>OZ001645.1:17915218-18259060 GCA_963924145.1 Pyrausta purpuralis | reverse complement strand
ATTTGGACGCGAACAAAATCCAGAAGAAGTTAACAGACAATTTACTTTAAGTAGAGAATCTTTTCATACAATGTAAGAGCCTATCGGATATCACTGCTAAGTATACTTAATAGTTAAAGACCTATCAGTTTAATATTACGACTTCCTGAATGAAACCGTATCCGGAACCTCGGAACAGAGGACGGGGCAATCGCGGCTTCTTTAGTTGATAGTCTTCCGATCCTGCAGTCTCGGATTAACGGTGTATATGTATAGGCAAGTTAAGGTTAAAGACTCCACGTTTTGTGTTATTGTTATAATAGAAAAGAGAATTGGAGAATAGGAATATTTTTCTAAGGAGGATGTTGTTTTGGTCAGCGACGAGCGACTTAGGGTCGATTGCACAAATGATACTGATGCCAAAAAATATAAACTTTTTTAAATGGAAGAAACCCACAAAATCAATTTCTAATTGCAATAATGTTTATAGATTACTAGCTACAGTTCAGTATTTTGTAGATATGCGCGAGGGTGCGTTTCCCTATTCGTTTTTTATAGAATGTTGTGATGAGGTTTTCTTTTATAAAACTTGCATATAATTTAAAGAAAATATTTTTTAGTATAAGCATAACCCATATTTTGATCTCTGTGTTGGATGTCACTGACTAAAACAACACCTTGTATAGGTGAAGTAGTGAAAAAAAATACATTCATATACGATGCAGTTTCCCTCTTAACACTAATGAAAATGGAACCAAAAATAGATATAATTTTATTGTTATAAATGACTGATAATTTGTATTTGTTACATTAATTTAGTTTTATTTCTGAGGTTCGCTAATTATTAATTTATTAAGAAACTAAGAACTCATTAGTAACAGAATGAAACGGTCACATCAAATTTTCTCTTGCTTACATCAAAACGTAACTGCACAAGTTTATTATTTCTAAGAAGTCTTGTGGTGTCTATTGGGCTTACATAGTTATCTGCGAAGGTAGATGTACAGGGTGACTTCCCAACTCGCCTGCCATATAAAACGTGCGGCTTGGATACACTTCCTTGCACTTCATGTGCGTTCACATTTACATAACTCATGCACAAAGCAGTTTAGTCAAGTTTTTTTTTATAACGTCATGTAAAAACGGAGTAGATTTGTTTTAGTAATATTGGGTAAAAACATAACTGTTGCTCTATGAGCTAATATTACACCTATAAACTTGATTGTCTTCACGGTCAGTCGGTGAAACCAACAAATACAAGTCACTATGGCGGAAAGAGTCCATTTAATCCTTTGATTATAAGAATTAAAGAATTAATAAATATTGGACACCAATCACATGCATTGCTCTGATCCCAAAGTAAGTAGCTAATGCACTTGTGTTATAGAAATCAGACACAACGGTGGTACCACAACACCTAGACGTGACAATATAGAAAAAAAAAGATTTCTATATTGACCCGACCGGGAATCGAACCCGGAACCTCACGAGATGGCGACGCTTGAAACCAGGTCCACAATTATGATACGAAAGTTCGATTAACAATATTTTTTATCAAACACTGTTCCACGGATGCCGCCCAAAGGCGTATTGTTGTTCAAATGTAAACGCGCACGATCAGGCCCCGCGCCTAGGGGGAGTTCCGAGAAAATTGCAAACATAAAGTTTCTAATCGACGGATCTTTTATTCGCAGCTTCGAGATACAGCCCATTAGCTTTGTAATGGGGGATGTTCCAAATTTATTTTATCATCTCTTGGCACGTGATGTCTCTCTTTTAGGAGAAAAATTCAAGACAACAAACCAGTGATTTATGCCACTTATACCCCTCAGCTTATTTAAAAACTTGGCTAGCGAACAACAACCGCTTACTCTTTGTTTTAGTTTAGTTGTACCGAGGTTGTTTGGTTGTGGTAACTTTTTTTTCTTCCTTTACTGATGTTAGCGTGTTCTTAGAAGAGTTTAGCGGTGGAAGCTTTTAGTACATTATTTTATCGCCACTCTCGAATTTTCATGCACTTTTCACAATGTTTAAAACATGATTAAAAAGTGGTAAGTAAAAAGGTGTCAAAATTATTTACTTGTTTTTTTAATATCACTTAAAATTAATTTCGTAATGTCGAGGTCAGGATCAGTGGTAAAAGTCTCGACACAGTTTTATCTGTCGAACATCAGGATCTCTATTTTTGAATCACTTGCTTGGATATGGCGTGTGATTTTAGTTCGAAAACGAATAAATAATTATAAAAATCACGCAAAATATAGACGTGATTACTCGTATAATTAAGCTTGTTTTTTTTTTAAATCTCTCATTTGTAGATTTCAACAGTACCGTTACCACAAGTTTTCGGCGCGCGGTTGTAGTACAACCGTTGTGGTACAACCGTTGTACTCGCTAGCGACGACACAAAAAAAGTCTATGGAAAATTATACAGCCCCTCTAGCGGTCACTTGCAGAACTAAAATTTTCCATACACTTTTCCACACGTCGCTAGCGAGTAAAATCGCCGTAACTGTAAAGGGACTAATTTTTATTCCAAAATTGAGCTTCATTCAAAGAATATCACATGCCATATTGACGCGAGTAACTAAAAAATAGGGCCCCTGATGGCGCTTGGAAAAAGCAGAAACATTAAAACACATCGTGTTTAATTGTACAATCAACAAAACACGGCACCCAGTTATATCTTTAAAAACAATTAGAATTGTTTTAATTTCATTCGACAATTCTTCTCAGTTAATAGAATTTTGTCTTTTACCTGTGTCGGAAGTCTCGACATAGTTCCCTGTAAAACCACCAGGTGGCGCTCGAAAAATGCCGTAACAAAATTAGTGTTTTCGTGTATTTATTGATCGAGAAGAATTTTCGAATGAAGCTTAAAAATTACAAATATTTTTTAAGATTTATTAAACATACAAGCTACATAAGTTAAAATTATATTCAATTAATTAGAAAATCATAAAATTGAAATTGTCTACGCGAAATGTCAAAAATGTTGCATCAGACTACCAGCGCAGGTTTACACCAGTGTCGGAAGTCTCGACATAGTTCCGTGTAAAACCACCAGGTGGCGCTCGAAAAATGCTGAGACAAAATTGGTGTTTTCGTGTATTTATTGATTGAGAAGAATTTTTGAATGATGCTTAAAAAACTACAATTTTTTTTTTGATTTATTAAAGATATAGCTACGTAAGTTTAAATGATATTTGATGAATTGGAAAATCATATCAGCATAAAATTGACTTTGTCGACGCGAAATGTCAAAAATGATGCATCAGACTTCGCCCGCAGGTTTTATCTGTCGAATACTCTAGTATAAACCGTGTCGAGAACTCCACCACAGAAAGGCAGATGTAAGTATCTGTAACATTGATGTGTTTATTATACGTAGGGTAGAGAGACTTATTGCAATCAGGTTATGAACTGCGCTGGTAGTCTGATGTTGCAAAAATTTGACATTTCATTATCACAAAAAATAGATTGCAGTATCACGAAATCTGATAAAATTAACCGTATTCATATCGCAATCTTCAAACGTATACATTTGCCACGAATCGTACCCGATACACATCCTCCCATTATTTGGGGTAACTGTTATAACGGAAGATATTTTTATATTAGAGAGCTTTTTTCATATAGTCCTTACTGTCGAACTGATGGTTTTTACTGTCAATAAATATGCAACAATTCATCAAATTAAATTAAAGCTGTCTGACTGATTGTAAATAGAGACCAAAAATGGCATGAAATCATAATAAAGGTTCAGAAAATAATATTATGCAATAAACCTCATCTCAGCACAAGCACACAGCAATAAAACCGGCCAAGTGCAAGTAGGACTCGCTCACTAAGGGTTCCGTGCCAACTATAACTCAATTAGAGATCCTCTTCCACTTAGCTAAAATATCACAATATTTTGTTGACAGCAAATACAACTTTGTTTTCATAGTATTTCTATAAATAATAAAGTTATGTTTGCGGTTATTGAAAATATGCTCTATCTCAAAAACTGATAGTTCAAATTCGTTCAAACCAACATCTACATCATGTATTTTTTTTTTAAATTTACACTTGCTTAGTTTAAAAGTTAGATGGGGGAGGACACACATTTTACCTAGACTTTTAGAGAAAATGGTTTGAGGAACCTCATTGTCATTTTAATAGACCATAGACACGCTACACGCAAAGGTTTGACTTTTTTTTTTGTTTTAGTTTCGTGTATGGGAGCCCCTCCTTAAATGTCATTATTTTGTATGGTTTGAAGGAGAATCGTAAAGCGGTTAACAGGATAGTTTCAGAATAAAGTGGCTGTGACATTCGGACAGACTTACAGACAGACAGACAGACTAAACTATAAGGATTCCGTTATTTGCCATTCGGCTACGGAACCCTAAAAATAAGCTTTGTGATATGGCTATGACGATGCACGAGCCTTATTTTAATAAGGTTTAAGGTTCGCGGTGAATATTAATTTAAGGAAAAATAAAAATAATTCCTGCAACACCGTTACTAAGTAAATCAATACCTTATGTCAGTTTGACATTAAATAAACAACGTTTTGCAAATAATTTATTATTGCAACTATTAAATTAAATTCCACAAGAATTCCCAGCCGATACAGTAAAATACAAAATCGGAAAATATAAAAACACATTATCTTGAAGGATAGATTAATAAATAGATTCCATGCATGTAAGTAATAAAATTTTGCAACGTGTTTCTATATTTATAAGAAGCTAGATATTCAGTGTCTGTTTATGATTTCATGATTTAAATATAATATTCAACTAATGATTATTTAACTGAGTTTATATCGGGTTCTCACTTAATAAGATCCGAGCCCCTCATATATTGCATAACTATTTAAAAACAAGTTTTCAGCAGATTACAGTTAAAAAGACTTAAAAGACAGAGCAAGAACTTACAAAACCCGAAAAACGAAACCAGAACGAGCGCATAAAGATGCAGGAGACATGTGAAGTGCAATAATTGCAGTACAATAAAAAATGACAGTGTAATAATTTAATGAAATAACACAAAATACCTTCTAATAAACGATTCTACCCCTCTAATAGACGTTATTCCCTCTAATCAATGGTTGTCTGGAAGAGATAAGAGACAAAACCGCCAATATTGTACTTCTTATGATTTGATTGAAATGTTTTTGTTTCTTGTGGTTTTATTTGTGCAAAAATCTTTAATGTTTGTTATTATTATCATTAAATGCGTATCATTCCAAAATATTTTATTTATCTTTTCTCATAAGTTATGTATAGTAACAGAAAGTCGCGTTTGTTACAGTTCTTATAACTCGATACGGAGGCACAATTTTCATTATTTAGAGTTAGTTGAATTCGTCGTAACGCCTAATAGGACATACGACAGCTATCATCATAAAATGATTTTGAATTTAATGTTAGTTTTATAACCATATATTACTTATTCATCGGTGCAACCTAGAACTTTTCTGTCCCAATGACTGTCCTTCGCGATATGTACTCTGCCCGTTGCTACTTGAACTTATGAACCCTCACACACGACTTTTATCATCGATGCACTTCGCGCGTTTTGAAAATGCGCTTCAACATCGGGACTCACGCAATGAATAGATTTAATTTCGCAGCGACGCAGTTGGCGTTAGTATGGATGCAAACGCCAAAATTCAGTACATGATTTGACAATTTCCAGCTTCTTCATCGCGACTGCATCGATGCTGCATCGTGACTTCATCGCTGCTAAAAGTCACAGAGTGTAAAGGGTCTATAGTTTTACTGGTCTAAGTCACCCGCCAACGGTTACTATAGAAAACTGTGGTGGAGGCCTATTCTAGCTTATACATATAGAATGATGATGGTGACGTAGAAGTATTCGCTTAGATAAAAACCACTCAATTCAAAAGGACGAAAATGACATTTTAGTTTGAAAGATCACCCATCCAAATGCGACGAAACCGTAAATACTTTGGTTTCATAAAAAAATAAAAAAAGAACTCAAGAGCTTTAGAAGCTGTTATTTATCTAGTAGTCTACCTTTTAGCTGTATTAATGAAAGCCGAATAAGGGTTGCAAATAGTGATCGAGTGTTCTAGTGGTTATCAACTTTCTTTTAAAAATTGTTGCCCTCATCGTGCATTATTGTCTTAAATATACTTTAAAAATATAATTTTAAGTAAAGGTGCAATATTATAGATTCTTTTATCAGCTACATTACTAATTAAATAAATAAATATCTCTTGGACATTATTTCGTAATATAATATTAAATATAAAATTATTCCGTAAGTGCCTTAAAATTTGAGATAACGTAAGTAAGAAGGTACGTAAATTTAGTAAATACTTTATCTAATTAAAAATATAGAATATGGAGTTAAATTAGGGAATTCCGACGGGATTGCCTATTTTCTTATTATTCAACCCTCAACACAATTTGTTGTATACATCATTGGAATTGTTATCAGGCTTTTGAAAATGATAATTAAAAATACTGCGTTTATTTTAACCTTACTACCGCACAAATGCGACAACTGGGCCACGAGTATTAAATAAAATAATTTCTAGTTACTTATCTTTTTTCGACTATAATGAAAATGACATTAGAAAATTGTGCTTGCGAGATTGACATTTGTAAAAATTGCAAGTCCCGACGAATGGAGTTATCGTCGAAATTAGCCGTATTCAAATACAATCCTGAGTAAAGGAAATGTATGAAAATTATTTAAAAGCAACATAATCTATTAAAAAGCATGTCTCTAGAAGTTCGTTCCTAGAAGTATCCGCAAGAGGCTCTTTACATTCAAAAACAATAGTACACCATATCTAGGAATTAAAAACTTGAGTAAAGGTAAAAAATACATAGAAAAATCTTTTGATTTTTTTCTAACATAATTCTAGCATAATTTTCGATTTTTCTGCTAAGATGAGCTTTTACATATTTTCATTACCCTCGATAGTGTTATCGTCAACATCTGTCAAAATTAGTGTGTCGAGTCCTGCAATTTTGCGTTGTCGGCGTATCGACTGTCAAAACACCGTGTCGAGTCTCGCAATTCACGAGTTACTCGAGTTAGCATACGTCACTTCGCATCGAAACTACCACGCCTGCGGGCGTAGTCTGATGCATCATTTTTGACATTTCGCGTCGACAATTTCAATTTTATGATTTTCTAATTCATCAAATATCATTTTAACTTACGTAGCTATATCTTTAAAAAATCTTAAAAAATATTTGTAGTTTTTTAAGCATCATTCAAAAATTCTTCTCAATCAATAAATACACGAAAACACCAATTTTGTCTCAGCATTTTTCGAGCGCCACCTGGTGGTTTTACACGGAACTATGTCGAGACTTCCGACACTGGACATAAGTCTGTTAATTTTAAAAAAAAAACACGTCATCATATGAATATAGCGACGCGAAAAAAATCTTCAGGATGCGCTTCATTCTCGTCACATCGCTTGCATTCAAAAGCACTTCTCCCGCCCCCTTATGCAATTTACTCCTTCACAAAGGTTGTGTTGTGGTTTCCCAGTGACTGACTTAGAAGCACGGGCTGTTTTGTCGAGCACAGGCTTATTAAGACGAGGCTTGGAGGCTTTTGTGCGTTTGGATTGATGATATTATGTGCGTCGGAATAAATAGGTAAGTTCTGAGTAAGTTAAGTATTCTGTAAGTAAATAATTTTAAAATCTGTGTTGACTAAAAATAAAGCTGGCTCGTTACTAGCTCAAAAAATAAGTATGCAGCCAAGATCATCGCCTGCTTTCCCAAGAAATCGGTTACGTTTTTGAAATGTAGTTTTTTAAGCTATTGCATAACTTATATCGCGGGCCTTGAGCGTGGAGACCGAATCCAGAAATACCGTAACGAAAATAACCTAACACCCCCCACTCCGATCGGCACAGCGGTGATACTTTTTAGTTTTTCCATGTATCTAAAAAGGCTAGGGAGATGTATCCTGTTAGCCGCTTATCGATTCTTATACAAAAAAATAAAAATAATTACATTTAAGGGTACAATAATTACATTTAAAAATAATTACATTTAAAAATAATTATAAGTTCCCATACATAAAACTAAAACCAAAAATTTTTTTTGTCAGATCTATACGTGTGGATAGGTCTTTTAAAATAGAGGTTCCTAAAACCATTTTTTTAAAAGTCTAACTTCACTTCTAAAGTGGTGAAATGGGCATCCCCCCCCCCCCCCCCCTTATCTTACTTCTAAACTAAGCGAGTGTAAATTTTGAAAAATATGTAAGATCTCAACAAATACTTTCAACGAAAATTGGTTCGGACGGGATCTAACGAGAAGTTTTTGAGATAAAACACATTTTCAACAACCGCAAACATAACTTTGTACTGAAGTACAAAGTTATGTTCTCCATCCGTACTGAAGTACAAAGTTATGTTTTTCATAGTGTTTGTATGAATACAAACACTATGAAAAACAAAGTTATATTTGCTGTCAACAAAATATTGTGGTATTTTACTACGTGGAAGTAAGTGGATTCCCTAATTCAGTTAAAGTTGGCACGGATTCCTGAGTGCGCGATTCTGACTCGCACTTGACCGGTTTTTTATTTTTTATTTCATGCATGTTTTAATTTCAGAATTCTATAATGCAACTTCCATTAGCTTTGTTCGCCCCATAGAATAGTAATTCTACATTTTGATTAACAAGGTTTCTCTAGTGTTTGTTCATTAAACGGGATTGTTTATTAAATTCCGTTTATTTAAGAGATTGTGGCTGAGATCGGGGTGGAATTTATTTTCATAACGCTAAAGTAATCTCTGTATATGTTTTTACATGTCGTAAGAAATACGATATCATTGTAGGCATACAAATAGTTAAAGTTGGCAGACTGCCGGTCATATTAAGAAACAAACAACACAAACCACCCGACTTAGTGTGAGCGAAATGAAAGCGACTACAAAAGTTGTGAAGTTGCCATATAAATCCCTGACTACCACTCCCACTTTCACTGATGAAATTAATTACTCAAAAACCGAACTTCTGGCTTAAGAAATAAGGTTTATGTAAAGTGCACTTTGAAGTTTGTCAAGCAGTTAAGAGCCCAAGGGAAAGTGTTGTCAAGGAACAAAGATAAGTCGGGATTGTCGCAGACTCGTCTGTGTGGAAATTACAACTAGCGGTATAAAGAGTTGCACTTTGGAGTTTCCTAAGATTTAAATATTTTTTAGTGGAAATAAAACGATTCAAGAGCACTTTAGCATCAAGATTCTAGTGATTTTTAACCGACTTCAAAAAAGGAGGAGGTTATCAATTCGACTGTACGTTTTTTTTGTATGTTTGTTACCTCATATCTCAGTCGTTTGTCGACCGAATCGAAAGATTTTTTCGCCTACTTAGAGGGTGTACTTTCTAGTTGGTCCCATTTTTTCCATTTTTTGATTTGATGATGGGATCTTGGTGTAATCGAGGGAAACCCTCAAATTTTAAAGGCACGTATAGTGTTTCTTTACAAGAGTCTTAATGTTGACGTGTTATTACGTCTGATAGTCAACATCTTGTGGGGCTGAGCTAATGGTGGAACTCCTTAACGCGTAGGAGTTCAGTAATTATAATAACGGAACTTATCATATGTAATTTGTAGCTTCTTAAAAAAGTAGAATCATAAAGTGCAACTCCCCCCCCCCTCTTATGTAATCACTAAAAATGAAGAAATAAAATTAACTTTTAAAAAAAGTAAAAACCGACTTCAAAACCAAAATGCACTAAAAAGTCTTAAATAAACTCTTCACCATTGAAAGAAAAGGAATCCGTTTTAGGCAAATAATTTCTTTTTGGAGTCGGTGCCATCACTTTGACCATCAAGCATCAACTATCACAGCACCGACTCCAAAAAGAAATTGTTTGCCTAAAACGGATTCCTTTCCTTTCAATGGTGAAGAGTTTATTTAAGACTTTTTAGTGCATTTTGGTTTTGAAGTCGGTTTTTATAAAGCATAAAATTATTATCCCTTTGGAATAGAACGACAAAAGCGAGATGTCACTAGCAGCAAACTGTGTGATAAAAAGAGATGGGTAGCAGAACCATTTTTGTCAGATGTCAAACACTTGACCCCCCCGCAGAAGCTCGCTGAAAATTACGTGCATTTGATTTTTTATATTTGAAAATGAAATTGTGTATATTTTGGAGAAATAATGCGTCTGAAACATGGTGACTTGATCGGTGATTGATTTTTATGCATAACAGCGGCATAACCCCAACAAATAATCATTTAACAGGTAGATTAGTCCAAATCGAAGACTCTTAATATACGACTTGTATTTACCAATGCGCTTCAAATTTAAAGTACGCAGTTTGATTATTCTATTCTACAAACGTTAATTTACGTAAAAAATAAAGACAGAATAACACAGGGAATGTATATCGACGAATATTTTGTATAATGAAATAACATTTAGTTTTACACTGGAGCTGCATGTTCAATATTTTGTGTCGACTGTTTATCATGCAGTAAACTACTATATTTAATTAAGGAACATTGTTATAAATCATCTGATCGAAAGGTTATCTCATATATAGCTACAAATGTTACTTACTTATGTTAGTTACTGACATCTTAAATCGGTTTCGTTTGACAGCTTTTACTTGTCCTTCTATTCCGATAGGAATATTAATTTTATGTTTTAAAGCTGGCTAGCTTAAAATTCTCGATCTAGTAGTTACCCACCTAAAGGAAAATAAATAAACGTAGCTAACTAAGAACTATTGAAATGTAACAACATTGATGAGGTGTCGCAGCTTTGCAAAAGTCAACAAGCTTGCCGATGTGTCGGTGGCTGCTGGTATTGGCATGCCCCCGGATAGCGTAAGACACTGGGTTCGGTTCCTTGTCTGACAGAGTTAAATTGCTTTTTGCAGTGCAATTTATAATTTTTAGTTTGGAGGTATAGTGACCAAATATCATAAAAGCAAATATAAAAAATTAGCCATTAAAAACTCAAACTTCAATTATCTTAACTTGGTGAGCCAATGCGTAAGGACACAACCGCCTTCAAAAATTTCTGATTTAAAACGTTAAAATAAGGCATTGGTCTATTTCGGAAAACAAATTATTTTGGAGTCGGTGCATATATGCTGTCAAGTGTACGTATACCAAGAGTGTACGTACATTATACATCGACTCCAGTCAGTTTTGTGAAGGCTGTTTATTATTTTTATTACTTTGATTTTTAGTTATCATACATATCTTAAAAACTACTAGACTAATTTTATTGAAACTAATATCAAGTATAGCTGATTGAACTATAGAATCATATCGCTATGACTTTTCGTTTTAGAAATCCGTGGATAAACGAAAAATAGCACCGATACACTTACGAAATTAGTACACGTGTTTGGAAGCCTTACTAGATCAACATCCTCAAATATTATAAAATTTCAACAATATCACATACTTGCACATTGAATCGATAACCTTCTTTTTTAAATTGATAAAACGCGACACAAGTCAGAATTCATATTTTATCAAAAAGGATCGTATAGCGACTATGCTTTAAAAAAATAGTTGGCTCTCCAGACGCGCCGAGCGCCTAAAATTCTAATTATGTACAAAGCCTCAAAAAGTACCTCCACGTAATAACGGCTGATCTTTTATTTATAAATTTCCGAAACAAAACAGTAAACAACTAAATGGCATGGGCTTTTATTTGAGTGACGTGAAACGATTATTAAGATTAGGTCGAGTTGAGTGCGGATTCTGACGTGAGTGACGAGGGAAGAAGTTATATTTTTCGAATTCTTTGTGCATTTTTTTATATTGCTGGTTGTAATTATCAAGATTTATGAGTTGTGGTGTGATTTAAGTAATTAAAGGGAAACAAGATACATATAAATAGAAATAAAGATCAGATTTGCTGATTTAAGAGGAGCATGTGCGCGCGAGCTTCCATACAAAAAGAGAAATCATTTTTCACCCCTTAAACGTTGTCCGATTTGGTAAATTTTCTGACACGTTTGAGATATTTTAAAAATCTTTGCTCGTTTGTCTTCATTTAAAAAAATGATTCAGTGAATATAATAACATAAACATTATCTTTTTTGAAAAAAAAAACTTCAGAATTTCGTGCATTTTCAATCAAGCCTTAATTTAAAAAAAAACGAAGACGTACAAGTTGAGTTTAGGATCTTTGAAAACGAATGAGTCAAAGTTTGTCTCATTTCATCTGGGGGCACGGCAGTGCCCCCACCAAGTCGAGCAAAAAAGCGTCACGGCCGTACCATCTTTTTCTCGAAGCAATTCAGATCATTTTCGACCCGCTGTAACTTCGTTGTGGATAAAACTAGAAGACTAAAATTTTCAGTAACCTGCAGGCATTGTAAAGCCACGGTATATTTCAAATTTCATTCAATTTGAACCAGTATTTTAAGAATTATAACGGGTCAAATTTCTTAATTTTGTCACTCACCGATCATCAAAATTCTAAGGCACTTCTAGCAGACCTAGAAGCTTCAAATTTGGAATATAAGTAGTGTTTGGTGTATGAATCAAGGAAAAACTAAAAAATCAAGAAAATACCACAAAGAAAGTTAAGCCCATACAGCCAAGTCTTCAGTAAAATTTTTCAATATTGGCTTTATTCGTAACGATGTTTTACGGCAGTTACTATTATTGCGTGCGAAGCCGCGGGTTTAAGCTAGTCCCATACAAATATAGGTGCATGGTAGTGCCCCTGCCAAATCAAGCAAAAAATGGGTATTCCCGTCATGAAAACACGTGTAAATTAAATTATTTAATGCAAAAAACGTACCTACGTGCGTATTCGTACTTATTACGAGTGCGTAAGGTTGTAAATTAATTATTATACCACGCGCTGCGGTGCTAGCGAGTGAGCGCGGGCCGTTACTACGCGCTGCGCGGTGCTAGCGCGAGGGTGCGGGGCGGGGACAGTGGCGGGGCGCGCGGAAAGGTGAATGTCGCCGAGCAAGCAGCAGCCGCGCTCATACCCAGCCCAGAATTTTTACCCAAAAGATAAAACGGAAGGCTACCTACAAAAATAAGAAAAGTTCATAAGTCAGAGAGAGGGCTTTATGAAAATTCGTTGCTGGTAGATATACATATATACAATAAGTAGAAGGTACCGAAAAGGAAAAAAATAGAGCTGTCTACAAAATACAAAAAGAAATGAGATCCCATCAAAAACAATACTTGTCACAAATACCAAGTCTCGCAACTCAGTTGCCGTCTCGCCCCATCGCCTGAAAACACATGTAAATTCAATTATTTAGTGCGATGGCCAAGTCTCAATATATTTATATAAAACATTAAAGAATTTTAATATTGATATGCGTCACTATAAGATGCTGTTAATTATTAGGTAACAACTTAATGCTTCGAGTACGGAGATTCCAGACACAATTGATTTTCAATTGTTATGGGCCACGATCGTGGTCTTAGAGACTGGACTTAGGTATTTAGACAGAAAGTCGCTTAAGTAGAGACTGAATAAATTAATAACCAACTTGTTATTACATGGATCTCACAACTTTTTACCGCAGAACAACTGAGTTGCGAGACTCGTTTTTTTTGACAAGTATAAAAGTTTACGGGTAGGAAAACGTTTTGCCCGCAATCATCATTCATCATCATCATTATCAGCCAAAGGACGTCCACTGCTGAACATAGGCCTCCCCCACGGATTTCCACAGCGACCGATCACTAGCGGTCTGCATCCAGTTTGATCCTGCGATCTTTATAAGGTCGTCTGTCCATCTTGTTGGTGGACGTCCCACGCTGCGTCTCTGGTCGAAGGGTCTCCAATCTAGAACTTTCCTGCCCCAACGGCCATCAGTTCTTCGCGCTATGTGCCCTGCCCATTGCCACTTGAGCTTACTGATTCTCAAGGCTATGTCCGTTACCTTAGTTCTTCTACGTATCTCCTCATTTCTGATTCGATCCCGTAGAGAAATACCCAGCATAGCCCTTTCCATCGCTCGTTGTGTGATTTTGAGCTTCATTATAAGGCCCATAGTTAGAGACCATGTTTCGGATCCGTATGCCCGCAAAAACGGTCGAAATATGCTTGCGGGTTAAGCAGTGTTTAAAATGTAGGCCATTTTGTCTGCGTGCGGCCTGCACACGATGATCTTAACTACGTCTGGTAAAACTGAAAAGTAATTGACTAGGAAATATTTTTGAGCATTCTATTTTTTATACGAATATTTTTTTCATATAAAAAATAGAATACTCAAAGGTATTAAAATAACGATTTAAATACGTAAAATACCCTATCACGACGCTTAATCTGAAATTGAAAGGTTTCTATTTTAGCAGAGATCAAGCTTAGTTGCCGCCTGGTAATCCGATTTCATTCACCAACTAATGAGGACCATTAAACATACTACCATCTAGTTTCAAAAGGCACTATGTTGGCTTTCAAAATTTAATGCATTGAACACTTCACTGCTTTAGATTAAGGCTTAAATTGGAGTGGGAGCTCTCGTTTACCCTACCGTGGAATAAGGATGAATAGTTAATGTTCACAGCCAAAATTGACTCTTGGGCCGCTACCAGTAAGTCCAAGTTACCTCGCCATAATTAGCTCATGCAAAATTCGTTTTAGACCTGAAAAGATGTGCCGAACGCGGCGCAGACGAAATATGAGGATTAAATTCCTGTACTGCACTTAACAAGACTAATTTATGCACCGTTGCACGCGTTGTGTACTTGGTTAACTAAACTAATTGAGGGGTAATGGTTGAAATTTTACGGCAATGCGTTATGTATATCCGTTGCGTTGTTATTCAGTCTGAGGTTGGCTCGGGGTCCGAGATACAAGTTACCAACAGCCGTAAGGTGGATTAATGGGTGCATAGTTCAGGTAGTTCTAGTCTGAAAGACTTATTTTATCGCTGTCTTAGAGTGTCTTTGTTTAGAAAAATAAGTTTCTCAAACGTGAATTCTTGAGTTTCGAGCTACGGAGAACAGGAAACTGGAATGCATTTTATTTTCTTAGTTTCCTGTGGAAAATGTGTTTGGTGGAAAAATGTGTCAGTTTATTTTTATAACAATACAAATACACGCACATATAAAGAAGGTTCATCTTAGTAAATAATTGTTAAATTAATTGAACATCTTATGTTTCTCATTGTATCCTATTTCCAATGCATTGTTGCCTCCATTTATCTTCCTCCTCCAAAACACCCCTAAAACCTTTAACCGGCACATTGCTTCAGCGGCTTTCAGCTGAAAATAAATAGCTTTATCATCTCCACAGATTAGCTCTTGAAGGTAGTCAATTTTCGGCGTCGTTCCGTAGCAGAGCAATTTCACGCGCTGTGGTGGTCGCGTGCAAATATACCACCGACTTTGGACAAATTACTCTATTACTTTAGCTGTATTTCGGTGAAGCTATTGCGATTTGATCACATCAGGGTTGCGCTTACAAACTTAGTACGCACAAAATAATAAGCTGTGCGTATTGGCTACCTAATTTAGCGACTGACCACTTATGAATTGTGCGAATAAGGATGGAAGTGTTTTTTAAATCGATCGCACAGTGCACTTACAAGCTTAGTGTGCATAAAATACTGAGTTGTGTGTATTATTTAGCGACAGTCGACTTATGAATTATGTAAATCAGCAAGTTGTAATTGTGCGAATAGTGATCATCAAGTAATTTGCGATTTAAAAGTTTACGAGGATATTAGTGGGAAACCTAATTTACAACAATGTACTGAAATTTAAGTAATATTAAAGCTAAAGCTAGGCTTTTAGATTACTCTGTATGAGAACATTTAACATTGAGTGAACGGAAAACAATTTTAAACACTCGGGACCAACAAACATTTTCAGAACTCGTATTACATTACGGTTATTGTCACCACTAAGAGATGTTGTACACAAATGCTCGTATACAAACCACACTGGATGACTAAAACTCGGCGGGAATATTGTAAATGGGGACTATAAATAATTCGAACGTCGCGGTTTTTTGTAATAAAAGTGTACCTGAAAGCTTTCACAGCGGCAATAAGTCTTATCATAAAGGCGATTATGTCTTCTGCTACTTCTGGAGTTTAATAACGAAGAAGTGATGTGTTGAAAGGTTTTTTGCAGACATAAGGCTTACTTAGTAGGCATTATTTTTAATAAAAAATTCAATGAATCAAACAATAGTTTGAGATTATTCATGACTCAATGGAATAAATTACGTAAAAAATATAGACTCCAAGTAAACACTTCCATACCATCCTATTGCCACTGCTTTCGTGAATCAATTATTTATTTATATTGCACAACCAAAATGTGTTCGAAAGGTGGACTTAACGCCATATGGCATTCTCTAAGGTAGACTGATCTTTGGGCTTAGCAAAAATGATTGTGGGCGGTACGATAAATACAAAAATGGAAAATCTTGGGAATGCTTCATAAACGTCGCCTTAATAGATTCGAGTTTGAAATCGACATGTTCCTACTCTCACATAAGATCATCCCTCCAAGATGTTTGCTTACATCCAATGAGCGTGGATTCACCATTGTTTACTTGAATGAATTTTCATTTATTTCGTAAACCGTCACCCGTATCCTTCCTTTTCACCGAATGCTTGCTGATACCGCCATTCGGGTGAATTATTGACGACGCAGCATTGTCGAGTAAAACCGGGTATTAACACGCTCTCGTTTTGTATGGCGGTTAAGAGGCTGATTATGAGTTAACCCCCCTTTTGTGATACTTCAAAATGATATGCAGATGTTTCAGAATACGTAAAATATTTCAAACGGTTTCGTGAATGATGGGAAGTTGACGAAGACATTGACACAATGTATCTTTTAAAAATAGCTGGGTTAAGATATTCAAGTCTGTTTAATTATTGCTAGTTTCATGTTTGAAGATGCTTATAGAAACAAATATTAAGTTGACACGGATTCTCAACTTCTGCAGGAAATATCTAAATACTATACTATTAAATTTATACTCACCTGCGGCCAGTCTGTAGCACAAGTATTTTTTTTACATTTTGCAAAGTTCAATTTTCTGAATCTATGCTGCATTAAATGTCCTTTTAACTTATGTAGCTATCTTTAATAAATTGTCAAAAATATAAGTAATTATTTCAGCTTAATTATAATTTTTTCTTGAACAATAAATACACAAAGACACGAATTTGGTCTCAGCTTTTATGAGCGCATAATCTTTGTCGGGACTACCATTCAATCTGGAAAATATTAACGAGAAGAAGTTCTCGTCGAATCTACCATCCAATATAGGTCGTACTAAAAGGGTATGGTTTATAATTATCGGTGGCATTAGTAAAGCCATTATATAATCTGATTTATTAGAACTGAACAGATATTCAAATGTTCCCGTAAACAAGATACGAATCCGGTGTGTGTATATCTAAATTCATAACAAAATCCAATGTCGACAAACCTGCTCGTTTTGCGAGATTAAATCCGCGGAAGCCTGCGAGTCGTCGATAACACGAATTAATATTGGAAATATCCAAACGTTGTGTTAATTTCCAAATATTTCGCCAACAACGTCAATCTGTTGTTTTATTCCAGATTTTATATAGGGTGGCTGATTGGGTGAACCTTTGTGTCTCTTATCAGTCCCTTTTTATTAGGTTCCTATCGGGGTCTATCGATTTTGAACTCAACCCGGATTAGGTATAAATGTTAATGTGATGGGTCACGCGATCTTTAGATGACAACAAAATAAATTTTCTGAACGAATATGAGGTTAGAATAAATTGGAATTTTCTGTGAAAAAGCTTGCCTTTGTCAAAAATTGGAATCACGAGCTTTTTATCTTTTAATGATCGTTATCTTTTCAGCGATATTTATTCCATTTATTTATAGAAACCGTTATCCGTTGTATTCGCCGGTATCTTATATTAGACGCCGATCTACAGAAAGGAAAACTTAAAAATATCAAGATTTCAAATATTCTGTTCTGTATTAACAACGCGCATATAAAATATTGACAATACACAAAGTTGCAAACGTAAGGTTTGTGCAGCATCTATTTCAATATTCTTGTGAAGCCATAGATCCATGCATCGACTAGACTGGATACCGGACAAAGCGCCGTGGTTCTATTGTTGCGAGCTCTACAATGCGGTGACCTATTTGTGTTTCGCAATGAAAATATCAAGAGTTATCTAACCGTAAGTTTTTTTTGTTTAATCCGCAGTAAATGAAAGAGCACCCAGTCAGACCCCGCTGTGGTTTTAATTTAACGAGCTTTTTCAAGTAGATTTTTCAGCAGAATGGAAAGTTTGGTTAACTTTTGGAGATACGACGGGTTTTAAAGATACATGGGTAGAGTTCAGTAATTTGTTACCAATGAAAAGTATTTAGTATTTTTATTCGAATATATTGTTTTTAGCGATAATAAGTCTCTGTCGAATGAACAAGAATATATTCTTCTTACCCTATAATTCTACACGTACGTGTAATTCATTATAACTTTTAATGTGTTCCAGCTGATTTCAATTTTCATTTAGTATATTAACACATACTTATGTATCAAATTATGTAGAATCACCGGAGGCTGTGCGTGACTTACGTGATATTTCAGCTTAAGCAATTCTTCGAACGAATTGTTTTGTCGTATGCTTCTAGAATCAATTATCTTTTCTTGATCTTGTCACTTTATTAAACGATTTGTTCTTATTACACACATTAAAAATGGGTGAAACCATAGTGGTATGAATCATCGGTTGTTGACCCCGTTAAGCCTCGGTGAAACCGTATTGTGGCGTATCCCAGGGGATAATCTGATCTCCACGTATGGAATGGAACCTTTCGACGATATCCTGTGGCTATTTTGTAAAGGTTTCCTTTGGGAGTCACACATATTGTGTAAACTTAATAAATAGATGTCGATAATAATCAGTAGTCCTAGTATTTAAGGCAGTATAATAAGGTTATACTTGATATGTATTTTACCTCATTTTACATACTTGCCCGTTGAAGCAGTTTTTTTTTGCACCCATATATTTTATGTATCACAATAACGGAGGAAGAAAAAAGGAGATGATATAATTGTAATGAACGTATACAAATTATAAATATTAAGATGGTCGATGTGAATCTTTTATGTTACTCCATACCTGTCAAGAATAACTGTGTTAATGGCATATTCACTGTAAATTGATCAGAAACCAAAGTAATAGCTGTAAGAATCTCTCGACTACGTAGAAATAAGGCAAAGGGAACATCAGACGCATAGTTGGTTCTCAATAATAAACCGCTGGTACCAAGAAACTTCTCTATTACACTAACTAAACTGAAACTTTCGGCGCCTAGCTCGAGTCTAGGATGTTTGAAAACTATACAAAGGGCTTATCTGCGTGCTGGGAGAAGTAATTACTTCCAAAGACCATTAAATTTGCATGACAATAACGTTTCTTGGGCGTGTAAGGAAGATTTCTGACTTAGTACATAGTCTAAATGTATACAGCAGGCCGTAGAAGGGCTACCTTGTTTTCGTGAAATTCCATTATTGGGACTTTCGTTGCCTAATTTAGACGGATAGACTTTTGCCTAAATGACAGGATAACGAAAGCAATAATAATTTATTGACTATTGGATATTGAAAGTAACCCCAGTACCGAGTCTAGCAGCAGGCACCAGAATACATACAAATACTGTATTACATACTCATAACATAATATTGGTCCATAGGTCACCCTATGAAATGCATGTTCACACTCTAAGTACCTTTTCATCTTCGATCTTCAACTACATTTATAAATAATAAAGCGTTACAAGATGTGATCCAAGTATACTTTTTACTCTTACACTGTGGCAATTGTAAGGGAGATTCCTGTCTTCGTATTTAGATGCACCCTTAGCAATAACGTTAAGGTTCAGGACAACACACAGGCCTGCGCCATTCACACTTACAACCTGTTAATGTTAGTGCTACTGAATATTCAAGGGACCCCTTTAACCGCAATGTTGCGAATATTTAAAAAAAATACATTAAGGAGGCGAATGGGGTGAAATATGCTATGTATCGTTGTGATTGGGGCTCTGGGAGCGATAACTTCCACTTCATGACCCAGTTTTTGTCGGATAAACAAAGGAATTTCAAAATTTTATCGCCGGCCCTTATTGGGCCGTTATCACACCCGCTGCTGTGTTTGCTTTTCATTATCTAATTTTGGGATATTGTGATAAAATTAAAAAATAACAAGAGAGCAATCTTGTGTTTTGGAAAAAAAGCGGATAATTAAATTATGTTTTCATGCGGGACGGATCCCATTTCGGATTCAGGTGTAATGAGATTCAAAGCCACGATTTTAAATAGAAAAACAAAGTGGAAACGATATGGACGCGTATATTTCATAAATTTGTCAAAGCAATCTGTGTAATCTTAACGTAACCGTCAAATTTTAAACAGTAACATTAAAACTTAGACCAAAATATGATTACAGATTTCCATTTTACAGAAAGAATTTTGTATTTTGTATTTGCATTCCATAAGCCTGTATTTATCAGAGACTGTGATCGTATACGCATAAATCGAGCGTACGTGTTTGTAACTGGCTTTTGTTACGAAGCTTTTATTGCCCAATGATTTTTTTGCGGAAGGTTTAAAGGTTCGATTTTGTCGTAATGGAGTGCTTGTGCAGAAACCTCAAATAGACTTTGAAAATGCCAGATCTTAACAACAAAGGTGAATATGAGAAAATATATTAAATATAAATAATAAAACAAACTTAGAATTGCTTAGCTATCCTTAGCCAGCGAATACATATTTTTTCTAGTTTGCGTACCGATTGTAATTATTTTGATACCGATGTGGTCTTCGGAACGCAACGTTGACACCGTTTTATGTGGATTGGAACGATTAAAACTTACTGTTTATGTCGCGGTTACGATGTTCAGGTCCAATGACAAATGCTTTTGATGTATTTTATGGTTCGCCGATGGGTATTATGGCAGGGTATTGTGCTTGATGTCGTTCGTGATTTGTGAACCAGTTGCTGGCTTCTGATCTACTTGTTCGTCATTGGTTTCTGACTAATAGAGGGCATAACTTCCCTTCGGGAGGCTTTACCTGATTATAGGCATTATTGATTATAATTAGAAATGGGCCGAGTACTCGTTTAATACTTGGTACTCGGCGTACTCGGCGGGTTTTTTGATACTCGAACTCGGCCGAGTAACTCGGTTGTAGTGCCGAGAAACTCGGTTTAAGTAAAGCAGTATATTTAGGTAGATATCATCTAAACAAAAGGAACGATCTTCTAAAATCTCAGTTTTGATACTCAACGAGTAGTAATGAGAAGAACTAGTTAACAAAGAAAATTCGATATTAAAAATTTTATAAAGTAAAATTATGATGCAGTAACACATAGATCTCTGCACGTTCTGGTAACAGCCTATTCCTTTTTTTCGTAAACGTTACCAGCCTCCGAAAATAATCACTTGATCTGCACGGTGCTTGCAGGTGCACATAGTAACACTCGTGTTTAACGTGCCAGTTCTGCATACCAAGTTAGGTGCCCTGCCGACTTTTAGAAAGAACTCTTGTCTTTTTTTAGCTTATTCTAAAGTAATGGGGCTTTATCATCGCGCTTAAGTGGCTAGATGAAAGCTAATTCTGCGCGATTCCGTTTGTACTTGTTTACATACACACCCGAAACAGGAATTTGATTTTGAACCGAGTTACTCGGCCGAGTATTCGGTTGGAAAAAAATGAACCGAGTAAAACTCGGTACTCGTTACTCGGCAAAAGTGCTACTCGGCGCATCTCTAATTATAATTAACATTTTACTCTAAAAATAAACCTTCTTGTTAGTGAATAGTGCCGGAGCAGTTATAATACCTCAACATTTTGGTTAGAGTTTCCTCTTTTTGTTGTGGGCTGTGTCACTGTGCTCTCGATAAGCCTTTTGTAAACACAGATAGTAGTATGAAGCACAAAACACAACATTTCTACTTTTCTTATGTTTCGCAGTAAATAAAAAACCTGAAAATATCTAAAAAGTATCCAGCGTCTAACATGGTTTATTAAATTCCATACGACCTTTCCAGCTTAACGTGCACCGCTGTCCGATTCGTCAGCCAAATCACAGAACGGCAATTGCAAATCTCAATAGTGATTTCTATAATGAAATGCAAATCGTCCTGACAATAGCAATCTGCGGGAATATAGGTCGAAGCTTCCGTGAGCTGCGGGCGTTAGCGTGTTTGCACAAGCGTTTTTCTCTGTCGCTTCGCATGCGAAACGTTTGCAGGGGTTTTATGTAACTTGATAGTGATTGCAATAAGGTTGCAAATGTTATGTCGGAGAGAGTATATAAGCGTACTAAGGCCCAATTTCTATATCGATAGTAATGGTCAAATATCGTTACCAGCGGTTGAATATTTACGATTGTGTGTGTTTTAAACATACCTTAAACAAGGTCACTAAAATAGCCATGCTGACAACTAGGGTATTTTTTTAATATGAATCACACATAATCTTATATATTCAACCGCTGGTAACGACATTTTACCATTACTATCAATGAAAAAATTAAGCCTAATTGTATAAATCGATTGGGCTAAATCTCGGTTATTTTGTAAAGTCCGTTTTTCATTGCTAATTAAATAATGTTAACAATATTTTTCTGACTTTTAAAGCAATAGCAGTGAATAAAAATAATTTACTATTTGATTTAAAAAGATCTCAGTACTAAACGATGAATTACCTAGTTAAAAGGAATGTCAAGATTTTTTACAAGATTCAACAAGCAAAAAAAAAGTCTTTAAATCATTGACCTTATCAATGATATTTTAAAAGAACTGAAATAAGAGCTTAGGTATTAGCATTTGGCACGACTGACAAATAATCTACTCGGTAGTCTTGATATTAACCCCAGCCCCACCACTCACGGATCGCAATCACAATTCCCAATCGTTATCAAGATACGTAAAACGCTTACAGATTGCCGATTCCCACAACATATTTTTCTATCCGGGTATATAAATAAGCTTACGTAAACCCCGGCCCAGTTTCAAGTCGCGTGATTGGACTATCGAATTTGATTTTTCATTTTGGTACTCTGTTGTTGGTGTCTTGAAAGTTGATTCAAAAAGAGAACAATATTGAAAGTGCAGAAAGACTAGCTGAAATGACAAGTTCTGAAATAGTCTAAAATAGCATGTGTGAAGATAATCAAAAGGGGTATCGCCGCCGCAGACGCAGTTTCGTATGTGGGTATATATAAGGCTGTTAAGCTTAATAGGTCATCCAAAAACTTCGTAAGCAATGCTATTGCGACAAACGTAGCATAGAAAGGAATTATGTCTCATCACCATCATTTCCAGCCCTTATTCCCAGTTAATCTGGATCGCGACTCCTAGCGTCTCCATTTACGCAAGAGAGCTCTGTTAAAAAATATGTCTCAGATATTAAAATAAATTTAGTCAAATGGGATCTGGTTATTTTTTAATTACAATACAAAGCTGTGCTCTACTTAGGACAATCAAATTCAATTGGAGTCGGTGCATGATGAGTTTAGACTGTTGGTGTAGGTAATATCATGCACTGACTCCAAATCCAAGGCGTGGAACAGGAGTGTGGTGGTGTTGTTCTTCAAAAAAGGAGACAAAACCTTTTTAAAGAACTATAGACCCATCTCACTCCTGAGCCATGTCTACAAGCTGTTTTCAAGGGTTATCACGAATCGTCTCGCACGTAGGTTTGATGACTTCCAGCCTTCCGAACAAGCCGGTTTCCGAAAAGGCTACAGTACCATAGACCACATCCATACGCTTAGGCAAATTATACAGAAGTCCGAGGAGTATAATATGCCTCTATGCTTAGCGTTTGTGGACTATGAGAAGGCCTTTGATTCGATCGAAACTTGGGCGGTGCTTCAGTCTCTGCAGCGGTGCCACATAGACTATAGGTATAAAGAGGTGTTAAGGTGCCTTCACAATAACGCCACCATGTCGGTCCGAGTACAGAAGCAGAACACGAGGGCGATGCCACTGCGGAGAGGTGTGAGACAGGGAGATGTGATATCTCCGAAACTGTTCACTGCGGCATTGGAAGACGCTTTCAAGCTTCTGGAATGGGAAGGAATTGGCATCAATATTAATGGCGAATACATCACACACCTCCGATTTGCCGATGATATAGTCGTTGTGGCAAAGACGCTGGACGATCTTGGCACTATGCTCGAAGACCTTGACCGAGTCTCCCAACAAGTGGGTCTTAAAATGAACATGGGGAAGACGGAAATTATGTCGAGTTCCCTTGTTGTACCCACTCCAGTATCCTTTGGGAACTCAACTCTCGAAGTTGTCGACGAGTACGTCTACCTGGGACAAGTGATCCAATTGGGTAGGTCCAACTTCGAGAAAGAGGTCAATCGACGAATCCAACTCGGCTGGGCAGCGTTCGGGAAATTACGTAAGAGTGTCTTCTCATCTCATCTACCTCAGTGTCTGAAGACGAAAGTCTTCAACCAGTGTGTGTTACCAGTGATGACATACGGATCCGAAACATGGTCTCTTACTATGGGCCTTATAACGAAGCTCAAAATCACACAACGAGCGATGGAAAGGGCTATGCTGGGTGTTTCTCTACGGGATCGAATCAGAAATGAGGAGATACGTAGAAGAACTAAGGTAACGGACATAGCCTTGAGAATCAGTAAGCTCAAGTAGCAATGGGCAGGGCACATAGCGCGAAGAACTGATGGCCGTTGGGGCAGGAAAGTTCTAGATTGGAGACCCTTCGACCAGAGACGCAGCGTGGGACGTCCACCAACAAGATAGACAGACGACCTTATAAAGATCGCAGGATCAAACTGGATGCAGACCGCTAGTGATCGGTCGCTGTGGAAAGCCGTGGAGGAGGCCTATGTTCAGCAGTGGACGTCCTTTGGCTGATAATGATGATGATGATGATGATGACTCCAAATGAATTTGTTTCTCTTATGTAGAGGGAAAATGCGTTATTTTAAACGTAACGAAGAAGTTCTGAGGATTGTGGGCGAGGAGAGAAATATATTCCAAACATTTGAAAATTGGAGAGGGAAGATGCTTGAACACTTGGTACAGCACAATAGCTTGATTACGATCATCATGGAGAGTAAGATTACAGGGAAAAGAAAGAGGAAGACTTTAAAGAGCGTATAAGGAAAAGTTGGACATCATGTCGTACCAAGATGTCAAGAAGATGGCTCGGAATAGAGATAAATGGAGAAAGCTCCACCGACAAGAGCATAGCTCCTAAATGAAGAAGAAGAAGAAGAATAAGTGGAGGGCAAATGCGTTATTTTAGGCTTTTTAGTCAGGTTTTTGAAGGCGGTATTTTTATTAATTTAATGTTTTTAGTTATTTGCTCATAGCTCAAAAACTACTGGACCGATTTTGATGAACCTGAAACTGTGCCCTATGCTGAAATATACATAATCGAATTAAAAAATAATCATCTCACAATGATTTCTTTTTCGAGAAATCTGTGAACAAACATAAAAAAATAATTACGAAATTTTGTACGTGTTTGAAACACTTAATAGATCAACATACTCAACTTGATAATATTTCGACAATGTCACATACACATTGAATTGATTACCGCCTTTTTTGAAGTTATTTAAATGTAATTTTAAATATTTTCTGTAACAAATGTATACCCGCATGAGTGTCACCTCCAAAATTATTGACCTATACAAAATTTATTTAAAAAACACACACCAAAAGCATTAATTGTAAAAACCATGACATGCCCTCGAACCCGCTAAGCCGATATTAGGGCAGATAGAATGAAAGCCGCAAAAATTAATTCAGCGGCTTTCGCTGTGTTCACAAGCTATCAATTCTGAATGACACCGATAACGGGTGGTGCAGTAAAATAAATTCATATCTGCCCCCATCCATCATAGCCACTCGGCTGGACCAAGTGACAGAGTTGCGTAGAAATCTAATTGGATTTTAGACGGAGTGATTTTTATGGGTTATTCAAATAGGTGCTCACAGCACCGATTTATTTTTTTGAGAGTTATCTGGGTTTGACTTTGGCAAACACAAGGCTGCGATGTTTTTTTGTCCTAAAACGTTACGTTTTGCTAGAATCCATGGTAAAGCTACTAGGACGCTCATTTTAATGCAGCAATTGGACCAACTAGAAGGTAAACCCTATGAGAAGGTGTTTGTTTTTCAAATCGGTTCACAAATAACTGAGATATGGGGTAAAATACATACAAAAAAACAACATACAGTCGAATTGATAAGCTCTTCCTTTTTGAAATCGGTTAATAATAGAAAAACAAGTCTCGCTAAATATCATATAATTTGCTGTTAAAAATATCAAAATATACTATCCGCAAGGCAAATAAAATGCATATAACATACCTTCATAAGTGTATAGCTAAGATATATCGATGGTACCACAACGCCCAAGACAATTGTGAAAGTGTTCTGATTTCTACATTGATCCGACCGGGAATCGAACCCGGGACGTCGAAGCCGCGACGCCTGAAAACCTAGCGTATTTAGCCACTACCTTAGCCTTTTCTCTCAATGAGTTTGTATGGTTATTTTGTTTTTATTTTATCAACCAAATAGGACCCTTTACCAGCACATTCGTCAAGACCAACTCAAAAACACAAACTACTCTCCAAACCAGAGATGTTATTCAAGAGCTATCATTCGTATGGGTGAGGTTGTAAAGTTATACGCCACATCCCTCCGCGCTCATAGTGGGACGTCACACAAGCGGCCGCTACACTAACGTTTACTAATCAAATTAATTGCTCTGTGGTTTTGAGAAAGCTTGCGACAATGTTTGTGAATACGGCATGTGAATAGAGAACATGGTCAGACCGCAACTTAATTGTATCTTTGTACAGTTGTATTAAAGATCAAATTCTATTAAAATTATCAATACATTTGGGAAGCTTCGTGTGCTGTCCACTGGACTTGCATCCCCAATTACGTTATTATACGTAAGTAGTTATAATTTTTTTTATCTGGTGAACATCATACGAGTACAGACTTAACTTGAGCAATTTAGATATGATTGACCGAGTGACAGTTTTAAAGGTTGCAACGTGTCTTTTCTTGGAAAAAGAGGAAAAAAAATTAACCGCCTCCAAAAAAGTTTAGCGTTTATTTTAGTCCTTTTGTGTTTCCTAGTGTTTGTTTTCGAAGGCGGTAATAATTTTATGAATTTTTGTTCCTCGTTTTTTGTTAATGTTTAAGTTTCAATGTTCTCGATTGAACTAAAATAGCCTTAACCTTTGAAAACTTTTTCCTTAGTGTAACAAATACTATAGTGAAAACTGCATCATAATCGGTCCAGCCTAACACTATATATTCACGGATACATACATACAGGTCGAACTAAAAACCTCCTTTTTTAAGTCCTCCAGTAACTTAAAATACATCTTCAATAACCTTTCTGAAGCGTAATCAGTCTGTGTTCTAAATTCACTGATAAATCGACTTATTTTTTGCAAATTATAAAACTCATTCCGTCTTAGATAAAATTAACAAGAAACTAAAAACAAAAAGTTTTCCTCACAACTAGTGCTTCACAGAAGAATGGCTCACGTATGAGGTAGTCTAATAAAGACTTCAAGTAAAGCACCGGTCATTTTTCTCAGGAGTACATTCTGGGCGAGTGCAGACAATTTAAAGGCAGCAGTGATGTAGTTTAGTGTGGGATTTGTGTGAGATTTGCAGAAGATAGAGGAACACGAACGAGGTTAGTTTTAACTTGAACTCAAAGCTACGTAATAAGATTCCCATCTTCACGTAGCTAGCGGGGAACATGAAAATTGTCAGATGACAAAACTTGGGTAGAATCAATAGAATATTGAGAAGTAAAATACATCAGTCTGTTGTCAGAAATAAATTTGTAAATTGCATGTTTTTTTGCAGGTAACATGATTCTTTGATATAAAAAAGGACAGACAGGCAGAGCACGAGGCACGGGTGTGAAACAAAGCCAACTTCTAGACTGTAAACTCCGGGCGGCCTAGAGAATTTCAGATCAGAAAATCCCAGGTACATATTTTTAGCCCGATCTGGTACGGAGGTCTCGTCACTTAAATTGTCTAAGCGAAATGTCAAAAATTTTGCTTAATAATTCGACCGATGGGGATCGAACCCGAGACCTCTGGCGCAGATTCGCATTAAGGCGCGACTCTATAACTGCTGCACCACTGAGGCAGTAAGTCTAGAATAATGTAAGTAGGTATATCGCGTTTTAAGTCCCAACTTTTATATTAAATTGTGCAATTAATCATAAGTAAATATTAGTATCCATACTCTGTACCCCACCCTTCGAAGCTAGTACGTAGTTCGTAGCTTAATTAGAAACAAACCGTAGCACGAAGCTCTTAGTATGAGTATTACATTGACTGTTATATCATCAGTCTAGTATATTTGATAGCTAAAAGAAAGTAACTTGTTTATATATATTGTGGTTTGTAAAAAATAAGTAACACTAAGTTACTAAACATGTCCAGAAAGTCAGAGACTAATTAACATCACAACAAACTTTGTCCATACTGGCCATTATACTGTCCTTTTTCATCATAACTGTAGTTTGCAAACTGCCTCGGTGGCGCACCGGTAGGAGGGTCGCACTTTAAAGCGACGGCTGCGCCAGAGGTCCCGGGTTCGATCCGCGGGTCGGGCCAAAAATAATATACCTGAGTTTTTCTGTTCAGAAATTCTTAGGTAGCCTGGAGTTTGGAGGTTGGCGATGTTTCACCCCCGAGCCTAGGAAAAGCACGTAAAGCCGTTGGTCCTGCGCCTGAACTCTCTCCGGTCGTGTCAGATTGCTGTCCCATCGGGCTATGAGATTGAATGGAATAGAGAGTTCACCTGTGTTTGCGCACACACTTGTGCACTATAATATTCCCCTGCGCAGTCGGTTAGTCGTTGTGACTGGCCACCGAAGTCGAAATCGGCTTGGGGGTCTATCAGTTTGGAAACGCAAACACCTTACGTAGATTGGCTGTAAAGTTACGTACTCCTAACGATGGCGTGTATTCAGCTCTTTGAATTGCGAGTTATACGACGCATAGAGAAGGCAGACACACAGAAGTGCCACAAGCTGGGACAATGCTCTATTGTCGATGACAAAGGGGAAAGCCTATTAATTAACTCTGGACAGATAGCTCTTGTATATGATACACAGTAACCCGCTTTCTGTCAGGGTATTATGCAGTAATGGAATATGATTGGCTTTATAAAGCGTATTAAGATAACAACTTTGACAAACCAGGGGGGGAATTCTCGTGCAATTCATATACGAAAAAAGTTCACCGATCGAAGTTTCTTTGTCGAAGAAAAAATAGTTTTTGATATTTGAGGGTCACGATTTCTTCGTATTTATATTTTGATCGTGCGATAGTATTTTTACATGTACATATTTTACTCGATTGTTTAGGCAAAAGGGTAAAACTCGCATTCGAATCACCACACGAAAAAAGTTCGATTGACACGAGAATCGCCCTCCAGGACTTCTATTTTTTAAATCACTCGCTTGAATATGGCGTGTGATTTTACTCCGAATTCGGATTAAAATATAACGAAAATCATGCAAAATATAGATGTAAGTACTCACAAAATTGAGTTAACTTCTATTTCGAGCACTCTCGTGTGGAGTTCAGCTGTTTTTAATTCTAAAATTGGCCTTGAAGCAAATATTTTTGTTGTTCAAAATTATTAATGAAATACTTACGCTGGAAAAAATCTAACTTTAAAGTGAAAGCCTTTAATCCTCTAATACAACACTATAACTATTGTATACCATAGTAGAAAATTATTAGTTTTTTTAATGTAACTTCCTTAAAACAAAAGATGGTTCGCTTTACAGTGGAAGTTTCTAAGAGCAAAGTAGGTAGCTAGAAAGATTCAATCCAGAAATATACAGGATCCTGCTCATACAAGATGCACATAAGTAAGCAACACTCAAGAACTATCTCACTCCAGGAAACTTGCAGGTTCAATGGAAGACTTCCTGCTCTTGCTTAGGTGTAGTATTCTACTCTACGTAACACCTATCTTTACTAATATTATAAAGCTGAAGAGTTTGTTTGTTTGTTTGTTTGAACGCGCTAATCTCAAAAACTACTGGTCCGATTTGTTTTTTTTTTACGTTGGATAGTCCATTTATCGAGGAAGGCTTTAGGCTATATAACATAAAGATACAACTCACAAGACCACAGCAGCAATGAAAAATGTTGCGAAAACGGAAGAAAGATATTCCTTTTGAGAGCTTCCGCTGCGTACGCTGCGGAAACCGCTTAAGTTACACAAAAATCATGTATGACAGGATTGTTCAACATTAAGAGTTCTATAATAAAATCTGCGACAGCATATGCCTATCTTTTATGGTTGACTTACTACAACCTTTTTTATGTTAATAAATTGGTAGAAAAATAATGCATTATTTTTAGAGGTGTATTATACACACAGGTATTTATTCTTATCAAAATAAATACATTCATCATCACGAGCATTTTATTTAGAACCAAATTGTCCTTTATATCATTTGATTTCAATAAATATCTTAGGAGCTATCACAGTTATAACATAACTCCGCACCAAAAGAATGTTCGCAGCTTAAGTACAACGTGCGCTTGCGCTAATCTATACTAATATTATAAAGCTGAAGAGTTTGTTTGTTTGTTTGTTTGTTTGAACGCGCTAATCTCAAAAACAACTGGCCCGATTTGAAAAATTATTTTTACGTTGGATAGTCCATTTATCGAGGAAGGCTTTAGGCTATATAACATAAAGATACGACTCATAAGACCACAGCAGAAATGAAAAATGTTGCGAAAACGGGAGAAAGATATTCCTTTTGAGAGCTTCCGCTGCATACGCTGCGGAAACCGCTTAAGTTACACAAAAATCATGTATGACAGGATTGTTCAGCATTAAGAGTTCTATAATAAAGTCCGCGACAGCATATGTCTATCTTTTATGGTTGACTTACTACAACCTTTTTTATGTTAATAAATTTGTAAAAAAATAATGCATTATTTTTAGAGGTGTATTATACACACAGGTATTTATTCTTATCAAAATAAATACATTCATCATCACGAGCATTTCATTTAGAACCAAGTTGCCCTTTATATCATTTGATTTCAATAAATATCTTAGGAGCTATCACAGTTTTAACATAACTCCGCACCAAAATAATGTTCGCAGCTGAAGTACAACGTGCGCTTGCGCTAATATATTATAAAGCTGAAGAGTTTGTTTGTTTGAAAGCGCTTATCTCAGGAACTGCTGGACCGATTTGAAAAAATATTTCTGTGTTGGATAGTTTATTTATCGAGAAAGGCTTTAGGATATAAAACATGACGCTGCGACGGGAGGGGAGGGAGCAAACTCAAAACGCGCGGACGAAGTCGCGGGGGACCGCTAGTGATATTATAGACAGATCATGAGCAGTTTTCTTGTCATCAGATGTTTATATTACCGAGAGATGGCGCTAGCGTCAGTTTAGGAAATAACTTTTTAAACGTTTTTTTTAAGAATTACAGAGTAGTAGTAGTAGGGTAGTTGATCTTTGCCAACGTAAATAATAATCAGTAAAACATTTTTTTATGTACTTTTAATAATAGTATCTTAATTCATATAGAGGTCATAACGCCATGCCAGGTCATTAATCTATTTGACTATGGCTTTTTACCAACGTGGAAAAAAATCCTGAAGATATCCTAACGCCATCTAGTGACAGCTATTAATTAATGGGAGAAAACTGCTCATTGATGGTTTTTTTTTTAAATACAATATTTTTAATGATGGAATGTCTGCCAAATTGCTAAGCAGTTGGTCAGCAACGTTAGAAATTATTCAAAAATATTTAAAAAAGTTTGTGCTACAGCAAAATCCCATTACCTTCGTAGAATAGTCTCTAGCTCCAAAAATAAAGCAAAAGCTACATGGAGCATCATAAATAAAGAAACTTGTAAAAATAAATTGAGAGATGGTAAATTTGCATTAAAAATCAATGATAAAACAATAAATTCAAATTTAGAGGTTGCAACTGCTTTTGAATCGTTTTTTTCACATGTTGCACCAACAACAACGAAAGAACTTGCTTCTTCTTCAGTAATAGCCGAATCTATTCTAAAACTTAATGTCAGTGAATGTAATTCTCAACTGCACTTTAGGCATGTAGGACCTGAAGTAATAATAAAAACATTTCGAGAGTTAAATATGAAAAAAACGGAGGATCTTTGGGGACTATCTGTGCATATTATTAAGTCAATTATTAACATAATAGCCCCTCAACTAGCATTAATTTTTAACAAGTGTATTGATGACGGCCAGTTTCCTTGTTTAATGAAGATTAGTAAAATAATACCGCTTTTCAAAGCGGGTGACAAATGTGACCCCTCAAACTTCCGGCCAATATCGATTCTGCCAGTCTTGAGTAAAATATATGAAAAGATTATATTCAATCAAATTTTAGCACACTTTTCATCGAACAAGTTATTACATAACAAACAATTCGGTTTTACTAAAGGAAGAAGCACCACGGATGCAGGAGTTGCTCTTTTAACACATATATTTGATGCTTATGATAATAGGCATGATGCTTTAGGGATTTTCTGTGATCTATCGAAAGCGTTTGATTGTGTGGATCATGAAACATTACTTAAAAAAATATGTCACTATGGGGCATCATTGAACTCGTTAAATTTAATTAATTCATATCTTTCAGGTAGAATGCAAAAAGTATGTATAAACGGAACTGAGTCTTCTGGAGCACCTCTAACAATGGGTGTGCCCCAAGGATCTATATTAGGACCTCTTTTATTTTTAATATATATAAATGACCTCCCGCATTTTGTGGGGTATCTTTGTGATATAGTTTTGTTTGCAGATGATACTTCACTTATATTTAAAATTCCAAGAGGTGAAGGAAATTTTGACGATGTAAATAATACTCTTTCACAAGTATTATATTGGTTTACTGTTAACAATCTTCTTCTTAATGGAAGTAAAACTAAATGTGTAAAGTTTACGATGCCTAATGTCCGACAGGCATCAACTCAGGTTAAGATAAAAGACAAACCGCTTGATACTATTGATTCCACAACATTCTTGGGAATCACTTTAGACTCCAAACTACAATGGGGTCCTCATATAGAGGCCTTGTCAGGGAGACTAAGCTCAGCTGCTTTTGCTGTAAGGAAGATAAGACGTTTGACTGATGTAGAAACAGCTAGGTTAGTTTATTTTAGTTATTTCCATAGCTTGATGTCCTACGGCATTTTACTGTGGGGCGCGGCTGCTGATGTAGAGACAATTTTTGTGTTACAAAAAAGAGCCGTGCGAGCTATTTATAATCTTAAACCTCAAGATTCCTTACGAGAGGTGTTTAAAAAAATTAGAATATTAACTCTAGCCTCTCAGTATATTTACGAAAATTTAATGTATGTACGGAAAAATTTTCATTTATTCACGAAAAATAGTGATATACACAAATATAATACTAGAAATAAGGATAAGCTTGCTATTCCACAATTTAGGCTTCGAAAGGTTGGTAACTCTTTCATGGGGAAAGGTATAAAATTTTTCAATAAACTACCAGAACACATTATTAACTTACCGGTTAATAAATTTAAAACTGTTATTAAAGAAACCCTTATGACGAAAGGGTATTATAAAGTAGATGATTATTTAAATGATAATAATGTATGGACTTGCATGATCACTACAAACATTGTAAACCTTTTGAAAAGAGGCATTGACAATAGTGACTGAGTTTGTTGCGCAGCTTCTTCTCAGCACTAGCCCACAATTGTCCCGAAGCTGTGGTAGGGTTTATATTGGGACGTGTAAAAGTGCCCCCAGAGGGCCTATTTGCATAAATAAATGACTTTTATGACTTTTTATCAGCATTTTGTCACGGACTGAATGTGAAAACGTAAATTCATAAGTAGTTTACGTTAAAGACCGTTATTATTTGCTTGTCGAAAAATTACAACAATAATTTTATAACTTATAAAAAAGTGAATAAAATTAGTTATCTATTTGATTAAAAAAGATTGTAGTGTTCAACGGTGAATTTCCTAAGTAAACCTACTTTTGTGATTATCTTATTTTAAAATTAATTATTTCTTAAAAAAGGGTGGTAATGTCAAGATTGTCTACAATATTCGACAAGTTAAGAAGAACAGACGTTGCATAGCTTCCTTTCGTTTTACCTATAAATTAATTTCGTTACTGATTGTTTTAAAATTTACTTTTAGGGTGAGATTAAATCTGTTGGTTATATGACGAAAAGATACAGGATAATTTAAAGATAGGTAACAATCAATTCTATACTTTACAGTTATCGTAGTATCTAAAAGTTCAGTTGATTTTATTGGTAACTTATTTCACAGCCGTCAAATCCTTGTCAACCTTTCATTACAAGATTATTTCTAAAATATCTCATTTAAAGAGTAGGTAAGCTTGGGGCACGCACAAATCTACAAGCTCCGACTGAAAAGATGAGATGAAATTCAAAGGCTTGCTTCATCTTTGTTCGGAACTCACCTGAAATTATGTCGGCTTCGGGTTAACTTCCCCGTTGTTTTCTGTTAGAAGTGTTTTAAATGTTTGCGCAAGTTTAATAAAGCGCAAACATAAGGCAAAGTTGTTTGTAGCGTTTGTGAGAGATTCCAAAGTTGCCTTCAGTAATGAAATGATAAAACTTCCTGGGGTTAGAAGTTCGGCAAATTGTGTTGGTGATGTTTAGACATTTCTAATTTTATGTTTTTTTATTAAGGTATTTAAAAGTTGTAACCTAACTGTGAGCGACGCATGAATATAATTGTTTTATTTTGTAGTTCTTATGGTTCCGAATGTTTTTAACACGCACAGTGTATTATTTTATATTCATAAAGATGAAATAAGAAACCAAAAATTTGCGCACGGGCGGGGCTTGAACCAGCAACTTCTGGCTAACCGGGCCAAACGTTCGACCAATTGAGCTACCGTGCTGTCAGTCCGACCTTGCGAAATTTGTGGTCTCTTAAGCGTCACGCGTACTGACGTATCCATAATTTTGCCTTTTATGTATCTCTTTTTCTTGTAATACAATGATTTAATACACAATAAGTGGTGCGCGGGCCACGCAAGCGTAGTGTGAGGTCGGCGGCTGAGGTGCGCTGGTGCCGGCGGCCCTTGGGTTTTGAAAAATGATGTGGTAAGTCATCAGACAACAATTGATTTGCGTCTCCTTAACGGCCCAGCGGCACTCGTTTTGCTACAAAATTTCGCCTTTTTTATTTCAACACCTATACTTACTGTACATTTAGTGTCAAAACCTAATTATTTTGTATACCAAGACTAAACCTGTCATAGATACCTAGACCATAATTTTAAGTTATTTCTTTCTTGCTTAGGTATTAATAGTTACCTAGATATACCATTTCTGATTGTACTAATATACTAAACACAATTTGCAAGTTAGTTACACCTAAAACGATCTCTATGTAAGCAAATACCGAACCGGTATGGAGAATAATTTGTACTCGGAGAGTTTAAACTAACTTAATAACTGTGTAATGTGCACATCTCAGCAGAAACACGGCTAATGAAGTGAGTAATACTGCTTTACAGTATGAGTATGTTTTGGTTTGATATAAGATTTAATATGAGTACGATCGTTTTGAATCTTTTATAACACTCACGGTGTTATATATCTATTCTTCAAGATGAATTAATTTTGTAATGATAAATTACTTGGCCCACTGTTGCAAAAACAGATGGGTAGATGGCGCTAACGTCACGCATAATAGCGTATCCATAAGAGACCAGAAATTTAACTATTTATTTTTCTAAACTCTTTGCATTACCAGGTAGAGAATGCCATTAGGCATTAAATCCGCCAATAGTACATTTTACTGTGCAAAAAAGTTTAAATAAATAAATAAATAAATTTCATACAGTTGGACCGACAGCACGGTAGCTCAATTGGAACGTTAGCCCAGTTAGCCAGAAAGTTGCAGGTTTCAGTCCCGTCCGTGCGCATTATTTGGTTGTTTATTTCATCTTCAATATGAGTACCTTGTAAGTATGATAGGTACTCAAATCACTTTTGAGTACATACTCAATTGAGTTTAGTATGTATTTGTGAATAAACTTACCTGCTATCGAAAACACAAACCTATTCTTACCATCAATATTTCCACGTCAGAACATACAACTTTTGAATGAGAGTGGCGAAATCATGAACGTTTACGCATAAGGCCTACCCAAAGAAACAATACCGCGCTAGATTTTGGCGCACAAAATTTTTGTCAGCGTTTTTGTACATATCTTGTACAAACTGTGAAATAACCAGGAAGACAATTCATGCAAATAACTCGTAGGTATTTGTCGACAGGCGTTTTGCGCCCCGAATCTAATTTGCGAGTATTTACGAGTGATACACCGCTGCAGCCGCAATCGTGTTAGTGTAGGGCGCCATAAATTTGGCAATTACAAGCTTGACGACAAAACAGGAGCGCTAATATGACGCTTGGAGTATTACAAAAATATGAAAAGGCGAGAAAATTATTAGGGCCGTTTTATAAGCATTAGTGAATTACGTTGCAGCTAGAACCGGAAGCTTGCAAACCATAGTAACGATGTTTGATCTGATGCATGGTTGCGACTCATAAACTCCTAAGGAATATGATTTTACCTTACATTGTGGGCTAGCTTTCAATACGTACGATTTCGTGCTTTTTACCGACATAAAAAAAGGAGGCAATAAGTTAGATCTGTATGTAGTTGGTATCGTCAGAATTTGATGAAATTTTAGTATGTTAATTTATTAGAGTTTCCTTACACGTTTGTAAAATTTTGTAAGTATATGTATGTTCGTATAATTGTATGTTTGTATTAGGGTACAGTTATAAGTTTTATTAAAATCGGTCCAGTAGTTGTCATGTCAAGCATACCTACACCAACAGTCTACACTCATCAAGTACCGACTTCAAAAGAATTTCTTTGTTCTAAAGAGTAGACGAAGGCTTTATTTTAAGCTTTTTAGTCAGTTTATTGAAGGTGGTTTATTTATTTTTCTCAACTCGATATGTTTAGCACTGAAAAGGCACCATCTACAAATTCAAGTAACAAATCGTTTTATTTAACTAAATCTTTTATTATCTAAAGGGCATGTTTCACCATCGACAAATAAGCACCAGGCAACGAATAATTCAAACACGGAACGTCACTTCCTATGAAGTAATAGACATAACGCCAATGGGAACTGAATCTGTCTGAATAGACACTGCAAAACTGGCTGTTAATCAAATATAGCAGTTTCTCGTGCTTGCTACATTTTAGCGGTCCAACCCCTGGAGGCTGAAATGCGGGTGGCGACGACTTGGCGGCTGCACCAGACGGCTCTTAGCCAAGAAAAAACATATTTGGCGCTCTTTGCGTGGACTTACATTATATATTATATCTCCTACCTTAAGATGAAAAGGTCAACACACTTGAAACAAAGGGAAGGAGGGATACAATATACAATAGGAAATATTTTAATAATAAATAAGTACCTACCTTAGTAGGTAGGTATATAAACGTATAATAATGTGTCATTTTTACTGCGCCAAAAGAAAAGTGCTGTAGAGACCTGCATGATAGAAAATCCAAAATCGAAGCTTTGGCGTGGCTACTATGCTGCCTACTACATATTATATGTGTCCCTTTTAATACCTGGTCAGTATTTAGTAATAATTTTATTATAAGACGTTTTTATAAAGTTTTTGAACCCAAAATTACAGTAAAATTCGCGTAAAAAAGCCACCTTCCCGCATATATCTTTCAGTAATTTTGTGTACGCCTTCAGGAATAATGTAATAAGGCATGCAGAAGGGTTTCGCGAACGGCCCAGATGTTTTATGAGTTTAATAAAATATCATCGGCGTATAAATCACACGGCATTATGGTCTTTTGAGTTTGGGAATTGCGTACTTAGTTGAGCTAGAAGACTGTCGACCTGTTAACGTTTCGTTTTGTTTTAATAAATTTTATTTCTTGTTGTAATACATAAGTAGATAAGATGAGATAACTCTTTATTTCTCATCACAGTATACAGGAAATGTACAATTTCGGCACACACAGATCTCAACCTACTACTGAAATCAAAAGAACTTTCAATTTCATCTGTACTAGTCGGTAATTTTATCAAACTAAATTGATATTTGTCGCAACCTTACATTCTTATGTTTGCGTTCACCAATATTGTTCTATGAGGGTCTTGATATTTTTCCTCCTTTCCTTCCTTCCATTATTCACCTCCTTTAATTCATTAAAACAAGAGTGAAAATACATACTCTTTTCACTCAAAGGGTTTATTACTAAATGGTATCCAACGAGGCCCGAAGTCCCAGCTCGTACTGCTGTGGTTAGCGCTATTCGCAGCGTCCGTCACATCACTAATTCATCGCGCATTATCGCCATGTTCTTCGATCCGACAATACCATTCCAAATTCAAACATCGAACCACAGCCGGACCGGACTAAACTGCCAATTTTATCACCAACACATAGAGATTGTTTTACAATGACAAACGACCAATCAGCGCCAGTTACAAGACAGCGAAGGTTGGTCACTATCGAATATTTATCTGAGCTATTCTCGACTATTGGTAAAGCTCATTTCAAACATTGGACGTCTGGACTAAAGCATATAAACATCAGTTCAGAGTAAAGTCCCAGTCTAGTGAGAGTCAGGGTAGTATTTATGTTTTAATTTTAGCAACGTACGTGTAATGTCGCTTATGTTATGTAGTTACACGTTCCAAAGTCCAGCTGAAACTCACAGTAAAGTCCGGGTGTTATTCGTACCATTTGGACTTTCCAAAGTTGTTTACCGAATGAGTGGTTTGTTTTAGGAATTGCTACTCTTATTTGGTTTTAAGTGAGTTAACATACAACTATTTAGGGCTGATGTACCAAAGTCTGACGTAAGGCTTATCAGACTGAATATGTATAAAACGACCGGTTTTAAAAATATGTGATTTAAATAAACGATTGCTGACGAATAGGAGACGTTTTCGAATTAGGCGTTTTGTATTGTATTCGACGGATATTCCTTAACAGACGTTAGAGGAATAGACTTATTGTCAATTGAATAGGTTCCAAACGGACGTCTTTTAATAAAAAAAAAACCTGCATCTTTTTGAAAAAGGCTACTAAAACAGCACTCCTTAATTGTAAATATATGCGTAAAGTTATCATCGCATCGCACCTAGAAATCGATTATAACGAAACACAGTAATAACGGGATTTTCAATAATATCCATACCTTGAAAATTAAAAGCTGCTAACATCGCCTGGAATGGGTGACATTGTGAGTGATTTTGCTCGTTGGAAATAGTAGATTGTTATACAAGGGGAGCAAACGGCTATCGTGTCGTTATAGATACAAAACACGATTAGAAGGACATGTAACGGCACGGAAGAAAACAGAGTATGTAGTTACATAAAACGCGGATGATATCAAAATCTTTCTAAGTTTACTCATATTTACAAAACCCTTTACTCGATTTCTGAAGGCAAGCGAAATAGCGTGAGTACATGCACTTTAGAATCGGCTAGAGCGCTCTAACGTCCCGTCAAATAACTACAGTGTGCTGCGAACAGACCTCCCATCGCCTTATCATGGTAATGTTACGTAGTAAGGAAGTAATTGTAGTGCTTTACGACTAACATTCACTTAGATAAACTTTGACGCGACAATAACAACGCTTACTATTCACCGTTTACGGGTTTTCTAAATGTGCAATAAGCGAAATAAATATAAAGGCATGCTAGAAGTAGTTAGGTATTATTATTACTCCAAGTAAGTATTGATGTGTGTAAAAACCTGTGATACTTTACTATAGCTACAAATTACAAACAAGGTCCTCGAAGCGCAGTGGTTGCAGCGCTTGGGTAGTAATTACAGAAGTTAAGCAACCTTTCTCAACCTGGTCGTGTTGCGATGGGTGATCATTCCGACCATTTTATCAGTGACATATATCACGAGCATTTCCGTGATTCGGAAGGCTGGGACTACTATCGGTTAATATTAGTCGTTGAGCCTAGTCAGAGGCCTTATGGGCGGCTTGATGACATATGACTGCAAGGTCAGTCGCTTGCCTTATGGAAACCCCTCCACGTAAGGTTAAGGTAGGTACGGCAAGGCTCAAGGCTTAAACAACCAAATAGTTGAGGTAAGGCCTTTGACCAGCAGTAGGACGTTACAGGCTCACTTAACTTTTTAGACCTTGCAATTGCTAGACTAAAATGCATGTAGCAAAAATAAAGTCTGAAGAACGTATTTTAATCCAATAGCCAAACGAACTCTCCATTATTTGGATTACTTTCTTTTTATATTCCAATTTGATTGAGATCCTCTACATCGCTGCTTAAAACGACTACGTAATGTACATTATCCGATCCTCTTTACACATTAAAGCGACTTGGAGACAGTGCTTAGCCCTCACAAAAGAACTCGCGGGATCTAATCCCCCTTTGAATCACTGCAATTGGCCAACAAAAAGAAAACAAGTCGGATTGAGAGACAACAAAATTTCCTTCACCAAGTAAGTTGCAAGATTAAAACTTTTTAAACTGCAAACGTCTTAGTTTTTTAATCGGGGATTCGCAGTGCGCTCCAAATGATATGATTAGCCAGAGATACATTCAGGACGCATCTGAATTGCAAATGAGTAGATTTTTTAGGCAGTCTGAGTGCAGGGAATTAGATTAGAGTCGAAAATAGCAGGCACCGTCTGGCGAGTATTTACCTACGTGACACAACGACTCCACGTGTCACAACAGAAGTAATGGCAAAGGGTTCACTATTTAATTTCTGCCTCGATGTCGCAGCGTTTAGTGGGTTGCACTTAAAAGCGACGGCTGCGCCAGAGGTCCCGGGTTCGATCGAAAATGCCTGCGTTTTTATGTTTAGAAATTTTCAAGGAAGCCCGGAGTTCGGAAGTTGGCGGTGTTTCATCCCCGTGCGGAAAAGCACGTAAAGCCTGTCCTGCGCCTGATCTCTCTCCGGTCGTGTCAGATTGCTGTCCCATCGGGCTATGAGTTTGAAAAGGAATAGAGAGTCCACTTGTGTATGCGCACACCCTTGTGCACTATAATATGTCCCGCGCAGTCGGTTAGTCATTGTGACTGGCCACCGTAGTAGGAATCGGCTAGGGGGACTATTATTATTATTATTATTTGATTTCAACATGCAAAATCCTACAAAGCCACGACTGTATTTCGACTTCAGAGTTAGTGAACTTTAGGCAAACTCTGTATTAAATACGATTCAGTACATCATAAAACATTTAATGAATTAATATTATTTAGATCGTCAGACAGATTCTGACTGTCGACATCTAAACGATTCCTTTACTGAGACTAGAGACGGATATATAAAAACATAAATAAATATGCGCCAGACAACACATCCATTGTCGTCTGTCGTGAGGAAATTTCTTACTCGCCCCTTGCAGGATCTAAACTCGCGACGGCCGGCATAATAGTTAAGAGCGCCATAAAAGTCATAAAAAGTCATAAAAGTCATTTATTTATGCAAATAGACCCACTGGGGGCACTTTTACACGTCCCAATATAAACCCTACCACAGCTTCGGGACAATTGTGGGCTAGTGCTGAGAAGAAGCTGCGCAAGAAACTCAGTCACTATTGTCAATGCCTCTTTTCAAAAGAATGTTTGTAGTGATCATGCAAGTCCATACATTATTATCTTTTAAATAATCATCTACTTTATAATACCCTTTCGTCATAAGGGTTTCTTTAATAACAGTTTTAAATTTATTAACCGGTAAGTTTACAATGTGTTCTGGTAGTTTATTGAAAAATTTTATACCTTTCCCCATGAAAGAATTACCAACCTTTCGAAGCTTAAATTGTGGAATAGCAAGCTTATCCTTATTCCTAGTATTATGTTTGTGTATGTCACTATTTTTCGTGAATGAATGTAAATTTTTCCTAACATACATTAAATTTTCGTAAATATACTGAGAGGCTAGAGTTAATATTCTAATTTCTTTAAACACCTCTCGTAAGGAATCTTGAGGTTTAAGATTATAAATAGCTCGCACGGCTCTTTTTTGTAACACAAAGATTGTTTCTACATCAGCAGCCGCGCCCCACAGTAAAATACCGTAGGACATCAAGCTATGGAAATAACTAAAATAAACTAACCTAGCTGTTTCTACATCAGTCAAACGTCTAATCTTCCTTACAGCAAAAGCAGCTGAGCTTAGTTTCCCTGACAAGGCCTCTATATGAGGACCCCATTGTAGTTTGGAGTCTAATGTGATTCCCAAGAATGTTGTGGAATCAATAGTATCAAGCGGTTTGTCTTTTATCTTAACCTGAGTTGATGCCTGTCGGACATTAGGCATCGTAAACTTTACACATTTAGTTTTACTTCCATTAAGAAGGAGATTGTTAATAGTGAACCAATGTAATACTTGTGAAAGAGTATTATTTACATCGTCAAAATTTTTTTTTTTTTTTTTTTTTTTTTTTATTGTTATAAAATTCACAGCTCTTATTCCAAAAACTTAGCTAATCTTACGTTCTAAACTTACAGCCAATAATGAATTTACTTTATATACATATTGCAAGAAATTATCAAAGTTGACACGGTTTGACTTGACACAAACTACAAGTGATATAATGTGACCCGCCAATAATACTCAAAAAAATAATATTTATATTAAATAGAGATATGTGTTTATATATATTTATTTATTGTTTATATATGAATTATATTTAAAGTTAAGTACAACTGTTAAAACTAATAGATTTAACACACGAATTACAATTTATTTTTCACAACGAGAGAGTGGCTCAAGTGCTCTTATTATACTTGTTTTGAACGCTGCCTTCGATAGATGGAACACGTCCACCGAGGAGAAAAGCTTATTATATGTATTAAGAGTTCGGGATACTACAGAGTTACGTGCATAGTTGGTCCGTGAAAATGGTGTATGAAACAAGGATGAGGCCGCGTGTCTAGTGCGGGTGACTGGAGCAAATAACTTCAAAAATGAATTTGATAACCTTACCGAGTCGATCTCCCCATTACAGATATCAAACAAGAAAGACATATCAATAAGCGTCCGTCTATGCTCAAGGGTAGAGATTCCATGAAAACTGCATGCATCATCATAATTTTCGAATGATTTAAATGAGCGGTAATTTAAATGTTTGACGAATAATGCTTGAATTTTTTCTAGATTTTGTTTATACGTAATATATTGTGGGGACCATATGTTACTACAATATTCAAGAATACTACGTACGTAGGAATAATATAAAATTTTAACACAATGGACATCAGAGAATGGTTGGGTTACACGTAGTATAAATCCCAAGTTCATATAAGCCTTATTAATTATTGTTGAAATGTGTTCGGAAAACATTAATTTTGAGTCTAAAAGTACACCTAAATCTCGTATTAATAATTCTCGTTTTAATTTTCTTTCATTCAATTTGTATTCAAACCTAATAACTTTTTTCTTACGCGTAAAACTGACGATTGAACACTTATTGACATTCAACCCTATACGATTTTTAGAGTAATAAGCAGAAAGAGAGTTTAAATCTTCCTGCAATCTCAAGCAATCAGAGGTGTTACTAACCGGCATGTAAATCTTTGTATCATCCGCATACATCAGGAATTTAGAATTTTGGACGCAATCACCAATATCGTATAAGTAAATAACATACAAAAGAGGGCCGAGAATTGATCCTTGAGGGACGCCTGACGGTATAGTTATGAAGTTGGATCTACAGCCGCCGATGACCACAGCCTGACTCCTGTTACGAAGATATGATTCAAACCACCTCAATAGATTACCACATATACCCAGCTCTTGCAGTTTATTTAACAATATAACATGATCCACCCGATCAAATGCTTTTTCGAAGTCAGTATATATAACGTCCACCTGGCCACCACCATCCATGGCTACAAATACGTCATCTGTGAATACTGCTAAGTTAGTATTAGTGGAGCGTCCTTTTATAAACCCATGCTGTTGTAGTGGAACTGAAGACTGTATCACTGGATACATTTGATTGTGAACTACTCTTTCCAAGAGCTTACTAAGGGTGTTTAGAATTGAGATGGGCCTGTAGTTGCTGATTTCCTTTTTAATATCCTTTTTTGGGACTGGAACTATCAAGGCTCTTTTCCAGAGTTCGGGACAACATCCAATGCGCAAGCATTTATCAAATATAAGAGTGACAGGTACTGCCAAGGATTCTGCACAATTTTTGAAAAAGAGTGGTGGTATGCCATCGCATCCCGGGCCTTTTGTAGTATCCAACCCCTTCAATAGCTTTAGTACACAAGCTTCAGTGACCATAATACAGTGCAAAGCATCATTATTATGCTGTTTATTATTCTTAGGAACACAGTGTGCCGAGTAATCAGTAGCAGGTTCAGTAAAATTATTCAGGAAAAAATCACTAAACGCTTCACATATAGCTTTGTCGTCATTTAATAATTCGTCTTTGTAATTTCCTTCAACTCTTGGAATTTTAAATATAAGTGAAGTATCATCAGCAAACAATACTATATCACAAAGATTCCCTACAAAATGCGGGAGGTCATTTATATATATTAAAAATAAAAGAGGTCCTAATATAGATCCCTGGGGCACACCCATTGTTAGAGGTGCTCCAGAAGACTCAGTTCCGTTTATACATACTTTTTGCATTCTACCTGAGAGATATGAATTAATTAAGTTTAATGAGTTCAATGATGCCCCATAGTGACATATTTTTTTAAGTAATGTTTCATGATCCACACAATCAAACGCTTTCGATAGATCACAGAAAATCCCTAAAGCATCATGCCTATTATCATAGGCATCAAATACATGTGTTAAAAGAGCAACTCCTGCATCCGTGGTGCTTCTTCCTTTAGTAAAACCGAATTGTTTGTTATGTAATAACTTGTTTGATGAAAAGTGTGCTAAAATTTGATTGAATATAATCTTTTTATATATTTTACTCAAGACTGGCAGAATCGATATTGGCCGGAAGTTTGAGGGGTCACTTTTGTCACCCGCTTTGAAAAGCGGTATTATTTTACTAATCTTCATTAAACAAGGAAACTGGCCTTCATCAATACACTTGTTAAAAATTAATGCTAGTTGAGGGGCTATTATGTTAATAATTGACTTAATAATATGCACAGATAGTCCCCACAGATCCTCCGTTTTTTTCATATTCAACTCTAAAAATGTTTTTATTATTACTTCAGGTCCTACATGCCTAAAGTGCAGTTGAGAATTACATTCACTGACATTAAGTTTTAGAATAGATTCGGCTATTACTGAAGAAGAAGCAAGTTCTTTCGTTGTTGTTGGTGCAATATGTGAAAAAAACGATTCAAAAGCAGTTGCAACCTCTAAATTTGAATTTATTGTTTTATCATTTATTTTTAATGCAAATTTACCATCTTTCAATTTATTTTTACAAGTTTCTTTATTTATGATGCTCCATGTAGCTTTTGCTTTATTTTTGGAGCTGGAGACTATTCTACGAAGATGATGGGATTTTGCTATAGTAGAAACTTTTTTAAATATTTTTGAATATTTTCTAACGTATTCAATAAAGTTTTGGTCTTGAGAGTTTTCTCGTAGACTATATAATTCATATAATTTAATCCTACTTTTATGAATTCCTGGCGTGGCCCAATTATTAAATTGACATTTGACCTTATTTGATTTAGTCTTTTTTATGGGAAAAATTTCATTAAAATCGTTTTTAATTAAGTTAAAGAGGTCATCATATTGTTTATCTACACTATCATTAGTATTTTGTTTCACTGAATATAGTGTATCGTTAATTGTATCCCTAAATCTATGTAACCTATTTTCTGTGACAGGCCTATACATAGTTTCCACAGGTAAACTTGCGGTATGATTATGTTCAAATAAAACCTTTTGACCTCTATGATCAGAACTGAGGCCAATTAAAATACCTTTATCAATGACACTTGCGTTTTTGTCACAAAAAATATTATCTAAGCAAGTGGCCGTGGTAGGAGTTACCCTTGTAGGTTCACAAAAGAGATTTTTTAAATTAAAAGATTTGAAAAGGTTAAGAAATCGAATGGCGGTATTCCATTCTTTTAAAATATCAAAGTTAAAATCGCCACATACTATTATTTTCTTATTAGATTTTGAAACCTTTTCTAGCGCTGATTCCATAATTGGTTCAAAAAGTTGGTAAGTAGCGTCGGGGGGGCTATACACAGATAAAATAATATAATATTCGAGCTCAGTACACGCTAATTCGATAGTACGTTCTAAAGAGAGTGACACAATATCCCTGCGATCTTTATAATTTACATCATTATTTATAAGTATGAGTGACCCCCCTCTAGTTGTGGTCTCTCTTGAAAACGAACTACCGACTGTATAGTTTTCAATACTTATCATTATTTCACATTTTCTATACCAATGCTCTGTTACACACATTACATGAACACTTAAATCGTGTAGAACTAATGATAGTTCAAGCTCTTTGCCAGCCAGGCCTTGTATATTTTGGTGAATAACATTAAAACTAGACCTGGCCTTTGTCTGCCCTCTTAGTTTAAAGCCTCAGAGGTTGTCTGGTTGATAACATCAACATTACTATTATTACTTACAAGTTGATAACCATGTGATATGGTTTTGTTAATTATGCAATTAATGTTATATGCTAACAAATTAGCAATTAGTTTTTTGATTCTATATGGCAGGTGTATAGAGCCGCCAGTCAGCAAAAATGAGTTGTTAGTAAATTTATTTGTGTCAAAAAACACAAATTTGTCACTATGACGTTGGATTAAATTAAATAATAAAGTATTCAATACATGAATACAGTTATTTTCCTGTGCCGTATGATTTTTGGAGAATGGTATGGCACAAATTATTATTTTATGTACATTTAAATTTAACAATATTGAATAATTTTTTTACTTAAATTTTGACTATTTCCTAACATTAACACAAGTATTGAACTTGAATTTAGATTACTATTTTGAATATTTTTAACTATTTGATCTAGTGATGCATCAGGCATACAATTGTTTACAATATTACATTTAAGGTTTTTATTCACTAAGGAACCATAACCAATTCCTAATCTGACTGAAAAAACAATAACATTGCTACATTCATTATTGTTTTTTTTTGATGAACAATTATTATTAAGATATTGTGATTGTGATTGCAACTGTAAACTGTCATCCCCCTGCTTATCATGATCTTGGATGGAGTTTAGATTCATGTTTGGGAGTGAATTAAAATCGTTAGGTGTGTTTAATTTCAGAAGTTTATTTGCAGCCAGGATATGTTCTGATATTTGTTCCTGGGAAGAGTTATATTTAATTGTCATGGAATGCAATGACTCCTGCAACCTGGAGATGTCAGTCTGCAATCGCTCAACAGTTTGTTCACATTGTGACCTACTTTCATGAAACTTATTTTGATATATTTCCAGACTATCCAATAAATCTAACTTTTCCTTTCTAAGTTGAATATTTTTGAAAAAACGCCTATTTTTCTTGACAAGAATTTTAGTTTTCTTTATAAATTTACTAAGTTTTATATACTTTTTAACCCTATTTCTACCTGACAATTTAATTTGAGCAGTTTGGTTTAGAGTTTGGTGTAAACTACAATTTAAGTCTGGATTGGTGACCACAGACCGACCACCGGGGGTCCCAATCAGCTCCTCATACAGATTCAAGGTTTGGATATGAGCTTGATCTTTCTTCTCTTCTTCCAAGTGCAGTATAGTTCTGTTGGCATCCCGTAGCTCACTTTCCAGGTCATTATTGCGCATAAGTGTCTGCTCAAAAATGCTGCTGCACTGGTCGAACGTGCTGACTGTGTTGAGAAGCTGGTCTCGATGCTCGGTGACCTCAAGCAGGCGGACATGCAGTTCAGCCATTTCTTTTCTGAGTTGAGAGGTGTGTTCCATGTTGGTCTTTATTACCTCCTCATACTCATCTCTTTCTCTGAGCAATTCATCACAGGAACTCCTTGACTCCTTTAATTCATCGAGTGCCCTTCTGAGTTTTAGTTCAGTTTCTCGGGCAGTCATTTTGCGGGTTATGGCTCCAGTCCGGGTGGTCATTTTTATTGATTTATAGGTTGAGGGTCACCTGGAATTTTTATAAACAGAGTGTACAACAGATGTTATGATGTTTAGGTCAGTACTGAGCTATTTAAGTTAAAAACATTTAATTAAACATACATGTATGTAAATAAGTTACATAAGTTACAACAATGGGAATTATTATATTAAATCTTTAAGTTAAAGAAATATTTGTATTTTTATATAGTTTCAAGCTATTTAATAAGTTTTATTGGGTTTAAATATCATAATTATGTTTACCAATAAATAAATAAAAAATGTTAGGAAAGAAAACACATAGCCAACTAACCACCTAGGTCAGGACTGTCACTGTAATGCTTGTATGCTTACTACTGCAATGTATGTGGGTGGGTGTAGTTAGTGAAGAGTATGCCTGATCAGTGTATACGAGTAATTTGTATGCGGCATAAGGTTGTTATCTTCAACTTTACTTCCACATATACGTCAAGTAAAGAGAGGCACAACAGAACCGAAGTGTTATGAGGTTTGACGTATCTCACCGTAGTGAGGCTTGTGCAGTTTATGATGTTGTATTTACAGCAGTAAGCAACAGCGGACAGCACTCATTCAACCCCAGGTTGGTCAGATGACTTGCGTAAAAATATAACCTCAAAGTGTCAAATATTGATAAAATTTGCTAACTTTAATTGCACTTCAAGTATGAATTAACGTTTAAAATAGGCCAAATAGCTTTGAAAATTAATTAGAAACAGTACTCCCCTGGTTTAAGTAGTTATCCGTTGCACTTTGACCGGCGACCGTTGGCAGTTTTGTTGTTATGTTATTTCGTCACTTAGGTATGTTGCCTGCACTTTTGTTTATTATTTCGTGTTAGCACTATTGAACTATATTAAACTATATTACTTTTAGACCTAATTAAGGAGTCTAACTATTAAATTTTAATTACAATAAAAATAAGCTGTATTGCTTGACAGCTGTTTTTTTTTTCCGCCAACCACTATTCCAAACGCGTCGTCTAATAACAGACGATTAAAAAAATTACATTATTATCAGTTTACTTTTACGAATCATAAAAGACAAAGACAGAATAAGTACTGAATCCATCTCAACAGTGACTGGACAATCCTCACGTAGAGGCAAAGTTAGCTCGGGAGAAGTCACGAGTGAACTGTGTTGCTTTAAATACACACTTTCATAATAAGGTAAGAGTGTTAGCTGTTGTAGTCACATAAAATATGTATTTTGTCACTAATTTCTTACATGTAATATTTGTACAACATTTTAAATTAACGTATCTTTATCTTGTAGACCCTTTATACACTGCGACTTTTAGCAGCGATGGTAACGCGCGTTAGCATCGATACAGTCGCGATGCAGAAGCTGGAAATTATCAAATTATATTCTGAATTCTGGGGACTGCATCGATGGTAACGCGCGACTGCTTCGATGCTAAATTAAATCTGTTCATTGCGTGAGTCGCGATGCTGAAGCGCGTTTTCAAAACGCACGACTGCATCGATGCTAAAAGTCGCAGTGAGTGGAGTCATGGATATGCTGTGCTGTTACGGTGCAACATGGTTTCACTAAAATCTTTGGGGTCTATGGAAGCTTCTTTTTTTGGAAATCAAGAAACCAGTTCAAATAGTCATATATACAGGATGTGGCCTGTTTTTTTGACATATATTGATTAGGAATTGTAAGATTACTATATCTCTAAGTTTAATTATTTTAGAACATTAAGACTAAGTCAAGGTAACAAAGAATATTCTGAAAAATCATTGAATACAATTTTTGCTCATATTACGAAAATGACGTTCCATATTTGAAATTATTAGTTGGCACTAAGCTTATTTGCCGATGGTGAAACGGGTCCTTAACCTACATATTACAGCTTTCAACAAGGCAACCCCGCCCCTTGTTTGCAACCGCAGCAAACACGAGGCTTGGACATTTCAATCGCGGCGGTAATCAAAGCGGCTGTGTCATAGCAACTAATATCCTAATTGACGTATCGCAATTCCGTTCCGGACGTCTGCGGATTAAGCACAAACATGTCATATAATCACGGTGACCATAGACCATAGGCTATGGGTTTGCCTACTCTAAGCTTTACTGGTCTTCACTAGCGCAAGTATCCGTACCGTACAACACACACACAAACACACCCTCTTTCACCGTCACGTCGGACGCCCGTTCAATCAAGTTAGTAACTTAATTCAGGTTTTGTTGTGAAAAACTAGTAGATTTCTTATCTACCTAGTAACTATTAGAAGTGTCCTGAAGTCTTGACTTAAACAATGAAATTACACCAATACCTCATAGTGATATTTTAGTGTTCAGGCCTCAAGTGTCTACCGGTTACCGTGTTAACAATTATTTTTATTAGAAGGATCACATAAATCTTTTTTTTTTCTCAAATAGAGAATAATCGTATTTAGCATCGTAGCTTAAACGATGGCTAAATAAAAGTACCAGCAGATAATACAGTATAAATTTCAGTATAAAATTCAGAATTCTACGGCCATGTCATCACAGTCGGAGTGCAATATCCTAATTGACATATCGGTGAGCCGCTCGCAGCCGTCTGCGGATTACTGCGAGTGCCGACAGTTGCGTAGTGGCACAGTAGTGGGATGCGCTTATTCTGACTACGATATCATACGAACTACGATACGATCTATATACGAACTAGCGGGCGGAACACAAATTAGCAGAATGCCAGATTAAAATCAAACAAAAAAATACGTTAAATAATAATCGGGTAGGTAGGACACATTATTTAAATAAAGAAGAAGAAGAAAAAAACATGATCAAAGGCAAAATTTAAAATCAACTGTAGAATTTTACAATTTATCACAGTCACGTCGATGGCGTGATGGTGCTTGTGGCGTGCTGTAGTCTACATTGGAAGATGGGCCGGGTGCTGGTATGGGATGCAACCTGTTTAGAAACGCTGGCCCCTTCCTATCTACATGGAACCAACAACTGAGCTGGTGCGGCTTGAGAAGCGGCTGAAAAAGCTAAAGCTTGCAAATACCCCTTTTTTTTAAATATACTTTGGACATTCCCACACATCGCCATCTAGTCCCAAAGTAAGCTACTCAAAGCTTGTGTTATGGGTGCCAGACAACGGATATAATACTTAAATACTTTTTGTTTGTAAATATATACATGATATAAATAGGAAACACCCAGAGCAATACAAACAGACATGTTCATGCACACAAATGTTTGTATTGTGCGGGGATCGAACCCGCAACCCGCTGCGTAGTAGGCGATTTCTCGACCACTACACCAGACGGGTATTTGCAAGCTTTAGCTCTACGCTCCAAATATGATTTTGTCCCTTTTGGTGTCGAGACCCTTGGTCCGTGGGGTCTCTAGCGCTACAAGGCTTTTAGGGAAATAACAAAAAGATTAGTCGACATCACAGGAGACCGAGAGCTGGCAGCTACTTCGAATAAAGAATTAGTCTTGCTATAAAAAAAGGTTCCCCTTTTGCTGCCAGTATCTTCGGAACTTTGCAAAAAGGTTCCTTTTAATAATATATTTTAGATTTAACCTAATATTTTTTAAGATCTTAATTATAATGTTTCTTACTTTTTTGAAAGATATTAATGCATTAGTATTATTCATGCAAATATTATAATTTAATAACCCAGAGTTAAATATTATAATAAAAGAGTCAAATGCAGGCATAAAGTCTTGAAATATATGTATGCAATTGGTTTACATTGCATTGCAGTATTTGAACCAACATAAAATATTGACCACATTTGTATCTCATCATCATCAAAAAGGGCTAGGCTCTTGTCGGTAGACTTTTCTCATTCTTTTCGCTCCTCCGGCCATTCTCTCGACCTCTTGATACAACGCAACATTTACCTTTTACTTTAGTTGATGCATAAAGCTTATCCGTTGTCTTCCTCTCTTCTTTCTCTCTTCTATTCTTCCCTCTATTTTAGTTCCTATAAAGCTGTCGTGTCAAATTAGTATCTATAGCTTGATATTAATATTTTAATGACAAAACATCGCGTAATAGGCAGCTGTAATCCGGGATAATGGACAGAGGGTATGCGGTTGCGGCTATCACCGCTCCTAGTCATAATGACGAGTGGTTTCCGCCGCGTCTACCAAACATGGTGTGTTCGTGGTATTATACACAACTCAATGGATACTAACTTCCATAATTTAACAGTGCACTGATTTATTTTACATAGATACTAGCGGTCCCCCGCGACTTGGTCCCTGCGTTTTGAGTTTGCTCCCTCCCCTCCAGTCGCAGCGTGATGTTTTATATGTGGATTTGATGTGTGATTTTCGTTGGAAATGGAATAAATAATCAACGAAAACCACAAGAAATGTGGATATCAGTATTCACCAAATTTAGTTATATTTTTTCAAATCCCTCAGGTGTCAATTTCAATTGTGTTTCATTCTAAAATTAGACTTTTATCAATAAAATAAATAAATATGCGCCAGACAACACGCCAATTGTCGTGGTTTCAAAGTAAGGAATTTTCTTACTTGGGTTACGTACCAGACAACGATTATGACGGGGGCGTCTCATATAAATACTTAAATACTTATGAAACATCCATGACGCAGGTACAAATATTCGTACTCATCACACAAACATTTGCCCCTTGCGAGATTCGAACCCACGACGGCTGGCGTAATAGTAAGGAGCTCTAACCAATACACCAAACGTGTTGTAAAATCAATGGATATCACACACCATCTTCGCGGGAGTGATTCAAAAATAGGGTTCCTGCTGTTCATCTTACTTAACAAAATACGTCTGCTTTCTAGATATACAGGGTGTTGTTTTGGTCAGTGACATCCAACTCAGGGATGATAATATGAGTTATGCTTATTCTAAAAAAAAGTAATTTGTTTAAATTCTGAGCAATTTTTATACAAGAAAACCTGTTCACAACATTTAAAAAAATACAAAACGAATGGGAAAACTCGCACCTTAGCGCGTGGCTAGCGCTTATCTACGAGTACGAAATACTACGCCGTAGCCAGTAAGCTACGAAGAGGCTACTTGTTATTGGTGGTTTTGACTCGATCGCCGTACCGGATTAAAAAATGATTTTGTGGGTTTTTCCATTTCAAAAAAAAAAAATTTTTTTTGGCATCAATATCGTTTGTACAGCCACCCCTGAGTCGCTCGTCGCTGACCAAAACAACACCCTGTATCTTGCTGAAAATATAGTTTCCATTTCATTTTGGAACTTCTACAAACGCATCTATAACTCGTAGCAGCACCAACGCGTGTACACTACATAAGTTTATTTTATTATCATGTCGCTACGTGTATATGGAGTGGAAATGAATGGTCTAATTCACATTCTCTTTCAGGGGCTGTAAGGGCGAGTAAAATATGTGACAGTGCGGTCTCGCGCCACGGAGCGCGGAAGAATTGCGGCCTCTCAGGGCCTGAGGCGCTAAATATACGGGGTGTGTGGGCTCAATTCTGGGGTGCCACTAAGACAAGATTACACTACCTATTTTATCTACAAGTAGAGGTATAAAACGAAAAGAGTATAAAATTATTAACCAGCAATCCACTAGCATCGTTGTTGAGCAGAAAAAGAGACATAAAATTGAGTCAGGATCCTAGTCAGGAGAATTAAGCCCAAAATTGAAGATAGACTGTATCGGTATTGTGTGGCGCATTTGGTGGGGAATTGTGAATTTTGTAGTGGCGATCATAATACATTAATAAAAATAATATGTCTGGAATACTGGCACCATGTTAATTACCAAGGTTTTTATCGATTGCCTATAAAGTTCTACCAGAAATCGAAAAAAAAAACAAATATTAATTTTAAAACCGTTACTTACTATTGTACTATAATTTCATCGTGATATACAAAAAAACACATGCTAAATCTATACCACCTGCGTCTCTGTACATCACTTAAAATGTTGATCTAATTGCTAACTTTGTTTGGGCATTGAACTATACTTCTAAGTATGGAAATGACATCCCGAAGGAACCTCGTGCGAAATGAATTGATGGTCCCGGACATCAACGCATGCTCGCTATCTCAGTCACTCACTCCCGCTCGTAGCGATATGAAATAAGAAATTTGATCAATTAATTCATCAAAAATGCCGTCTTGCGTTTTAAAAACATGATACAATAAAACCCACAAGAAATAAAAAGATATCGCATTACTTTTCAGCGTTAAGTAAATAAAATGTTAACTGTTTTAAATGTGTTGTATTAAATTGCCGCCAAATTATACGAAAATCAAAGATTATAAAAAGTGAATCGCATAGAATGGAAAAATAGGTAATAAATGAGGTGAGGAAAGGCGATGTTGTGCTACTTCTACAAAAATGTTTATACATCGGTAGTGTTTCCTGGTAAATTTGTGTGAAAAATTTAAATAAAGAAAAAGATGAATTGAAAAATAGTAAAACTAACTAAACCCTTCGTTATACGATAATTTAACGATCCCCGCGACTTAGACCACCCTCGTAGGCTGCAGCGTAGCGTTTATAAATAAATATTATTCCATGTTAGTAACTATTATACATTCATCATCATCATCATCATTATCAGCCAAAGGACGTCCACTGCTGAACATAGGCCTCCCCCACGGCTTTCCACAGCGACAGATCACTAGCGGTCTGCATCCAGTTTGACGTTTGACAGACGACCTTATAAAGATCGCAGGATCTTTATAAGGTCGTCTGTCCATCTTGTTGGTGGACGTCCCACGCTGCGTCTCTGGTCGAAGGGTCTCCAATCTAGAACCTTCCTGCCCCAACGGCCAGTTCTTCGCGCTATGTGCCCTGCCCATTGCCACTTGAGCTTACTGATTCTCAAGGCTATGTCCGTTACTTTAGTTCTTCTACGTATCTCCTCATTTCTGATTCGATCCCGTAGAGAAACACCCAGCATAGCCCTTTCCATCGCTCGCTGTGTGATTTTAAGCTTCATTATACGGCCCATAGTAAGAGACCATGTTTCGGATCCGTATGTCATCACTGGTAACACACACTGGTTGAAGACTTTCGTCTTCAGACACTGAGGTAGATGAGATGAGAAGACACTCTTGCGCAATTTCCCAAACGCTGCCCAGCCGAGTTGGATTCGTCGATTGACCTCATTCTCGAAGTTGGACCTACCCAATTGGATCACTTGTCCCAGGTAGACGTACTCGTCGACAACTTCGAGAGTTGAGTTCCTAACGGATACTGGAGTGGGTACGACAAGGGAGTTCGACATAATTTTCGTCTTTTCCATGTTCATTTTAAGACCCACTTGTTGGGATACTCGGTCAAGGTCTTCGAGCATAGTGCCAAGATCGTCCAGCGTCTTTGCCACAACAACTATATCATCGGCAAATCGGAGGTGTGTGATGTATTCGCCATTAACATTGATGCCGATTCCTTCCCATTCCAGAAGTTTGAAGGCGTCTTCCAATGCCGCTGTGAACAGTTTCGGAGATATGACATCTCCCTGTCTCACACCTCTCCGCAATGGAATCGCCTTCGTGTTCTGCTCCTGTACTCGGACCGACATGGTGGCGTTATTGTAAAGGCACTTCAACACCTCTATGTATCTATAGTCTATGTGGCACCGCTGCAGAGACTGAAGCACTGCCCAAGTTTCGATCGAATCAAAGGCCTTCTCATAGTCCACAAACGCTAAGCATAGAGGCATATTATACTCCTCGGACTTCTGTATAATTTGCCTAAGCGTATGTATGTGGTCTATGGTACTATAGCCTTTTCGGAAACCGGCTTGTTCGGGAGGCTGGAAGTCATCAAACCTACATGCGAGACGGTTCGTGATGACCCTTGAAAACAGCTTGTAGACATGGCTCAGGAGTGAGATGGGTCTGTAGTTCCTCAATAAGGTTTTGTCTCCTTTTTGAAGAACAACACCACCACACTCCTGTTCCATGCCTCAGGCGAGATGCTCTCTAGCAGCACGGAATTAAAAAGTCTCTGAAGGACTTTAAGTACCGGTGTTCCACCCGCCTTCAGAAGCTCTGCTGTGATTCCGTCCTCGCCTGGTGCCTTGTTGTTTTTGAGCTGTTTAAGGGCCATCCTAATCTCGTAGAGGCTGATGTCCGGGATGTCTTCGGTGTAGTGACGGGTCAGGATAGCTCGTAGGTCTCTGGCCGAGCTATCAACGGGTTTGGCTACTGAGGTGTACAACTGCCCATAGAACCTTTCGATCTCCCTCAAAACCTCTGCTTTCGTCGACGCTACACTGCCGTCCTCGTTCTTAAGCTTCGTCAACAGGCTTTGCCCAATAGACATGTCCCTTGCAAACAGACGGGATCTTTCCAATTTGACATGTATATTCAATGTGCCTCGAACCATTCGGTGATCGCTTCCGGTTTTCAACCTGTTGATCACGGAGACATCATTGAATAACCGTCTCTTGGAGGTCATGAAGAAGTCAATCTCGTTTCTCGTGAAGCAATCGGGACTCAACCAAGTCCACTTCCTTTGAGGCGGCTTCTGGAAGAAAGAGTTCATCGCAAAGTCCCTCCTTCTCCAAAAAGTCGGCCAGCCTCTGTCCCCTGGCGTTTCTTTGCCCGTATCCAAAGGGTCCCACCTTCAACTCATTCTCGCCTCGCTTGCCCAGTTTCGCGTTGAAGTCCCCCATTACAACAGTAAAATAGGTTTTGGAAGTATGTATGGCTCTACTTACGTCCTCATACATTTCCTCCACCTCTTCATCCGGGTGTTTCGAGGTCGGGGCATATACCTGTATGACCTTCAGCAAATACCTCTTGGATATTCTGAGTATAAGGTATATTACCCTGCTCGACAAACTCTCGATGGTCTCGATATTGTTGACGAGGGACTTGTGAACGAGGAACCCGACACCACCTTGGGACTTTCGTTGGTTGCCTTCCCGGTAGTAGAGCAGGTTTCCGGACTGTAGAGTTATCATGTCCTTGCACTCTCTACGGACTTCTGATAGACCCATTATGTCCCAATGTAACCTGCTCATTTCTTCCTCCAGCTCGAACAACTTCTCATCTGTCCTCAGTGTACACATGTTGTACGTTACCAGGGCCAGTTGTCGTCGGGGGTGGCAGTGCGATCGCCTCCGGGGATTCTTAGCACCCCCTGCCCCGCCGTTACCGTAACTGCTACCAAAGTCAGGAATAGCGGGGCTGCCGGAGACTGGGGGCCTGGTTTTCTGGTGTACTAGCATGTGAGGGGATTTGCCAATACTCGTCACGCTTGGCAGGCGGGTTGGCGAGCGCAGAGGCGCAGCTTTTTCCAGCTGTGACGCTGCTGCCCGTCACAGTCCAACATTTAGCTGCGCCTTACATTGGATGGTTATACCGCCATCGGTCGGTCGCCAGAGCCTCGTCTGTATAAACAGGACGCACCACGTGGAGGTGAGGTTGGCTTGGAGCTTATGGTCTTGGTGAAGCTCCCTTACGTCCCATTATACATTAAAATAAAATAATATTTATTCAATACAGTTAGGTATAATAGGCACTCCCTTACGTCCCATTATACATTAAAGTAAAATAATAATTATTCAATACAGTCAGGTATAATAGGCACAAAAGCCTGTGTCACTTCTGCAGTATCATAATCAACATTCAAATTTCTAGGAATATCAGTCTGTTGACAGTTCACATCAAAATCTTGTCATCAATTTGCGCACATTTTTTGCTTGGCGTAGCGTCTCTATACGTAGTGGTAATACCTCGATGTATTTGGGGGCTTTGTTTTTGTTTTATGTTTTTTTTATTGTATTTCTAAAAGTAATGTAATTTATTTCTATGTGTGTATCAAATAAATAACAATTCTATTGTATTCTAACTAAATAAATATATCATTTAATAGCAGAGAAAAATCTTGTAAAATTACAATACAAATTTAACCCATGCAAACCAGCCCAAGCTGTTAAAATTGTGGTTTTTCCAATGACAAGTGACTTCCATCCCACATCCTCACCATATGCCACATTTCCCCCAAAGAGTTTGTCCTCATGAGACAGTGCGTGCTGTAATTTGGGCAAAAAGTAAATTCACTGTTTCACGGGTTGTTGTTTTCTGACAGATCGGCCGGTTTCAGCCATGTGGTTTTTGTTCCGGAAATGCAAAAGGTAATTTGGTTGGGGAAATGTTTTTGTTAATTTTCTTGTTTGGTCTGTAAAAAGGATTCTTGAATAAATAAAAGCGTGTCTGCGATAAAAAAATGTATGACCATTATTTTTTGAGAAGATTTTATACCACTCTCTGAATTTACGAATATTTATTTATAACTTAATTGCACTGTGTTAATTTATTACTTTATCTACCAGTCAACCACTTGACATAGAAATGCAGAAAGTTCATTTTCATTGCTACAAAAGTTACAAAATAATAATAAAAACATATTAATGGTTATGTATCTTTAATAACTTATCAGACTTGAACTCAGCCTAACACCTGCATGATTCTTGTCTATACTACAAAACAAAGTATAATTATATATGTTTTACTGTATTACCGATCTGCTCGTCTCACATAATTCGATTTGTTATTGGCCTGTTTATTTTCTTACTGACTTAACTCATTAGCATCACGATAAACCTTCATGGTTTTTAGATGTTAATGTTTTATATATATTCTTGTAATGACGTTAATTTGATAAATAATAAAAAAATGAAGACGATAAAAACTCCATGCAAACATCTATAAATTTGAATGACCGTTTCGTTAAAACGCAACACAGAATTGGCAACTGTATGAAGACAAAAAAATATTTTCAACAAATACACTCCGAACGAAGTAGCAATAAAAGCTCATTCACTACCGCTTTCGCGTTCGACTCCATTAGCCTTCACTTTTATCCTGAATCATTGAAGACGTCGAATCAAGAACTTGATTACACCTTGCCAATCAGCCTCGCGCGAAATCATAACTCAAGGAAACGCCGACCCCGCTCTAAATCTTCGGGGAGGTACATCCACTGCGTTTAATTATATCCGACCCTCTACTACCTGGGTCGTTAATCTTTCTTAAAGATATACTTCAGCTTGCACCCTCACTAATCGCTTCATGTCGCGTACATGATCGGGCTAACTTAAGGTAGCAGTGATGGAGACTGCACTTATTACTTGAATATGGTTTTGAAGTTGCTTTTTCTAAGGATTGCGCTTTTTAAGATAGTATATTTTGTCGTTTAGCTTTTAAATTAGTCTGCGAACTGATCATACAAGTGTGCTAAGTTGACCATTACATACTAGGCGATATTGTGTGCGCATCGAGCGAAAGCGAGTGCGCCATAAGAAAGCCGCGTATATTATGGTCACAGGCACACGTGTTTCATACGACGTTTTTCAACACACTTGCAAGGACAAATTACAGAAAATTTTAAATGCATTTGAGTTATTTTTTAGTAATAATTTGGATTAACCATTTATTAAAAAAAATATTTAGATAGTGTTATTTTTCGCATAAATACTGTTTGTTGCTAAAATAAAAGTTATAACCCGACTAAAGCGATATACGCTTCTTCTTCTTCTTACTTACGACTTGGTACTAGGGCACAAATGTAAATTGGTCGGGTTAATAAACTAAAGGCACTCGTTCAATAATATACTGAAAAAGCCGCGTGTTTAATATCTAGGATTATGAGCCAAAAATCGGTAGAGTAAAAACGTCGGTTTGAGTAAGTGTGTTGAAAATGAATAAATTACTAAAGTGTCTTCCCATGCTTTTGCTGCTGTCCGTTCATTATCACCTTTAAAATGAGACAAAATAAATATAAAATGAGAGAAAAATTTTAAGACACAAATGATCGGAAACTAACGCAGTCGTTTTAACGAAGTCAAATTTCGCGTAAATTGTCTTACTTTATATTGTTACTAGCGGTCCACCGCGACTTCGTCCGCGCGTTTTGAGTTTGCTGCTGCTGCTGTGATGTACTATAGCCTTAAGCCTTCCTCATTAAATAAGCTATTTAAGACTGAAATATTTTTCACATCGGTCCACAAGTTCCTGAGATTAGCAAGTTCAAATAAACATACTCTTCAGCTTTATAATACGAGTATAGATTTGGAACTACTAACAATAAATAAGCCTAATTTCCATACGAGGATAAGGCTTCAAACGACGTGTTTATGTAACTTGAGGAGGCCCTTTACATGCACCCCATTCGTGTTACAGGAATCGAATTTTCATAAAAAGCAGTTCACTATTGCGTGTTACATTTTCAAATATGTTGCATTGTGTTTGCATTTAGGTAAATGCATCTCGTACATAGTCTCAGAGTTTAGTCTAGGACTTCAATGTTTGATTGCATATCTGCATTGCATCAATTTATTTTATCGCAGGTAAATTGACTTCTAGCATCGATGCAGTCGCGATGCTAATGCGCGTTAGCATCGATGCAGTCGCGATGCAAAAGCTGGAAATTGTCAAATTACTATTTCGACGAATGCATCGATACTAACGCGCGACTGCATCGACGTTAAATAAATCTGATCATTGCGTGAGTCGCGATTCTAAAGCTTTTTTTCAAATCCACGACTGCATCGATGCAAAGAGTTGCAGGGTGTAAGGGGTCTAAGATAAACTTAACATAGGCCTTGATAACCTCTGCAACCCCTCTGAACTCCACTACACCATCACTGCATATTGCAAATAGTCAGAGTGACATCTCTAAAATGTTTTCCGTCAAAAGTTCACCTCTACGCATTACAAAGTTATCATCTCCAACATTCCATCCTTCGGCTTTGCATGTAAGTCTGTGGAAACTAACTACGCAGTACGCAGTCGTGGTTAATCTTCGCCCTGCCGTATCCAAATTGGAAAGTCTTTGAGCTCCCCTACCGAGTATTAGTCTGCACATCGGTTTTGCAGCCCGTATTGATATATCGAACTCGAATAGTCTCAGTTATGGTTTAATTTTAGTTGCCTCTAGCAAAGGATTAAAAGTTTGACTTGCCGATTGAAACACATGGGTAAATTTTCCATTGAATTTGTCGTCTGACAATCATGACTGTCTAGTCATGATCTAAAATAGTCAATGTGTGGATCGGGATAAACATATTTGATTTCAGATAAGATGTATATCTTCATTATTTGTAAAACAGCAGAATATTGAGTTATATAAATACTGCGAGGTAAACACTAAGTACCTGCATCGTGTTTACTGGTTATTATCAAACAAAACATATTTTTTCTTGAAATTTTTGCTTACATGATACCTACGCCACACAATACACAAATCGTCTGCTTTCAAAGTAAGGAATTTTCTTTCATGTGTTACGCAGTACCACACAACGATTATGTTATGACGAAGGCGTCTCCCATCAATACTTACTAAAATATATAAGATCAAATCGTTTTAAGTGATAATATTTTTAACGGTGTCTTTATATACATTATAGCAACAGAGCACTCTGCCATCCATCAGCAAGAAATGATTACCTTAGTCTCTAAATTTCTCAAAATCTAGCGTATAAAAACCCTAAGTGTTTTCTACAAAAAATATTTATTTAGTGTGCTAAATTGGTCCCTTAAATATGAACACTTAAAACGAGGTAACCATATAATTAACATTCACGATTTAGGTGCGAATGTTCGTAAACATCACACAACCATTTGCTCCTTGCGGGATTCGAACCCGCGACCGCTGGTTCAGTAGTCAGGAGCGCTAACCACTGCACCAAACAAGTCGTCGAAATTTGCTGAAAGACAAAGAACGACCACAAAACTATGAATGAATAAAAAGTTAAGGCATAAAACTACAAGAAGAATTAGGACTGCCTTATACATATGAGCGTTTGTACCGATCTTGATCCGACATTTATGCTTATTGATTAGCGCGAAGACGTCAGGTTTCAATAAGCCCCATTAACCAATTTGAGTTGACGAGTTTTGTTGCTTTAAAGTTTATGACATCTCGTCAGGCTTTCACCGTAATTGAGTAGATTTAACGGCCGCATTTGAATTCTGATTATATCTAGATTAGCAAGTTTGGGCATTGATTCATCTCCGCTTAGAACCGATGAATAATGAATGGGCTCGAGGAGGTTATGCTAAAGATGATTATCGTAATGGTATTTGAAAACTTTCAATCGCTGTGTTAAAGTTTTAAGAATATTTTATTAATAACAAACAAGAAAAAATAAAACTAAGACATGCAACATAAAAAAATAACTTAAAATCTACCTATTCAAAAACGAAACCAATGTAGAAATCATAATTTTCTATACTGTCTCGGGTCTGGGTGTTGTGGTACCACCATTGTGTCTGATTTCTATAACACAAGTGCATTGGCTACTTACTTTGGGATAAGAGCAATGTATGTGATAGTGTCCAATATATATATATATATATATATATATATCTGAGATTAGCGCGGTCAAAACTCTGACGACAAGTTTCTAATATTAGTGTAGATATTGATTTTAGTAATCAATTTTTTTTTTTTGTTTAGTCATTTTGTTTAAATGTCTACTTACAAGTCAGTAGTATCACACCATGGATGGGAAATTAAAAAAAATACTATTAAATTGATGAAGCTGTTGATATCTCTAATATTACTAATATTATAAAGCTGAAGAGTTTGTTTGTTTCTTTGTTTGAACGCGCTAACCTCAGAAACTACTGGCCCGATTTGAAAAATTATTTTTACGTTGGATAGTTCAGTTATCGAGGAAGGCTTTAGGCTATATAACATAAAGATACGACTCATAAGACCACAGCAGCAATGAAAAATGTTGCGAAAACGGGAGAAAGATATTCCTTTTGAGAGCTTCCGCTGCGTACGCTGCGGAAACCGCTTAAGTTACACAAAAATCATGTATCACAGGGTTGTTCAGCATTAAGAGTTCTATAATAACGTCTCCGCCAGCATATGTCTATCTTTTATGGTTGACTTACTACAACCTTTTTTATGTTAATAAATTTGTAAAAAAATAATGCATCATTTTTAGAGGTGTATTATACACACAGGTATTTATTCTTATCAAAATAAATAGATTTATCATCACGAGCATTTCATTTAGAACAAAGTTCCCCTTCATATCATTTGATTTCAATAAATATCTTAGGAGCTATCACAGTTTTAACATAACTCCGCACCAAAATAATGTTCGCAGCTTAAGTATAACGTGCGCTTGCGCTAATATATATTATAAAGCTGAAGAGTTTGTTTGTTTGAATGCGCTTATCGCAAGAACTGCTGGAGCGATTTGAATAAATATTTCTGTGTTGGATAGCTTATTTATCGAGAAAGGCTTGAGGGAGCAAACTCAAAACGCGCGGACAAAGTCGCGGGGGACCGCTAGGTAACATATAAATGGTTGGTCAAAAACGTTCAGTTTGAGTGTGTCCGACAATCCATAGTTAGAGAGTGGTCTTTGACACAACTCGGGACAAGAGCAAAGCACACAGTCTGGTCACTGCGAGCGCTGCGCAAATAACTACCGACCCTCCGCTTTCCAATTAAGTTCCGAAACTGTTTGAGTTTGCCTAGGTATCATACCTGAATGCCTTTGAAGCTCTCATATTCTCAATGTGTAACTTTTTTCCACCAATTCTGTAATTAAGGAAATGACAAACTTTCCAGACGAGAAAAAACAAGTGGATTCCATTATAAATCAATGTCGGAGGGACTTATCAAAAAACAATCACGCTCAAAAGTCGTTTCAGGAAAAGGGTTTAGCAAAGATTTATGTTTCTTGCACTTTATTTTTCATCAAACTGGATTTAAGTAATAGCTACAAGTTTATAACAAAAAATGAAGATGATTTCTAAAAGGAAAGATTTATGCACTAAAGGTCGTCTGCGGTACAAACCGAAGACAATGGGAAGGACCCGACAAAGTTATTTAAATTACGCGACAATTTTCTTGGGCCATAACGTTTAAGTGGTAGAGGCGTCGGGACTCCACTAAATGAGGTTTTAAGCCGTCGTTTCATGAAAAGGGATTGGTAAAGCAGATTTCAGAACACTGGCACAGAGTGCACAATACCCTGTGATCCCTTGCGAGCCAGCGACACCTAAATTATTATATTGTTTTATGATTCTCGCGTTTATGACGTCTGAATTAACTGTGCGAAGTTTGCCCTTTGACTGGGAAACGGTGAAGATGTATAAGCCTTTGAAATTAATGCATTAAGTTATTGAATAAAGATGATTTCCACTGATTCAGGGAGGTATTTGATTGAATTTTCATCTCATTTGATGAATATAAGCCTGATATCAATCGTTGTAAATGAACAAATAGAGCTAGCAAATCAAGTTCTGTGGAATAATGCCGCCAATTTGTTGCTTTTACCATAATTGAGTAAACATTCTCGAGTCGCTTCTTCAAAGCTGTGTAAACAAGATTATAGAGGTAATTTTGGTCAATTTGCTCGTTGGCCTTTGCAAAATAAGTGGACTGAAACTTAGTTATTCCTGCTGAAAACAACATTCTTGATTTTATTTATTGTAATAATATGAGCCATTTTTTTACGATCATAAATATGTGTATTTTATACAAAAACGAAGAAAACATGAAAATCAAGTTCTCGAAGAAAGAAGGCCTTTAATTCTAGGCACACTTCACTGATATGCTATCTGTCTTCAGATTTAGGACTTTCTCAATTTTTTCTTTGAGTTCCTATTTTGTTATTAACAAAGTTAACATTGCATTAACAGACCAATATTAACGTCGCAAAGTAAGCAGGCTTATTGGACTACAATTACAAATAATGTGGAGTTTATTTCGCTAAGCTTCAGGAAAGATTCTGCTCTAGGATATTAACGTCCAGAATGCTTCGTCTAATCCTTTGTTACCACGTTCTAGTCCTAATTTATAGCATCCTTAAATTCTGGGGGATTTTCTACAATTTGTATGCTATTCAGTTTTTGTTACTAGGGTTTTGGGAAATGTAAGAGATGTGGATTTTGCACCTGCCGAAAGTTTGAGGATTTTTATACTTATTACTGATTTTGAAAAAAGAAGGTAATCAATTCGACCTGTATGTATGTATCATCGTCAGAATTGGATAAACTTATAGTACGTTGATCTATAAAGGCTTCCTAAGGCGTGTGCAAAGTGTGTGTATGTTTGTTTTATGTTTGTCTCACGATTTTTCGAAAACGAAAAGTCTCACTCATAGCGATATGATTCCTTTTTAGTTCAATGAGGTATAGTTCAACTCAGGGTATAGTGTAAATTGGTTCAGTAGTTATCAGATATGAGTAATGACTAAAAATCATGAAAAAATTACCGCCTTCAAACAAATGACTAAAAATAACGCATTCGGCTTTTATTTGGGCAAAACAATTTCTTTTGGAGTTGGTGCGTGATATCAAGCTCACCTATCAACCTAGTATTATATTATCTGGGCCTACACCAATAGTCTACAAAATCATGCACCGATTCCAAAATAATTTGTTTCATCACCTCTATATTCGACGACGAAGATGCGTTATTTTAAGCTATTTTGTCAGTTTTTGAAGGGGGTTAAATTTTTGGTAAATGGCATAAGTGTAGGAGACATTAATTAATGGTGCTGAGACTAGGCATCAGTAATTGTTGATTAATTAGTTCTACATAGAACACATACATAGATACAAACATACGATTACATAGAGGATACATATCCTACATGCGATACGTGAGAATGCTCAATAGTGACAATTATTTGTTGACCAGAGATTCTTCTAGTAGAATCAAGACTAGAATCGTGATTTTCGGATAGGGTTACTTTAAGTTCATAATGAATGTCGTACAATTACTTTTAACACAAAAATACAGAAGCACCGAGCATTATAATTACTTAAAAATTACATATATTTAACCTCAATATTATTTTTCGTATGATATTGATCGTATTTAGTCATTTAGAATAGAAAATCGGAAAACACATGTTTTTATCTCCACATTTTAAAACTATTTTGACAATATCACAGCTTAGGTTCACTGCAAATTGCAAATAGGAGCGACAAATATTTGTATCATTTACAATTAGTGGCATTGACGCCGAATGACGCCATATTTATTTGGTGGCGTTGCGGTGGATAAATACTGAAGTAAACTTTAATCATTCGGCTGAATCCAGTCATCTTCAAAGGCTAACTTTCGATCAGCCAAGTTTATAAAAAGTTAGTCATGCTAGTCGAATTAATCATCAGCCTAGTAATTTAATTGAATGCCTGCTTTTATTTACTGCCTAGGCATTCAATTAACTGAACAAGAACTAAAGAACTGAACAGAAACAAGCTCATATATTGAAAAATGTATTGAAAAATGTTTCGATAATACTGAAACTGCCTGGCAAAATCTTTTTACATTTTCATACTCGTTTTTTCATGTAAAGTCTCAGTCTAAAACTTTAACTCGGGCGCTTTTAGATAATGCTTCGAAATCCCACAATCCATCCCTTCCGTTCAGTTCGTCTGGTACGCTATCTTCCAAATTTAACGTTTATCGTACCGTTGAGAACAAGGTTATGGACGGCGACCTGAAAAACGCAGCCCGAATCTTGTTCTCCGATGACCCTCTCGACCCTAATCAGGAAACTCTCGAGAGCCTTCGTAGTAAGCATCCTTCACGTCCAGATTCTCCATCTTTAGCTCTTCCTCCTCTTCAAAATTTCCAACTCTTACAGATACTTGATGACGGCGACACGTTTGCTGCCATCATGTCTTTTCCGGCTGGTTCTGCTGGCGGTATCGACGGCATCACTCCCCAACACCTTAAGGATTTGGTGAGTGCTTTCGCTGCTGACGCCGGTAGAATTTTGCTTTCCAATATTACAAAACTGTGCAACCTTCTCTTATCTGGCAGGGTTTCTGAAAGTTTTCTCCCGTTTTTATTTGGTGCTAGACGTTGTGCCTTTCGAAAAAAAGATGGTGGCATTCGCCCTATTGCTATTGGCTCAACGTTTCGTCGTCTTGCAGCCAAATTAGCCTGTCGTGATATTTTTTCTCCTTTGAAAGAGTATTTTCAACCCATCCAACTCGGTTTCGGCAGTAAGGGCGGTTGCAAGGCTGTGGTTCATTCAGCTCGCAATTTCCTCTCCTGTGACGAATCTGAAGTTTTTTGAAAGTTGATGTGAAGAATGCTTTCAATTCTCTTGACAGGTCTGCCTTTCTGAATGAAGTTCAGACTCACACTCCTCAGATTTATCCCTTTGTTTTTCAGTGTTACAATAATCAATCAAAATTGCTTTACAATGAACATTCAATTGTTTCTGCAGTCGGTGTTCAGCAAGGCGACCCTTTAGGTCCAGCCCTTTTTAGTTTAGGCATCCATCCTGTCATTTCATCCTTAAATTCTAAATTCAATGCCTGGTATCTGGATGACGGCTCCTTTGGAGGCAAAGCAGATGTTGTTTTCCAAGATCTTGTCCTGGTTATAGAGGGATTTAAGAAATTTGGCTTAGAACTAAACCTTTCAAAATGTGAACTTTTTATTAATGACCACGTTTCGTCTGGTTCCCGTCAGGATATCATTGATAAATTTAATTCCCTTGCTCCTAACTTAAAAATTCTTAATTCTGAATCGCTTTGCCTTTTAGGTGCCCCTCTTCTTGATCCCAGCATCGAACCTTTTCTTGATAAAAAGTTGAATGATTTCACCCTATCAGCCCCCAGATTAGAACACCTAAATTCACACATTGCTTTTACTATACTGAAATCGTGTCTTTTTGTGCCTAAATTTACATATTTCCTACGTGCTAGTCCTATCTGGAAAAATAATAATTATTTAAAACTATTTGACACTACTCTTAAAAATAGTTTGGAAAAAAATTTCAATTTACATTTTGATAACAATTCTTGGACTCAGGCTTCGCTTCCTATTCGTTTTGGTGGGATCGGAATTCGCCAAATTTCTAGTATAGCCCTCCCCGCTTTTCTCTCCTCTTTGCATAGCACTTCCGTTTTAGCCGGAAAAATCTTTGACCATCCTCGCCAGCTTTCTGAGGTGAGAGAGGCGGAGGAGTTTTGGCAAGGTCTCTGTCCTAGAGAAGACATTCCAAAGGAACGTCACCAACAAAAACTTTTGGATATCCCTCTTGCGAGAGAGACCTTCAATTCTTTACTTCAAAATTCCGTCAGTGACAGTAGTCGAGCAAGACTCTTGGCGGTTTCCTGCAAAGATTCTGGTCACTGGCTTCATGCTTTACCGTCAAAAAATTTAGGCACTCTTTTCGATAGTGAGTCTTTCCGGGTGTGTGTGGGTCTCCGCCTTGGCACGCCTATATGTGAAATTTTTATATGTCCCTGTGGCAAGGAGGTTGACAAATTTGGTCTCCACTGCCTTTGTTGCCAACAAAGCGCTGGGCGTCTCGCCCGTCATGCTACCCTTAATGACGCCATCAGAAGAGCTCTTGCCACCATTAATGTTCCTTCCACGTTGGAACCACGTGGTTTGGTCCGTGACGATGGCAAGAGTCCCGATGGCCTCACGCTTATTCCCTGGGAACGGGGTCGGGCCTTAGTTTGGGATGCAACTTGTGTCGATACTTTGGCCCCATCCCATCTCAGAGAATCAGCCCTTAAAGCTGGAGCAGCAGCGGAGTTGGCTGAAAACGCCAAGCGTCGCAAGTACGTCTCACTTGCAAGTGATTATGTGTTTGCGCCGTTTGGTGTTGAAACATTTGGGCCGTGGGGACCCTCTATGGGGACCATCTGCTAAATTGCTGTTTGGTAAAATTGCGCCAAAATTAAATTCTGTCACAGCCAATAATAAAGCTGGCTGGTTCCTAGCTCAAAGGATTAGCATAGCTATTCAACGCGGCAACGCAGCCAGCATCATAGCCTCCTTGCCTCAAGGAAATGGTTTCGTTTTTGAATAGGTAGACTTTAAGTTTTTTTTTATGTAGCATGTCTTAGTTTTATTTCTTCTTGTTTGTTATTAATAAAGTAGCTCATATTGTAGACTAGACATTTTATTTCAGAATTTTATTATCATACGCGTTCCTGCTCCTTCATACTTTTCCGTTTCACAACTCTGAAAATCTTGAAAAACTATTTAGATTAAGCTTTTGAATTCAAGAATCGCGTTCTGAATAGCGGAGCGGGTAGTTCTGTAAAATATGAGCTTAGATAAGGCATCTACTTAATATAACGCAAGAAGAAACAGTAGTATACCTTCAATCATATTTTAATGGTAATATTATTCATAAGAAAAACAAATATAATTAAAAAGAACATCAAAGTACCTACGAGAGGTCATTTGACGTCATTCGCACGTCATATTTGTGAAACGATAAAAGTTGCTCTTTTAGTAACAGTATTGGTGATTAAAGATATTGCACGCTTGCTTATTATTTATGCATTGGCAAAGCATTTCCAAAATAAGGAAGAAGATCTATCAAATATGACATATTGAGAGCCTTGCGATAGTTATCTTCAAGCAAGCGAGCTTTCTGCACCAACTTCTTTTGTACTATCCTCGAATAGTTGGTAAGAACCGTCCCGACCCGCGGCTGGTAATGCCCTGCACTTTGTCATCAGCGCTATCTAAAACCGAATGTATTGCGGTTACGGAGCCGTCAGTCACGCAGTCACGAGATGTAGGCACCCTTGGGGTCGTAAGGACAATACTATGATATTTTCGATTCAGTTATATGCCCCTTAGTTGTATATATACGAGAAAGGCGGCAAGCGCGATCGAAAGCGGTTTCAGTGAAGCGTTTTTGATTTTGCAAACTATTTTATTGAATTTTTATATTGCTCTAAAATTTCATGGTCACTAACATCAAAATATCTTCTGACTATCGGGCTTTGCAGCTAAACGGCAAATGTTTCCTCATTTAGACCCCTCACACGCTGCGACTTTTAGCATCGATGCAGTCGCGCGTTTTGAAAACGAGTTTCAGCATCGCAACTTACGCAATGAACAGATTTAATTCAGTATCGACGCAGTCACGCGTTAGCATCAATGCAGTCGCAATTGCAAAATTCAGTACATAATTTGTCAATTTCCAGCTTCTGCATTGCGACTGTATCGATGCTAACGCGCGTTAGCATAGCGACTGTATCGATGCTTAAAGTAGCGTAGTGTGTAAAGATTAACATTTTGCGAAAGTCGCAGTGTGTAAATGGTCTTAGAGTTAACTTTTGTGTTTCCTTGAGGCTTTTTATTTTAGACAGAACGACCATCGAAATCCGAGTTTTTGTTGCCGGTGCTATTAAACCAGCCTTTACAATTATGTAAACAGTTAGTTTCAAAAAGTTAATTTACCTACAAAGACCGTTTGTATGATAAAAAGTTTTGGACACACCAAAAATAACATGTTTCTCTAATATGTTGTCTATACATTCAGGAACGACTGAAGATCTCATCAAATTGCTTTTATCAACATTTATGGCGCTCAACATCTCCGTTGCCAAGGATCGCTGTAAGTCCTCGCCTTCAAGAGTGCTTCGGCCAAGTGGGTAATATATTAAGACGGTACAAGTGTATTATGTGCCGACCCGACTCCAGTGGTTTCAGTCAAGTGAACGAGTTCAGCATAGATATAGGTAAGATACATATAAATAGTTTTACTGGACCTAGAACATCAAAGCAGTAACCTTCTAAGTGACGTCACTATTCTTCCATGTTTATTTCCAGTACCAACCAGTATTAAATGGTATAATGGACATTCAGGGACAATGAAACCATTTATTGAAGATATTGCTTACTTGGTTATCGTGTCACTTTAAAATAAAATTTTTTTTAGTGATCGGATTAAACTATGTACACAGAATTACGTGTGAGTTAACAAAAATGTCATCTTGTTATATTACAGAATCAAAAAACTTATGTTTTTATGCTTTGTCCATTTGCTTTATAGAGCTCGGTATTTGCAACGATTATCGTTGTTCCTCTAGAGAGGGTATTGTATCTTGAAATTTACTTAAGGACTGTGAGCTTAAGCGATTCCAAGTGTTTATTTAATAGTGTCTTATACTGGGCTCTCTGTCCACATTGTGATCTGAAGTAATAGAACAAAATGACCGTTCAGTTTATTCAATAATTGCTGAAATAAAATGACTCTAACGAAATTCAAATCAGAAAGCTTAGATACTGTTATGTAATATTATATTACCAATATTATTATTAGATTTGTTTTTGGGTATATATTGTTGAAGTGATTTATTTGTCTAACTTTGAAGTTACACAAAGGCACCACGTTAGTTTTATGATTTCTTGATATTCTTTTTTGATTCTTGATTTGTAGTATGCAAGTAGTAACTATCGTAGTAGAACAAATAACGTGTCAGTCATAAAAGGGCCTTTTTGTAGATTTGAAAATCTATTGCAGCTGATGGTAAGTTACTTTTACTAATCAATAGACGAATTTTCCCTACATTATCGCAAGCCCAAGCGTATTTTATTCGCTCCTACGGATGATGATAAAAATATTTTCTTCTCAATATCATTTCAGGCAAGAATCGAAACAAATTTCTGTCAAAAGACCGTAAAAAAACTAACTCAAACACCAATTTAAGTTATCATTTCACGAGTACGAGGGTCAAACTGAAAGTTCTTAGAAAATCAAAAACTGATTACATTAGCCAGTTATTAGTTTTATTATATCTTTTCAAAATATTGTCCATTGACGTCAATACACCGCTGCATGCGATGGAACCACTGGGAAAAGCACTTTGCCCACTCGTCCTTAGGGGTCTCTTCAATGGCATCGCGATACGCAGCCACCGCTTCTTCAGCATTCATAAACCGCTTTCTTTTAAGTTTTTCTTTAATTTTTGGAAATAAATAAAAATCACAAGGCGCGAGGTCGGGGCTATACGGCGGGTGACCCAGTAATTCAACGTTTGATGTCGCCAAATAGTCGATCGTTCGCTTGGCGGTGTGCGACGAGGCGTTGTAGTGGTGAAGGAGGATCCTACTGCGAGGTCGTTTCTCTCGAACTTTTTCCAAGACAAGTGGCAAACAATTGGTAGTGTACCATTCTGCAGAAACTGTTTTTTGATCCTCTAACACAATTGTTGCGAAATGACCTATCCTTCCAAAGAACGAGGCCACCATTTTTTTTCCCGCACTTCGATCTCTCTTCACTTTAGTTGGCAACTCCTCGAAAGGAAACACCCACTGAGCAGATTGTCTTTTGGTTTCAGGATCATAACCGTAAATCCAGCTTTCGTCACCTGTTAGTATGTCGAACACAGCATTTGAGTCACCTCCGTTAAATCTTTCAATCATTTTACGGCACCAATCCACACGATGGAGTTTTTGAGCCTTAGTCAAATTATGAGGTATCCACCGGGCGCAAAGCTTCCTGACCGCTAAATGTTCGTGGAGGATTTTGTGCACTTGATTCATACCGATGCCTAAGCTTGTCCGAATCTGCTGATAGGTCACTCTTTTGTCAGTCTCTATCATACGCTGCACAACACAGATGTTATTTTCAGTCGTCGCCGTAGAAGGCCGTCCCTCACGTACATCATCAGTGAGATTAGTGCGACCACGTTTAAACTCATTAAACCAGTTGTAAACAGTCGCACGAGATGGGGCTTCATCGTGAAAGGCCAATCGTAGTCTATCATAACTTTCTTGTTGACTTAAATGACATCGAAAGTCATAAAAAATCATTGCACGAAAATTTTCTCGTGTTAAATTCATGTTGACGTGACACAGACAATTTTCAATTTGCCGCCAAATCGTAAAACAAATGACAAATGAATGAAATATATACTCAGTAATATTGGCAAAGAGTTCTATTTTCAAATTTTAGAATATTTTTTTTATTATATTGTTTATAAGTGGCCAGTTCTAAGAACTTTCAGTTTGACCCTCGTATATATCACCCCGTTTGACTCCCACGTATAACTTACTTTCAAAGTAAAATGTAACGATTTTAGTTAATAGAATTCTAAACCTAAGTTCTTGTACCATAGTCCGAAAAATCACCATAACGACAAAGACTAAAGTGGCAGACAAGTCGCAAAGCATTGGACCACAACTTTCCTGACTAAAAGTTAAAACGCAGAGTGACAGACCCCGGTCGCTACCGACAACGCTTTGTCAAACTTCTGCCGCCTGTGTCGAGATAACCGCAGGGCTATTACCTAACTCGATCGTTATATGTTGCCAACATAAAAAGGACCTGAAGTCATCGTTTACAAAGAAAGTAAGTGGCATGGTAGAAAAAGGGTGGTCACTTTGCTTGTCCTCAATGACTTCTCCTTCTTTTAACACTGGTGACCATGATGTCCTTTTAGGGTTTCGAAGGCAAATGGCAAAAAACGGATCCCCTTATAGTTTCTTCAAGTTGGTCTGTCTATCTGTCTGTTTGTCTGCCTGTATGTCTGTGTCACAGCCACTTTATTCGGAAACTATTAGTATGACAAAGTTGAAACTTAGTAGGTGGGTGTATCCTGTTAACCGCTATAAAATTCTCATACAAAAAATACAAAATGATAAAATTAATCCCTCAAGCGTATGTGAACGAGACACAATGCAAATTCTATTGTTATGCGGTTGCCTGCAACCGCTCGGGTGTTGAAGCATTAAAGGGGTTCCCATAAATCAAACCTAAAAAAAATTTGACATTTGAAAATGACATTGAGCTTCCTAAAACCATTTTCTCTAAATATCTAACGTTTAAGAGATAGACGCTTCCAATGGGCGTTCCCCATTCTAACTTTCAAACTAAGCGAGTGTAAAATTTGAAAAAGAAAACGTAATGTAGATATTGACAAAGACTTTCAACAAAAAAATAACTTTAAAAAAAGTAAAAACCGACTTCAAAACCAAAATGCTCTAAAAAGTCTTAAATAAACTCTTGACTATTGAAAGGAAAGGAACCCATTTCAGGCAAACAATTTCTTTTTGGAGTCGGTGCTGTGATAGTTGATGCTTGAAGGTCAAAGTGATGGCACCGACTTCAAAAAGAAATTGTTTGCCTAAAATGGGTTCCTATCCTTTCAATAGTCAAGAGTTTATTTAAGACTTTTTAGAGCATTTTGGTTTTGAAGTCGGTTTTTACTTTTTTTAAAGTTAAATTTATTTCTTCATTTTTAGAGATTACAGGAGAATGGGGGGGGGGGGGCACCTTATGACTCTGTTTTTTAAGAAGCTACAAACTATCTATTATAAGTTCATTATAATTACTGACTCCTAAGCGTTAAGGAGTTCCACCATCAGCTCAGCCCCACAAGTTGTTGACTATTAGACGTAACAACATGTCAACATTAAGATTCAAGTAAACAAACACTATACGTACCTTTAAAATTTGAGGGTTTCCCTCGATTACACCAAGATCCCATCATCAGATCCCAAATTGAAAAAAATGGGACCAACTAGAAAGTATACCCTCTAAGTAGGCGGAATTTTTTTTCGAATCGGTCGACAAACGACTGAGATATGAGGTCACAAACATACAAAAAAAAACATACAGTCGAATTGATAACCTCCTCCTTTTTTGAAGTCGGTTAAAAATTGCTTGAACGAGATCGAACTAGTAGTTTTTGAGATAGAGCACATTTTCAATAACCGCTGACATTACTATGTTATTTAAACAAATACTATGAAAAACAAAGTCAACAACACATTGTGGTATTTTGGCTAAGTGGAAGTAAATTAGTATTAGTATTATTGGACACCAATCACATTGCTCTGATCCCACAGTAAGTAGCTATTGCACTTGTGTTATGGAAATCAGACACAACGGTGTACCACAACACCCAGACCCGAGACAATATAGAAAAAATAGGTTTCTAATGACCCGACTGGGAATCGAACCTGGGACATCGGAGCGGAGACGCATTGAAACCAGCGTGCTTAGCCACTACATCACGGAATGGATCTCTAATTCAGTTAAAGTTGGCACAGAACCCTCAGGGTGCGAGTCCGACTGGCACTTGGCCGATTTTTCACTACTAGGTCTTTTAACATCTTTTCTCCGCTTCTCGTCTTTTAGCATCTTTACGCTGTTCATGTTGACAAGGTTGTTTTACTCGGTTGAGACTTATTTTTTATTAGATTGCGCCAAGGCGGCATTTTATTACCTTTACTGTTCTTTATCATCAACTCTATAAGATAAGATAACTCTATATCGCACATCACATAGATTCATTACAAATTCGTCTAAGGGAAATATACAATTTGGGTGGTCTTTTCGCTATAAGCGATCTCTTGCAGACAACCTTGGACAAAGAAATAATGTGTAATAGAAAGAAGTATGACTGCGTGCACAATCTGAGTTTGCTATCGCCTCCCGTCGCAGCGTGATGTTAAATAAGCATTTGCGCGCATTCAACACATAAATATTTTTATTCACACAAACAAACAAAAAAAAAACTCTTCAGTTTTATAATATTAGTACAGGTACTAATTTTTTATTCTATAATGCACAATATTAGCTTTTCTTAATACCTCTGCATGAAGACGAACTATTACAAACTTTATCAACAATATGCTAGTACGTAATACCTCGCCGACTTGTTTATTTCGAGACGCACGTGGAGCTTTTATTCCTTTGCGCGACTTTATTTGGCTTTAGGCATTGGCAAACTCAGCCAAGTTTATCTTGAGATAAAACTGAAGAAAATTATGTTACTTTCTCGTTAATCCTCCCGATTTCTAAACTAGATACCTAAAGTTGAATTAAAATCCCTCCAAAATGTTGTATAGTTGATAAGATAAGTAAGGTTCTGTGTGGAAAAGTCACTGCTATTTTAAAACCTGTTAATTTAATTATTTTGGAATGTACCCTAACTTCATTGGAGTTCATTATTGCTGATCATGGAGCTTACAAAGACTAGAGAGGTTATCCAGGTGGTGTTATAAAATAGCACTTTTTGGAGGATCTCTCTGGATAAGGGAAGGTGAGCGCCGATATATCAAGAGATTAGTCGTTTGCTGCCAGGCGGGCGTTGAATGTAAAGTGGGTGTTTAGGGGTGGGATATAACGTAATATATATAGGCTTTTGTCGATGAACTTAATTTGAATTGATAGAAGATAGAGATAAAAGCAAGAAAATACTAAATATAGTTGCTTCTTAATTGAAAACTTAATACTTTTAAACATACAGTAGTCTCTTTCAAGGAATATACACTTCTATTCGCATTTTTTTGAATTTTTTGAATCTTTTCCAAAATCAGCCTCTGTTTCGGCACTGACCTATAGAGGCACAGAAAGATGTGTTGTAATTTTTTTTCCTCCATATTGGGGAATAAAATCAAGTCACAGGGTTTCCCTTTCGGTCCCTTAAAGTCACAGTTGGGCGAGTCAGGTGTTTTATCCAAACACTGCTGCGACATTATTATTCAGTTCCGCTTGTTGTCCAGTGTTGGTAATCTATTGGCAAATGATGATGATGATTATGTTCCATACGAAACGGCTACGACCTCAGCTACTTTACGCACTTTCTTTCGCTAATCAGCGAGAATAATATGAATCTTTTCAAATTTTTTCTCGGTTACCACGTCTGACAGGCGTCGGCTCGTCGAAAAAACAGTTCTTTAACCTGACATTAAACGAAGTTAACTAAAGTACATTTTCGATTAATATTGACGTGATCTATAGTTTTACCGATTTCAAAAACCGGCGAAAGGCGAGTCGGACACTCGCACTGAGGGTGCCGTGCCAACTTTTACTAAATTCGGGGTTCACTTACTTCTACATAACCAAAATACCAAAATATTTTGTTGACAGCAATAATCACTGTGTTTTTAATAGTATTTGAATAAAGGACAAAGTGATATTTGCTGTTGCCCAAAAAGTACTAGTTCGATGTCGTTACAACTAATTTTTGTTATAAGTATTCATAAAGATCTACAGCGTGTATTATTTAAGTAAGTTTTTAACTTAGTTCAAAAGTTAGAGGGGAGAGGGGAAGTAAGTGTATGTATTGTTTGTATATTTTTATGTTTGTCACAGATTTCTCAAGAACGAGTCAGTCAAGTCAAGTCAGCGAGATGCTTTTTTTAATCAATCAGGTTTACTTCAACTTGGGGTACAGCCAGTGTAAGTTTAATCAAAATCGCTTATGTAGTTCTTAAGATATGGGTACTAGTTAAAAAACATGAAATATAATAAAATAAAAAATAAAACACCTTTAAAAATCTTAAACAAATTAAACTATTTCTTAAGGGTTTTAGTCGAGGCCGTCATTTTGTAAAAAAAACACACAAAATTGCACTCCGGGAGTGCCGGCAGAAGTGAAAACTTGAATATCAACGTTGTGCATTTTTGATTTTTTGGAATAGTTAGGGAATAATTTTGAATGAATTGCTCTTATTATCAATATAAAAGTACTATCATTTTTGTGATAGAATACAATAATAATAATAAAATAATAATATAATATTTTTATAGAATACAATATTTATTTATTGCGCTATCGTACACAAACATTACAATTTATATTATATTAAATTACATTAAAAAGTTTATCTCTCAGAAAAATCAACTTACATCCATAATTTCGCCAACCGTCTTACGGTTTTTCGATCAGCCCACGTGTCCTGACGCGAGTTTCACATTTTTCCCCCATCCCACAAAAGTGCTCAACGCCGCTAAAGAAGTTTTCACTTCAAAAATAAAATCAAATATGCTCCATAGTACAAATTCCAAAGTTCATTTATCGACATCAGAAGCTACAACACTAGTGTGCCTTGAAGGAACTCCATAAGTTAACAGCTAGCGAAGGCTGTCATATATCAGGACCTACCGTTGACATATTCGCTGTCGTGTGTACGCCGGTGCTATTACCATGGAGTTGGTCTAAACATGCATTTTTCAACTTAATGTAAAGAGGAAAATATGTTTCGGGGTTAAGGAATCGAGTCACTTTGCGGAATTTGCTGAATAAGATATTTGAGAGCAGATTTTTAGCAACATCTGCACAAAGTCTGTTTGATTTTGTGCCCGTGAAATAAAATTTTGGGAGATTGTGAAACAGTTCATACTTATTTCATGTTAATATCAATACCAAAACCTATAATAGCAAAAGTTATTGTCAAAAATTAAGAAATGCAACAAAACAAAACATATGGCTTAACAGCGCGCGGACTGCACATGTTTTGGCTTACAGTTTAGTATAATACTCATTTATGTATAAAATTTGTTTCTCCTAAACTGTAAACTGTTTTGTGTTTAAATAAAATAAAATTAAAATAAAGCTATTGCGCGATTGATTCGCGACCAAAAAAGAGTAAAAGTATCTCATACACATTTTTATTGACCTACTAGCGGACCCAGCGAACTTTGTTTCGCCCCCATCCTCGTCTTGCCCGGCCTCGTCCCGCCCAGCCACGTAATTAAAGAAAAATGTTAAGGGTGGACAACCCGTATCACTAAGGGGTATGAAAAATAGATGTTGGCCGATTCTCAGAACTACTCAATATGCTCACAAAATTTCATTTTAAGCCGTTTCGGAGGAGTACGGGAACGAACATTGTGACACAAGAATTTTATATATAAGGTTATGTTTGTAACCATTCGTGAGAAATAGCTCACTGTCGTTTTTTCTGTATTTGCGGACTAATGTAGGTACGCACTATTGAGGAGACTGCCGTCTCACGACCATAAGTACCAGAATCATTTGCACCTTGCGTCATTTTTGTTTGAAATGTCTCCCATTTTTGTGTCGCGTGTGAATGCGATTTTTATTTGAAAGCGCCAGAGACCTCGACAGTATATAGTTCTTCTAGCAATGTGATTCTCTTTCCTACCCTAACATATATATAACATATCTTTATATGTCATTTATTAAAACAAATAATACTCGATAAAGGCGGTATAAAAATATCGCAGGTGATAATTCACTCGTTCCTAGATTGACGCTGGCGTGCATTTTCCTCTGCAATTAGGAGTTTAAAACTCGCCTGAAGCTGTTATTATACTAATTACGGTCTGGTGGTTACCAATTACAAAAGACTTCGCAGAAAATACTAGCAAATTAAATACGTATTGTGTTCGAAAATACTTTAAAGCCTTAAATAAGCTTTACTGACTGATTATTAGAAACAGAAAAATGTTGTTGTAATACTTTTGTGTGTTTTAGTCCAATTAGAATTAGTTTCATTCACGACATTTTTTAAAATATGTTGACCAGAACAAATTAATTGGGTACACTAGAAATGAGATTTTACGGTAATCTGATAACCTTAGCTTATTACGTCGTTAACAGTTTCTTAAGCCGATAATGGTACCTTTCAAACTATTTTGTGTGAACCAAGTATTCAATATAGTTCGGTTGTGTACAGAGTTTAACAAAAGCTTAAAGTAAACAGATTTATAAGCTAGTCTGTTGCTACTAACATAAAACATATACAGGGTGACTAGAAATCCACCTTTTCTGTTGTTGAAGTTAAACTATAGACACAATTTTTTTCTATCAAACGTCAAAGTACCAACGTAAACAACAAACTCGTGATACCTACCTACCTGATGTTTGGTATTGGTACTTTTTCGTTTAATGCGTCGGCGGGCGATAAATTTTGCCCTTTGTTAGGAGGGCCCCGGATGTTTATGGATGTAATCCCTGGCCGGTGCACTCGGATCGGTGCAGGCGCCAGCTAGTGACGTGATTACCGGCAGGGGTGGGACAAAAAATGATTAATTTAGTAGTGGAAACACTACATACAGAAGTAGGCTAGAATCAAACCACTCTAGGTAGACTTTAACTACTTGCTGTGTGGTAATTATGATGAAAAAACTAAAACCTAAGCTAGTTTTCTACAGATATGTTATTAAATAGTTTAACTTGTGTTATATTTCTGGGTTCATAACTATTAAATCTGAGCTTATCACATGGCAGCCGCTCAAAGCAAGCTGTATGATGTTTTGCGCGACTCCTGTTTTTAAATAGATCAGTAAGCTGGATGATGGCTGCGACATTTGTTCTAAACAAATCCCCTGTTGCAAACATAAATCGTTTGCTTACGTACCATAAGTTATACTATGCCGAATAAATGTGTCTAACAATGAATTTTCTTAATCGACGATGAAAGATTGAGTAGGTATTATAGTTCTCCCTTGTTTTTTCGAACAACGTTTGATATAATTTCACTTCACAAACATTTAAAATATCTAATTTCATTTGATATAATTATTCGATTCCTATAATATTTATTTTATCTATTTTTGATTGACATAATTGTTCATGTAATATAATTTCATTTCATCGAATTTTCACCTTGCCTAATATCACATGACATAATGTTTGCTTGGCCTAATGAGTACTTAATCTAATTTTTATTTAACCGAAACTTTATAACTGAAATTAAATAATACAAAAAATAATCACATTTATGCTTACGCTAATTGAGCGTCAAAAGACTTCCAGGTTGGCGATTCTCGCGTCAATGGAACTTTTTTCGTGTGGTAATTCGATTGCGAGTTTAACCGTTTTACGTAAAAAATCAAGTAAAATATCTACACGTAAAAAAAAAACTATTTCATGAACGCAATCGAAATGCATAGAAATCGTAACCCTGAGAAATCATAAACTGTCACTGTTCTAACCTAAATAACCTAGATGACATCAACAAAGGGGAATTCTGGCGCGCGTTGTCGGATCACTGTTCTAACCTAACCTAACCTAGATGACACCAACAGAGGGGAGTTCTGGCGGTCGGCGGCCGCTGCCGCGGCACGCTCGCTTCGCTCGCTCGCCTTGGCGCGTTGTCGGATCACTGTTCTAACCAAACCTAACCTCGACGACACCAACAGAGGGGAGTTCTGGTGCTCGGTGGCGCTCCTTTTTTGTGATTAAATGCAAAATATTAAAGCTTTGTTTTACTCAAGTTGCCCTTTTTGCTGTCTTTAAAATAATACTGTTAAAAAAACTTTAAAAAAAAGTAAAAACCGACTTCAAAATCAAAATGCACTAAAAAGTCTTAAATAAACTCTTCACCATTGAAAGGAAAGGAATCCGATTTAGGCAAACAATTTCTTTTTGGAGTCGGTGCCATCACTTTGACCATCAAGCATCAACTATCACAGCACCGACTCCAAAAAGAAATTGTTTGCCTAAAACGGATTCCTTTCCTTTCAATGGTGAAGAGTTTATTTAAGACTTTTTAGTGCATTTTGATTTCGAAGTCGGTTTTTACTTTTTTTTAAAGTTTATTTTATTTCTTCATTTTTAGTGATTACCTAAGAGGGGAGGGGGGGGGGGGGGGAGTTGCACCTTATGATTCTATTTTTTAAGAAGCTACAAATTACTTATCATAAGTTCCGTCATTATAATTACTGAACTCCTAAGCGTTAACGAGTTCCACCAACAGCTCAGCCCCACAAGATGTTGACTATCAGACGTAACAACACGTCAACATTAAGATTCTAGTAAAGAAACACTATACGTGCCTTTAAAATTTGAGGGTTTCCCTCGATTACACCAAGATCCCATCATCAGATCCCAAAATGGAAAAAATGGGACCAACTAGAAGGTACACCCTCTAAGTAGGCGAAAAAAATTTCCGATTCGGTCGACAAACGACTGAGATATGAGGTAACAAACATACAAAAAAAAAAGTCGAATTGATAACCTCCTTTTTGAAGTCGGTTAAAAATCTTGTAATTCAAAAAAAAAAACAATATAGGCGAATCAGTTCGCCTATATTGTTTTTTTTTATATCATTATTCTAAATAAAGGTTAAATATTAGCACAAACGTTGTTATATCAAACAAATATTATCTGTTATAAAAATTATGTTCCACAAAATTATATTAAACTACCATCATGTTAAGAATGATTAGTAAAAGTGAAATTATATTAAACGTTTTTGACAAAACAAGGGAGAACCAGGTATTATAGTAGCATTTTTGTTTTCAGTTGCTCAAGTCTTACAGTCTGATGTAATGGTATTTTTTTTAACTGCATCGGTGGCACGACGGTTAGAGGGTCGCACTTTAAAGCGACAGCTGCGCCAGATCGATCTCCGTACCGGGTCAAAAATATAAACCTGGGTTTTTCTGTTCAGAAATTCTTAGGCTAGCCCGGAGTTTGGAAGTTGGTGGTGTTTCACCCCTGTCACTCGGAAAAGCATGAAAGCTGTTGGTCCTGCGCCTGATCACTCTCCGGTCGTGTCAGATTGCTGTCCCATCGGGCTATGAGTGTAAAAGAACTGTCCCAAATCTACTTCTGTTTGTGACGTCTCTACCGTGCGGAAACATTTTACAGGGCTTGCTCGCATGTACAGTACCTCTACAGTATGCAAAACTGTCGTGTCATATAGCGGCGGTAGTAAAATGCGGCGCGATTGGTTTGTACGTTGGTACATTTCCCCACCACGGTCGGTCGGTCTGTGTTAAAACGTTTCTGTCGGGTTCGTTTGAATTGATATTTTCAATTAACAAACAAGCAATGGTTTTATTAATTCTTTAAAACTATGTATCAGTCATTAAGAGTTAAAAAGCGAAGCTTAATTGTCTTCTTCTATTGGCGTTGAAATAAAGACATATTACCTATCTATAGTTACAAAAAGAGAGACAATAGATGTACCACTAGGAATTCGTACTCCTTTGCACAATACACAATATTCACTACTTACAGATTAGCCAGTGAATTTTACATTCGCAAAACCTCTGAGTTTGTCTAGATAACGCATTACCTGACACGTTTCGGGTAGCACATTTGACGGTTTTTAAATAAATTAGTTTTACGTCAAAGATCTTAAGATAACTTATCTAAATAAAAAGGAGTAAAAATGCATCAGTGGGAATTTTTCGAGACGTTAGTCAGTAAATTTCACATTCGCAACAACCCACTCTGAGCTGGTGCAGATAACGCGTTTCCTGACACATTTCAAATAGCGCGTAGAAGTTTAAAAGAGATGTACAATTTGACGGTTCTTTAATAAATGATTTCTGCGTCAAAGATCTTAAGATAACTTATCTCTAAATAAAAAGTAAGTATTAATTTTTTTTTTAGTTTGTAAAGAGAAGTGGAGACGTAGAACGTAAGTAAATAAAAACTTAAGTATGTACTTGGACAAAAATATTAAGCGGAGATTTCGGAAAACGTGAAAATTTCTCAAAATACATAAAACGTCAAAAATTGATTTCCTTAAATCCACTGCTTACCAAAACCTCAATTCTGCCGTCACAAAGCCAAGCGACACCAAATTCCGTAGTCATAAGACAACGTCAAATCGATGACGAGCGTTTCCTCCTAAATTCTTAATACCTCACGTAACAGTTAAGATTAGGGGAGGGGGGAGTGCACTTAGCTTTTATTGTCGAGGCTCGGGGACCGATCGATGATAATGCACCGGCTTGTAGGGGTTAAGAAATAAGTTTCGAGCGCAACGCTTGTGTACCTCCGAAAGTGCTTTTTAATAGGACGATTACAAGGCATCCACGCTTCCGACAAAAACGTGTTTTCAGAAGCGTCGACTTTTAAATGAAACATGATGTATCTGCCTGCGCAAGTTCAAGATAGTCTCAATCAAATTAGGTCGTGACGTTGATAACTCAACAAAAATATCATCATTATCATTGGCCATAGCATCTGCCATAGACCTCAATAAAAATTAGAATTTACTCTTAGACCCCTTACACACTATCATTCATTGCATCGATGCAGTCGCGCGTTTTCAAATCGATGCTAAAAGTCGCAGTGTACGGGGTCTAAATGTAGACAATTTGCGACTGCATCGATGCTGCATCGCTGCTATTAGTCACAGTGTTCAAAGGGGCTTATCATGAACATCACTATCACCGGCTAAACGGGGTCCAAATTTTGACAATTTGTGACTGCATTGATCCTGCATCGCGATTGCTTCGCTGCTATAAGTCGCAATATTTAAAGGGGCTTATTATGAACATCACTATCACCGGCCAAAGCATCCTGCCAGATAATTAATGCAGTTTGACAATCTGCTGAAGAAGCTTTATCTGCAAAAAAAACAATACAGTTTGCACTCGAGTTTAGTCGTGCAATCGCTCGTGATTTATATTTCTGTATTTCTATATTATAGGTTCCTAAGGAGAGCTGAGTTTGCCGGCATGTGATACTGCGCATCGCGAGTTATAACAAGGCAAACTTGACTAACAAGTCGCCAAGTCCCGTTGTTAGGGCCAGACAGACACTCCAATGTTGTAATCTGCTTAGCCGCGTAGTGAAGGGATTGGTTCATTGATTCCTGAAATATACCTACAGTTATGATTTTTTTTTACCGACATCAACAAAGAGGAGGTTATCAATTCGACTGTATGTTTTTTTAACCGACTTCAAAAAAGGAGGAGGTTATCAATTCGACTGTATGTTTTTTTTTGTATGTTTGTGACCTCATATCTCAGTCGTTTGTCGACCGAATCGAAAAAATTTTTCGCCTACTTAGAGAGTGTACTTTCTAGTTGGTCCCATTTTTTCCATTTTGGGATCTGATGATGGGATCTTGGTGTAATCTAGGGAAACCCTCAAATTTTAAAGGCACATATAGTATTTCTTTACTAGAATCTTAATGTTGACGTGTTGTTACGTCTGATAGTCAACATCTTGTGGGGCTGAGCTGATGGTGGAACTCCTTAACGCTTAGGAGTTCAGTTATTGTAATGACGAAACTTATGATAGGTAATTTGTAGCTTCTTAAAAAATTGAATCATAAGGTGCAACTCCCCCCCCCCCCCCCTCTTATGTAATCACTAAAAATAAAGAAATAAAATAAACTTTAAAAAAAAGTAAAAACCGACTTCAAAACCAAAATGCACTAAAAAGTCTTAAATAAACTCTTCACCATTGAAAGGAAAGGAATCCGTTTTAGGCAAACAATTTCTTTTTGGAGTCGGTGCCATCACTTTGACCATCAAGCATCAACTATCACAGCACCGACTCCAAAAAGAAATTGTTTGCCTAAAACGGATTCCTTTCCTTTCAATGGTGAAGAGTTTATTTAAGACTTTTTAGTGCATTTTGGTTTTGAAGTTGGTTTTTACTTTTTTTTAAAGTTTATTTTTTATTGTATACAGGTTACCATATCATATCTCAATCATTTGTAGACGGATTTTAATTTTTTACCTACTTTGAGGGTTTATCTTTTAGTTGGTCTCATTGTAGCTCAATCGGGATCTGATGATGGGGTCTTTAATCCCTCAAGCGTATGTGAACGAGACACAATAGGTATTCTATTGTTATGCGGTCGCATGCGACCGCTCGGGTGTTGAGGTATTAAGTAATCGAGGGAAACCCTCAAATTTTATAGGCATGTGTAGTGTTTTTGTACATGTTGATATGTCTTTACGATTGATAGTCAGCATTTTGTGGAGGTGAGCTGATGGTGGAACTTTTTAAGGCTTACGTATTCAGTAATAATGACGCCAGAACTTATGAAAGGTACTTTGTAGCTTATTCAAAAAGGTACGCAGGCTGTTGTTTTAGTCCGCCCAACTCAGGGGTGGTTGTACAAACGATACTGATACAAAAAAAGGAATAAACCCATGACCCAAATCAATTTATTATTGCAATACTAGAGAGCGAGTCAAAACTATCAACGCCAGGTCGCATCTAAGTATCTTACTAGCTACGGTGTAGTATTGCGTAGATACATAGTGCATGTGCGAGTTTGCCCAATCCTTTTGAACTTTTTAAAATGTTGTGAAGAGTATCTCCTTTAACTTGCAAATAATTAAAGTTTTTTTTTTTAGAATAATCATAATCATCCTTTAGTTGGAAGACACTGACCAATACAACAGCCTCTAGTCAAAAGGCGCAACATTCCCCCCTCCTCTTTAAATCACAAAAAAAAATTGCAAATAAAATTAAGTTTTACAAAAAAAAGTCCTCATGATGCATAAGATAGAAATGTGATAGCAATGACTACAAAAATAAATTGTTCCTATAAAATGGAATTATTTTACCTAGAATGATATCTCGTAGACATAGATTAAGTCATGAATGTTTATACTTATAGAAGTATTTATATGAGACGCCCCATCATAATCGTTGTCTGTGATTTGTAACACAAGGGAGAAATTTTAAATTAGTATGTTGTTTGGCGCATATTAATTTGTTTATTTACTATCTGTTGAAGCAGATATTTCAGGCAAAGAATGGATAAATTAATATTTATTTAATTAAAATACTTATGCGTTTATAACGCCATTCAAGGGTTTGATGACGTAAAAAATATTGCCTCCAGCGAAAATTTAACTGAAACTTTGCATCTTAGAACATATCCATAAATCTTTTGAGCAACTAGTTTGATTGCCTATTTCCTGCTGTTATGTTTTCCAATCGTTTATGGACCTTCTCAAAATTGTCCTTTATGTATTTTAAATATGGGGTCTAACAAAATTAACTGCATTCCTTCTAGGGACTAATTCTGACTCTCAAATACAACAACTTTTTGTACGGGACCAACATTGTAATCCAAAAAAAATATTTCACTTTCCCATACTAGAGTGCCGATCAGCTGATTCTAGTTTGTATAGAGAAGTCAAAAAAATTCTTGAGATTTCGATGTTGGTCCCATACAAAAAGTTGTACATTAGCAACAGAATGCAGTTGATTTTGTTAAACCCTGTATATGCATACTCCAAGTTCTAATTAAAACTATATACTAGTATTTCTTTCAATAACTTGCGCTTGCTAATCAGATACAAGTTAAAGTATAATTTAACTGTTCAAAAACTTTATCCCAATCAATTATATTAATCAACTTTGAGCTCATCACTACATCTCTCGACCCTACGGATTAAATTCCGGTAAACGAGCCCAGATATGTGCTTACCTGAATGCGACTAAATTAGACCTCACAAAAGACTATGTGGAGACGATTAATTCCCTAGACGGGATTCAAACGGAAATTAGTAGAATTAAAAGTGAACGGAGAGATCCAATTAGCTCGCAATTTCATATTTGAGGCGATTAGATTTTGTGTAGGGGCCTTAATTAGTTTTAAATAAGTTTTAACGCAGCCAAGTCAGCGAAGAAAGAAATTGGTGTTCAAATATTTATTATTCATCATAAAATAATACAAAAACGTACACAAAAGTTTCATCAAAATAATAATAAGGTGTATTTTTGCATCCAGAAGGGCAATATACTTATAGGTAGGAAATTATATAAAAACTGGCCAAGTCGGACTCGCACACTTAGGTTCCGTGCCAACTTAAACTGAATTAGAGATCCACTTACTTCCACTTTGCCAAAAAACCACAATATTTTGTTGACAGAAAATATAACTTTGCTTTTCATAGTATTTTTATAAATAACAAAGTTATGTTTGCGGTTATTGAAAATGTGCTTTATCAAATATACTACTAGTTCAATCCCGTTCAAACCAATTTTTGTTGAATGTCTATGTCAAGATCTACATCATGTACGGACGGACGAACAGACAGACAGACAGACTTGACAAAACTATAAGGGTTCCGTTTTTTACCATTCGGCTACGGAACCCTAAAAAGTATACTTACTTATATCCAGTTCAACGCTGGTCCACTCGCTGTTTTAAAAATATAACGTAGTGAAAACCTGGAAGTGGATGCAACATATCGTTTATTGGACCTAATGAATTTGTTTTAAATATCTAACTTGCACCAAAGTATCACCTTCTTAGGCACAGCATGGTCCTCATATGTCACGTGTTCACACATTTCGTACCCATGTCTCGTGACCCCTGGATTTGGTTAACGAGATTAGAGAAGCGAAAACGTCGGACAGTAAACCCGAATTAACTGCTAGCACGAATGTGGAACAAAACAATGTAATGTCACTTAAAAAAGACCGCCCGAGGCGGGGATCACAGTACGACCCTTTTGCTAAGCCACGGTTACACAATCTTTAATTGTTATAAACGTTAGACATAATCATTATAAAATACACATAAGTACAGCACAGCGGTTAATACTAAATTCAATTTAAATAATGGACACAGAATTAAAGAAAAGTGATATTTGGGAAATGAGCTGGCCACTATGCCATTGCCTATGGGGAAAAGATATAAATCAAAAAAAATTTTTTCTAGGAAAACTTTTTTTTATTTTGAATGAGAATGGTGTAGAAAAATCCAGCTTTTAAATCACATACATTATTACGTGCGGATCAACAAAAAATATGCACATGAGTATAAAGAGCAATATTTGACAAAGGGACGATCAAACATGCCAAGGGGCTTATATTTTTGCGAATGTAGGTATTTATTTTTTTGGTTGGGCAATGCCGCAGTCCTTAATTACGTAGCATAATAACTTTTGATTAAGGTTTTAAAGATAAAAGTTTTATTTCATTTATTTTGCGTCTCAAATATTAAATAGTAACCTTTATTGGAGACTTCTCATACAATTACATGGTGGGAAATCCTATAGTGAAAAGAGCCTTTGATAGTTCAAACGCGTGAGCCAAATGAAATATTAATCTATCAGTTAGTGCTCCTTCAAATTGAAATTACTCCCGCAAATTCAGACTCGACTCCCTCCAGCTCATCACCGTGAAATCTTACTGCGACTCGTCGATTTCAATTACATTGCATCGGAAAATTGCAAGTGAAAATCAATTTAATGGCAATTAACAATAGTTACATACGGAGCAAAACTCTTTTGATGTACAAATTGGGGTTGTCCCTGTGGACTGTAGCTACATACGGATGGACACTGATTAAAAACGTTTCACATAGTGCAAATAATCCAAAAATAACGAGCCAGCAATTAAATATGGCTTTGAGACAAACATTGGACGCGTGGGGCTTGCATCAAAGGGAAGAGATAGCGTCTGTCACGGAAGATACGATGCTGTGTGTCGGCTGTAGAGTGACCATGTCTGCATCAGATGAAAAGAAGATAAAGCAACGAGATGAACGTTGTAAAATATACTTCTTTATTTATCAATGGTAGCAAATCTCTACAGTAGGTATAAAATATTAATGTTTGTATGTATTGACTTTTAAGTTAAAGAAGTGTTTGGTGTGGTGGTTTGTAAAAGTATTTTGAGTAGTTTTGGCAATGTTGATGGTCTTATTCATCTCGAAAAAATTATTAACACCTTGCAAAATGACCTTGTATAAGAAAAAGATAATAAGGTCAAGTTATCATTTTATTCAGCAGTTTAATTTCATAACATTTAAAAAATAACTAATGTAACTAGTTAAAGGTTACGATATTCCAATTTCTTGAGCATTACATCAGATAAATTGGCGTTTTTTGTTAACATTTTCATTTGGTTGATCTGAGACAGTCTTACATAAACTAAACTCATGGTTACACGAAATCAGAGTATTCTCTAGTTAAAAGGCTTATAGGTTTCCTTTTGTAACAGTAAATATTTGCTATCCGGACCTGTTTGAGGGATTTGCGAGTTGTAATTGAACGCACTCGTATTTGGGGATTACTGGTATGCTTATTAAAAACTGTCTGGTCAAATTGCTTGGTAATTATTTGACGTTGAATTCATAAAAGTGGAATATGTTTTAGACTTTATTTATTTAATTCTTTATATAATTACAATTTGAACAAACATAATTACAATCGATGCATAATTAAATCACTAAGTTAATAGTAAGTTCAAGCTGTACTGTAACCTAATAACAGTGTTCACAGCTTGATTAATACAAATACGGCGAGAAATAAATGAAGGATTTAATTACATCAAAATTTAATAAAAATGAAATCAAGTTCTAATGCTTAAATTAACCCCAACAAAGCATTTGTGTTTATTCTTTTAAATATAAATAAAAGTATGAGTAATGAAAGCTATTTAAACCAAACATAATGCAAATGATAACAAAATAAATACTCATGTGTTATAATACAACCCACCAACAAAGATAATACTACCTACTTCTTGAAAAGTGAGGTCAAGTGCTATTAAAAAGCCAAAGAAATTCAGACACCATTGTCATAGCAAATAGCTGTTGTTAAAAGGTTACTTGCCATCAGTGTCGACAAGTACCTACCGTACTAACCAGTTAAGCAACAAGCCGGTCCTGAGAGTCCCGACACAGCGATAACAGCGCTCGAACTTGCTCGCACTAATTGATCTTATACATGGACACTTGGCGGTAATTAAATGCACTAGATTTCGCCGACAGAGCCCTAGTGTATTGTTATTATACTGGCGTTTAGAACTTTAGCTGAGTCGGCGAAATGGGGATGGTAACGAGATTAACTTAAGACACTTTTTTTCGATTTATTTGTAACAAAAAACAGTCATGTAAGACTTACAGACAATGACGGATTTACATTTTATTTAAGTTTTAAGAATTATGTAACTCATTCATTAATTAAGTATTCAGATCATTAGATAACATGATGTGTGTGTGTGTGTGTGTGTGTGTGTGTGTGTGTGTGTGTGTGTGTGTGTGTGTGTGTGTGTGTGTGTGTGTGTTACTTGGTGTGTTGTTACTTTCTAAAGTATATCATGCAGTAACTTCAAATTAACCATATATTTGATTAAATGTAATCAACAATATTAAAGTTACCATTGATAAATAGTTATTACTGTATAATTTCATGCAAATAAATCAATATGACGGTAAATATAGATAACATATAACATACATTAAAATTATCAAGTAATGGGTACCCTCCTGACGACCTCCGTGGTATAGTGGGTAAGGACGATGAGTTTAAAGGCAACAATATATAAATAGAAAAAAAACAAAAAACCTATATTGTCCCGGTTCTAGGTGTTTTGGTGCCACCGTTGTATTTGATTTCTATAACACAAGTGAATTAGGTACTTACTTTAGGATCAGAGCAATGTATATGATTGGTGTCCAATATTAATATTGCCAAATTGCCAAAATTTTTACACAAGCCATAAATTGGGTGGATTTAGGGCTTGTGTTTTTCGGCAACATATATATATATATATATATATATATATATATATATATATATATATATATATATGTATATATATATGAATATATATGTTGCCGAAAAACACTAGAACATCGATCACTAACAAGTAGCAGAATTTTTAAACCAACAATAGATGAAACCTGAGAGACAAGACAACGTAAAAGAAACTCACACGCAAAGCCAAATCCAAGTTTTAATATTTATTAATAAAAACGAACAGTTTATCAGACTTCTATCCAATAAACTTTAAATTCAAAGCAGATAACGGCGAGCCCAAAGCAAGTCCGGGCAAGTTTACAAATCCACCGGGTAACTGGCAGAGCAATTACTTGCTTAGACACTTTTAAATCCCGCAACATTCGGGAAATGGAAACGTCTGTTGCGATCCAGACAAAGTTGGGAGAGGTACAGTAGGATCCCGTACGCAACAAGTAGGTACGTAATTCCACATCATAATAACTCATTGCTGTCTACTATCACCATCAGTATCATCCAAAGGACCGTAAACTACTGAACATACGTCTTACCCATAGTTTTCCACAGTGTCTATTTAAGTGTGATCCTGCGATCTCTCTGAGGCGTCCATCTTGTCGGTGAACGTCCTACGCTGCAATGTTGGTATGCTATATTAAATAATTACAAATGACCCACACGCCCCAAATAAATATTTTGATTGCCTAGCTACCAGTAATACTAACTTTGGTGTTTATTATGTTGCATATTCTGTGTATTCATATAAATAAAAATAATAAACATGAAACGCTGTGAGCAATTGTGTATGAAATTTTGCTCCAAAGTTAGGTGAGACTACTAAACCTATATCTATTATTCTACAACTCAGTATTTCTGTACTTCCGAATCCGGTGTTACGCGACAGATCTAACCAAACTATAAAAAACAAAACATTAACATAGAATAATCCTATATTCTTCTATGTTAATTTTAAGTAATCTTAAAGTTCTATATTAACTAAGTGCCGTTACAGACTTGAAAAATTACCAACTATTTAAGACTGAAGCATCTATGAATCCGTCACGGGAATAGCACCGTATTTTTATCAACCTGACGTCAACCATACGAAAGCATGTGACGTCAAGGAATCAGCAACGCATCGGCATGAGATCGGCACCGGATAACAAACGCCTAGCCTCGGAAGCGTATGCTACTACTTATGACAGTTCTTCTTGTCAATGACGGATAAAGATTTCTAGTTAATCCAATGTTTGATGAATTTACTCAAAGTATTCTAAAAGGGTAGGGACAAAACTTGAAAGTATTTTCCATCATCAATATGTACAAAATTCATACTAAGATACCCATATTCGATAAAAGTAAATACGTATAGGTATTAATAGATTTCATATTTCCAGTAATAACTGCTGATCCATTAACCCTTTCCATTAACGAACTCCTCAATCTAACTTTTTAAAACTTGTTAATTACTAACTACACCTCGTTAGTCGGGGACAATGAACAACAAATCTGCTGAAAACGGCAGCTGTATTACCTAATTTAAAGCAATCGCGATAGCCATTGCTGTCCATGTGTAAATGAGATTGGTAAATGAAGTCACTCAACTCAGCGCTTAAAAGTTAACAAGAAGAATGATAGAAGCAAAGTCAAATTTAAATTTATTAAAGTCAATAAAAAACTTACGGTGCGTGCTAAACGCTGGTAAGCGGATGGGCTAGGCATATCTTTAAAAAAAAACTGAAAGCATTTGTAAAGTTCTGGCTGTAAATAAGCTCTGTTCCCCAGAACACTAGCGGACTTGCAGGATAAAACGCATTAAAATCTTTTCTGTGTCTTTACTGACAGCGTTTCTAGCAACTTTGTTACAAGATTTTACCCCCCCAAAATAATTTTACATTTTGTTATTATTTTTTTATTTTGACGACCTCCGTGATGGCGTAGTGGCTAAGCACGCTAGGTTTCCTGGGACCCTTCAACCTTCTACATTGTCTATTACCTACTTACTTTGGGATCAGAGCAATCTACGCAATTTGTTTTCAATATTTATAATTAAATTTCACAGCAGTGGGATATTTACTGGCTAACTTTACTGTCATGACGTCATCGTAGTCACGTACAATAACATTTAGACCTCTTAGACCCCTTACACACTGCGAATTTTAGCTTAGATGCTGAAACGCGTTTTCAAGATTTAATTTAACATCGATGCACTCGCGCGTTAGCATCGATGCAGTCGGCAAAATTTAGTACATAATTTGACAATTTCCAGCTTCTACATCGCAAGTGCATCGCTGCTAAAAGTCGCAGTGTTCAAGTTGAAAACATTGATTTGTTTTTAAATCTAAGTAAGTAACGTAAGTCCGCAATATGTTTTGTTTGTTTGTTAAATTTTAACTTTTATAAATGCCATACCAACGCTTTCGAGTTCGCTAAAAGCCCCTGTATAAATAGGGAAAGTGCGGTATTCCGGACAGGTCCCTACATGAACTCCGCGACCGGGCCGGGACGTGTCGGGAATACCCGTTCGTTAGGGTAACTTATTATCCGTTTCAACGGGACGGGACAAAACAAATTAAAAGCTCTCTTAATTGCCTATTAATGAATACATCTTTACAATATGTTACAATAGAGAGAGAAGTATCCAAATACGGTAGTAGAATGTTTTGACATTCAGTATTATTTAGTATTCTTATAAAATTAAATAAAAATCGTAACCGCTCAATTGTCCCGACGGGCCACTTGACGACACCCTACAGTGCCCCTCCATAAATCATGCTTATCGCCGCACCGCGTCACGCGTCTCGAGATTCACAAAACCATTCATTGTGCCTAAATTTATTACCATAACAATAACACGTGTTATGTTTTTTATGTTGAGTATGAATGAAACTGTTTATTGAAGCATTTTGTATATTAGAATTCGACTACAGTTTAGGAATATGATACACTGATCACAGAGATAAGGCATTTTTGAACACGACTTGAGTTTAAACGATCATATCTAAAAAATTAAAGCGATGACATAGGGGTTTTTATTCTTAATTACAATGGTTATATTATATACATTTGGATAAAAAATAAAACCATACATCTGTCCATACAAAATAATTTATTTACAACCCTTTGAATTTGCATAAAAATCTAGCGGCGCGAGCCGTAATTTTCGATAAACTTAACATGTCATAGATGCAAAAATATCTGAGTTAGAAATACAATAAAGTAATAAAACATAGGCAAACTAATATTCTACCAAAGTAAATAAAAATCACAGTTCTAACTTATACCATTACTGAGAAATATGTACTTTTATGGCAACAGTTCATAGCCACACAGTCAAATACTTTGGTTTTATATTTTTTTTTGTTCTACATGCTGTGCAATCGAAATCAACAATGACTATACAACATAGTACATTTCAAGCCCTTTCTCAAAAGGTATCACACTTGTACTTTAAATCGTTGTAAAAAATGTGTTTGAAGCTAAACAAAAAATTCAGCAAAAAATTGTTCTCAAGATGGCGAACATAAAGGCTATAACACACAGAGACGCTGTTTTGGACAACAACGGACTTCCGTTAAAGGAGTTGAAGCTAAACGATGTAGGAGCAAATAAAATATATTTTATCATAATATTTTTTAAAAAATATAATTAAAAGTATAAAAATAATAATTTATTATTTAAATATTATCCTACTATTAAATAAATTATAATTAAGCCTCCCTTTAGTTATAATTTATGTTTAATAGTGGGATATTATTTTTATGTTTAATAGTAATAATAATGATTTATAATTATGGGGGGCATTCATATTTTTCCAGTACTTCTGGAGATTAAGCCGTACAAACAGATTAATCCGCAAAAAAAAATTTGTTTGTGCGGTCTAATCTCCAGAACTACTTGAAAAATATTATGCTTGGGCCTATACTTGAGGTATATGGGGGGGGAGGGACAGTTGTTACCCCCGGTAAAAGAGGGCATGGGCTCCAGACTCGCGTGTCTTCTTCCCTGGCTTTTCATTTTCTTTTTCTGTAATAAAAAAAAATATAATGTTGACTGTATATCATGACATGTTCATGTGATGTTCATTCGACACTGACAAGCTAGCGACAGTACGAGCAGGTAAAACTTTGAATTGACTTACTTTGGTTCTGGAGCATCAGGCATCAAGAAGTTGCCTACTTGCTTTTTTTGCTTGAGCTCCGCCAGTTTTGTTTTTTGAGCTGGAGACATCTTGGCGACATTATAAGCGTCGAAAGCCCTCGCCACTTTTGAAACTTTTATTTGTTCCTTTAAGGAAATTGGACTGAAAACAGAAATAGAATTAATGAATGAATGATGCACACTTCTCCAAAAAAAAAAGAAAAAAATTTCGCAAAAATTATTACGTTACTATTTAAAACCAACAAATATTATACATTAGTAGATTTCGTAGCAAAATGTTACATTCAAAAACACGTAAAAAAAATCAGTTCGCAACTCGGATCTCTTAGTGTGTTGGCAGCCTAAAACCGCGTCAACGTGCACGTGACGTCACGTCATATTGGCCGCTAACATTCTTGGAACTTATTTGAGCTAATTTGCTCATAGTTTTTACTGCCGAGGCTGGTGATAATTCGATATAGCATGTTCTATTGCATATAGTAGGATAAAACAGCCAAATATTCATAAAATGATAGTAAAATGCTTGCAAAAGTGAGCAAAACAAACGCCAAAACCACCACCAAATACCGCCAAAATGTATCTGGTTTAGTAGAGGTTACATTTTGTGTCTCATGCTTAAACTTTTATTTCTATGGATTAATAGATAACTTACCTTAAAAATCACACAATTACACACACGTGCCTGCACTCAAAGTATTAAAATAATAACGATGAAAATTCCACTTGTTCCTGCAGACGCGCAATGACTAGTCACAACATAGATTACAAATAACTTTTTTTTTTTCACGGCGCGGGATATGGACTTGGCTTATTTTGTTAGATAATTTTAAAAGGAAGCGAGATAGATAAAGCCAAATACACCTTCAACAGTAAGAGACGGACAAATGACGTAAATTGGGCGATCGGGGAGCGGAGGGCGCCATGTCATGTCCTAGTTGACACGGGCAATTTAGGGTGCAAAATCCATGTCATATCCCAGTTGACATGGGCAATTGAGCGGGTAATTGCGGATCGAGAGCACGGTAACTCGATTGCTAAGAGCGTTGGCCCGGTTAGCCAGAGGTTGCAAGGTCGAATTCGGCATTCAGAATTAGGGAATTCACTTACTTCCACTTAGCTAAAATACCACAATATTTTGTTGACAGCAAATATTACTTTGTTTTTCATAGTGTTTGTATGAAAAACCAAGTTATGTTTGCGGTTGTTGAAAATGTGCTATTCTCAAAAACTACTGGTTCGATCCCGTCTAAACCGTTTTTCCTTGAAAGTATTTGTTAAAAACATCATATATCAAACGTTAGAATTTAAAAGAAAATGGTATTAAGAACCTCGATGTCATTTTAAAAGTCCTATCCATTATCCATAGACACCTCACACGCATAGGTTTGACCAGGGGCGTGAATTAAATTTTAAATGGAGTGGGCACATACTTATTTCGAATCCGAACCTAGGAAGAAATTCAATGCCAATCTTAGATTTTGTGTCTAGTAAAGAGCTATATGAAAATGACGGTGAAATACCAGCATATAATACCTACCTAGGTTTTTTCTGTGCAATTTGTGAAGGAAGCATACAAGCTGTGTTTGCGATGATTTAGTTTAGCACCACACACAAGTATCAAGGAAATGGATGATTTTCTTATGACATGCCATTTGACTTACACCCATAGTGGCTATGATACGATTTTGGCCTTCCTTATTCATAAGCAAAGGTCTTGCATTTAGTAAGGGATCGGCGCACAGTTAAAACTTTCAAAACAAAAAGAATCTTCTTTTGAACCCTCATCACACACAACATCACTTTTGTGGAGCACTCAAAGTAACAGTGCACTTTCACTATCGTTTCGAATGCAAAACAAACAAACCCCGAAAAAACTTTCATTCAATCCAAATACAAAAATACAACTGTTTACGTGAAATCTAAGATTTTTAACACTCGCGGGAAGGAAGCGAAAAGCAAAACAAGAACTGCATGGATAAGAATGACTGCCGAAAACTTTTCAAAGTTTGTTTGCATTATTTTTAAACCAAAACTTTAGCTGATTTGACTTGCTTGCATAAGAAAAATAATTTCAAATAAAATTACGGACTTTCCTGCGTTCATAATCCATTAGTTTGAGATTTATTTAAGATTATGAATTAGGAAAAAAACGTAGGAATTTGAAACGACGCACCATCTAATATCGGGTAGACGAGTAACAACGAAACTTCCGTTTGTAACACAATCTCCTTTTAATGATTTATATTTCTATTAATTAATGTTACATTAGTTTGTCAATATCGTAATCACTTTAAAATAAAATCATGATTTACTAATTTAAAACCATGTTTATACCTTAATTCAAAATTATATATTCTCATAAGAGATGTGTTTTGATTAGACTCGGAAATATTTTACGTCATTTTCGCGCGAGTAGGACAAAACACTCTCCAGGGAACTGATAGAGAGAGAAGATAGTATGCATGCCTACTTTAGGAGTCTATGATGCGAATATCATATAATTTTCTTTTATTTGTGTTCTTTGGATGTCGTCATTATCATTACCTTTATCATTCATAATTTTGTATTTATTAAGTTTATGTATTCTTTGTATGTTAATTATTCTTTTGCTTATGTATCCTATTATATATTTGTGTAATATTAGTATGTATGTTTATGTTAGTGCATTTTACTTCTTTTTCTACCACTCTTCTCACATATTTTTAATATTCCGCCACTGATAAAACTCTCTGCATTACCAGGTGGTTGACTGGTAGAGAATGCCACTAGGCATTAAGTCCGCCAATTGTACAACTTACAGTGCAATAAAGTTTAAATAAAAATAAATATCACCAGTCACTTTGAAATGTATGAACAGAGCGTCATTTTCAATTCGGTCGGGTTTATATCTTCACTGTGTGACATTGTAGGTACGAGGGGCAATTGCAAGAGTGTACGTGTAATTAGCAAGCAGCCGCTGGGCAGCCTACTACCTAAATATTTTCGTTCCAAAGTTGAGCGTTAGTACTTAATGTATATGTAAGTTGATAATAAAAATGCTTTTAATTTAAACTTAGTTTATAGATATATTGTAATATTGATTTGGCATTATAATGACGAGGAAGGTACTGCTTAACTGCCTATATGGACTGCACACCTTTGGGTTTGACTTAGTTTTTTTTCCCGTTTTAGTTTTTTGTATGGGAGCTCTTAAATATGTTTTTTTATGTATGAGAATCGTCTAGCGGTTAACAGGGTACATCATCCCCAAATAAAGACAGACAGACAAATAGACAGATTTGACGAAACTATAAGGGTTCCGTTTTTGGCCATTCGGCTACTGAACCCTAAAAATCATTATTGAACAGCAAATAAGCAAACAGTAATGTGTTTTGGTCCATATGCCGTGCTTTAGTTACACTAAATAGTATCGTGGTGTTACGATAGCCCCTGTTAAAAATAAAATTATGTGAATATTTCAACTTCATTGTCGATTAATTCTTTAAAAAAGAAATCATAAACCATCTCAATAACAACGATACACGTGAATTCATTGCTTCAATAAATAAAATAGGTATTTCACTATTCCATTTTACCATTCCATATTAATCTTCATAAATAACGCAATTATTTCTCCGGTTAAGCGTCAATAATGCCAATAAGATGAATGTCGGCGGATTGGAAACCCTTCCTAGATTTACGGCTTAATTTTCAAGAGGGAAAAGTAAAGATTTATGTTTTGTGCCATTATAAAAAAGATGTTGAATGATTTATTTTAATCTTATCTTATTTTATCTTTAGTATGCAAAAGGAGAAGAGTTTAGCTCTAGATAATCTCAGAACAAAAAAATAAGTTCATTTACCAACACCTCTTGTTGAACCATGATCATACCTTCTAACTAAAGTGCTCTTTGTGCAAATTACAATCAGTTATTCGATGAAATATATTTACAAACGGCTGTAATAATTAACATAAACAATTTTGAATCAGCTATTTTGAACTCTTTATAGAATCCATCGGTCACCAATGCAGGCCCTGTATAAATCTCAGCTTCACCACGGGTTACTAACCACAACGATACAATGCAGAAAAACTATATTTTCACAGTCCGTCATGTCCCCTTGTTTAGTTATGAAGGCTCAATGTAGCGGAAGGCTTGGGCGCGGCAGATATGGCCACCTCACACGTCATAAATATTCCCGGTTATGCCAGGATTATCCGGACAGTTTTCATTTTTTGGAACGGGGACTCTTTGAAAATGTGTAGCTAGCTTTTGCGGTGTAAGCAATTTTTTGGATCTGGATTCAGTTATATTTATTAACATTGAAAGTTATCTATAAATATATTTTATTAATTAAACCTAAAAAGGACATTAAATTTATCATACATCATTTTTTAAATTTAAATTGAATAATGTAACAAAAGAACGTTACATCATTACATAACAGAACGTTACATAAAAGACTTACCCTCAAATAGATTTAAATGTGTCCTTCTAAAGTGGCTACAAGAAAAATGCTTGTATAAGGTGGATGAATTTCTAAAAATGACGTAGGTTAGGTATTCTAAATATAATTATTAATTGACTTTTTATTAAATTGGTATTAATTTAATTGTAATGTAATTTTTATGTAATTTATGTAGTACATTTGTGACTTAAATAATTATATAATGAAGACCTTGTGATGATAATATTATAATTCGTAATTAATAATTTAATATGATTGTATAAAATTTGCATGCTATTTCTGATAGCTGGAAAAGCTGAACCGCAATCTATAACACCATCAAAAATGTACCCTTTTCCAAAGGCAAATAAAATCTTCACTTCATGTCATTTCATCTTTTGTTAACCGGGACTTGTTCAGTTAAATACGCCGTTAATTTAATGTTTATGAAGCTGGGACCTTAACACGACTGCTACGATGCTTCTTCGTAGAACATTTCGTAGCAGCTACGAGCTACGACTCGTAGTTACTACAAGTATTCGTAGTAAATGTCACTATGAAAGCAGTTTACACCGTATGTTTACTTGAGGGGAGTATTCCCAAACTATTTGTGTTTCATTACATCTTTAAGGCTACTAGGAGTGGAGTGCAGGTGTTCGGTGTTTGCTTAGTGGTGGGGTCACTACACCCACTTGCGAAGGGTGCATGGAACAGAGGTGGCGGAGGAGCCGCTTCATACTATTTTCTGTTACTAAATATTATTATTCACTATTGTAAAAAGTAAGGAATAGATAAGACAAAATATCATTATTATTGAAGTTACTATTTTTTTTATTTCTATTATTTTTTTAAAGCTAAAAAGCAAGTTGCCTCAATAAAGATGACAATAGGCTTGTTGGTGGAAACCACCAATCATTGACGAAGATCAAAATCAAAATGGTGGATTAAAAAATTATGACGTTATAGTTTTTTTAGTTCAACTGACGAAATGTTTACTTTTTATTGAAATAGTTAAAAATTAGGTCGTGTAAATTAATACGAAGGATCAATTAAAATTGATCTTGTAAATATTGTATTTTACAAGATCAAGATCAATACAAGATCAATAATATGGGGCCGTAGAATTACAGGTGAGTGTAGAAAACTCCTTCATTTGCAAACAACGTATTAGGTTTTGCATGTTGAATGCACTGAAAACTTTGCGATGGCGACCAGAGTGTGTTACTTTGGTAAACACAATTGGAAAATACTACTTCTTGTAATAAAAATATCCAACGCAACAAAAATTAAATAACAACGATGGGCTATATACTCCATTCATGCTGCTGTCCAATTTGGGAATTACGCACATCGAAGATTACCGTGGCTGGTGCCCGCGGACCGGAAACTGGCGCACCCCGCGATATTATCTACCTGCAACGTCACTTCCGCTCAACTCGCGTCTAGCGAGCTTTGATTCGTTTGTAAAGCTGTTCCATTTTCAAAGAGTTCAGAGTAACGAGAGATTGTGTTTGCAGTGAGCTGAGAGATCTGGATAGTGATTTCCATGCACGGTCGTAAGCGAAGGTACAAATTATTTATTTACAATGAGTTTAAAATAAGAACTTAATTAAGGAATTAAATAAGTAAGTAATTAATAAACTAAATAAAACATAATTCAAAAATTAAAACTTCTTCAAAAACTAATTAAAACGCTCACAATAACGCATTAGCCATCTACATAGAAAAAACAAATTTATTGGGAGTCGGAGCATGAGTGTAGACGGTTGTTGTAGAAACCTTGACATTTTTGAAGTGAAACTTCTTTATCGGCGTTGGAAAAAAAATACCGTAACATTTTTCGGCTACGCGTCACATTTTTCCGTTACGCGCCATCTTTTATTTCTCCTGACTTTCATGGGTCACTAGCATCAGCAGTTGGTGAGATGTATGGCTCAATGCCAAATGTCATGTCAATCATGTCATGAAAGTCAACCATATATTTCATATTTCAGTTACCATAAGCCATTAATTACAAAAATATATAATAACGATGACAATGATCTATTACAATTAATGAAATGCTGTAATAATCTTAGTAGCAAAAAAGGTAAAGTGAAATAATTGTATTATTTGTATTCATGCCTATGATAATAAAATCCTGTTGTTTAAACTTTATCTAATTTAACTTTATTTAACCAATTTCTGGAAAGTTGCATGTAGATCATTTTTCGAAAAATAAGGCCATAAAGAAGTTTCACTTCTTACGTGTGTACACTAGTACACGCACACATTTTTTTACATAGTCCATAATTGAGTACCTAACTAACTGTTTATAGTTTCATTACAGATAACCGATTGATCCGTGCAATGTTTTATATTAATACCTAGAATAACATTATCATAATTATCACGGTGCTTGGGTGCAACGTAAAATAATGTCAAATAATGTGACCAAAATTTCAACAAAACCCATTATCTCGATGTAAAATAAAAGAAATGATATCTACTTTAGTTAATTCGTCAAAGCGGCAAACTTTGTGTTTCACAAATTATCTTGTCGCTCGAGCGGGGAGTCAAACATGCGACCCCACTTTTCGTGTTTATTCGTATGTTAAAGCCGTGGACTCCCCTTTTAGTATTAAACCAGGTACGACCGGTTTAAATAATGACATTAATGACATCAATGGGGCACGTAAATACGATGAATCCAAAGCCTTGTGATTGACTTTAAGACTTTATTTAATGAATTATGTTTTTTTAAATCTAATATATAAAATTCTCGTGTCACAGTTTTCGTTGCCATACTCCTCCGAAACGGCATGACCGATTTTGATGAATTTTTTTGTGCTTATCCGGTATCTATGAGTATCAGCCAACATCTATTTTTCATCCCCTAAATGTTAGGGGTAGTCCACCCCTAAATTTTTTTTTTTTTTAGACAAAATTTTTAATTTATATTTTTTTATGATACAACATACAAAAATTAATACAATCCTAAATTTTCACCCTTCTACAATCAACCCTTATTTTTTAATAGCCATTTTAGTAATTTAAGGGCGAAAGAAAATTCGCTGGGAATGCTTAACTTTTAAAATTACGGGACTCGGCGGGACGGGGCTGGGGCGGGATGGAGCTGGGGGCGAAACAAAGTTCGCTGAGTCCGCTAGTAATATTATAGATTTTTTCCAGATTTTATCTTTACTCCTATAAAGTATATTTGTTTTGTCGAATAAAATATAATACGCCTAATTTGGAAACGTCACCTATTTGCCAGTAATCATTTAAGTAAATGTTATTTTAAAATCGGTCGTTTCATACTTATTCAGACAGATAAGTCAATTATTTGACGTTGGTTTAATCGACTCTCAATCAATATTTTAATTTAAATGAGTTGGATGTTGGTTTGTAACGGTTTGACAATAATAAGTAAAAAGTAATAAAAGTCATTTATTTATGCAAATATATCCCATTGAGGACACTTTAACACGTCCTAATATAAACCCTACCACAGCATCGGGACAATTGTTGGCTAATGCTGAGAAAAAGCTGCGCGACAAACGCAGTCACTATTGTCAATACCTCTTTTCCAAAGGTTTACATACAATGTTTGTTGTGATCATGCATATCCATTCATTACTAACTTTTTAATAATCATCTACTTTATAATACCCTTCGTTGGATTCATTGACTGCTCACACAGTAAATAAGTACTTTTGTACCTTTGACATTTTAAACTAACCGACCGCACAACTTTTGATGACAAGTTCCCTTTTAACTCTAGCAATCTAATACTCGTGTCATATATAATCTTTTCATACAACCTATTAGAGCAACTGACAGTTTTCACTGAATAACGTGATAAAGTCCTCTTAATAGGAGCAGGTAGTTTATATTTAGTAGATAAGACGTTTACCGCAGAATGTTGTTCATCCACATCTGTATTCCATTAGTGAATAGGGTTTAGCCAACCTTTCAATGTTGACCTACCGCAGCCCCTTTTTGCGGGGGGTTACATGAAGCCTGCGGTATGTATGATGGGTAATCAGGGCTCTAATTAAGCTGGCTGAGGTGTAAGACGCACCAAACGCCTGAGGTGCCATCAGGCAGGTAACTTAGAAGAGGGACAGGGTTGTCCATTTGTGTTTAAAGTAATATTTTTTAGTTCATTTCAATCAGAAGGTACAAAACATAAGTTGTGCAAAAACCGAGATTTCGTCATTTACTCAAAAAGCAAAAAGTAGCTACACTAAATCTGTGTATCTGTTTCTTAAGCTGCACTCCCAAAAATAAACTTGATTTAGAATAAAGATAAATAAATTAGCTTGAGCAATTAACTCGAGTAAAACTAGTTGGGTAAAATACACTCCAATTGCAAACTCGTTAAAATGAGTAAGTGTATTAATTCCTGCTTCTCAGCAAGAGTTTTTATCACATAAAAGTAGGTACCAAGCAAGCGTTAGTTATCTGTCTCACAAAATAATATCCAGAAAATCAATCCATAATTAATAGCCCGACAGCCCTTCCATCAGAAACGTGTCAGCCGACCTGTGTAATCTCGTTCGGCACGCGGGCACGAGATTCATAAGTGCTTGGCCTCTCTAATGGTGGAAAACATTAACTCCCACGAATTTCCGAGGCTTACCTCAGGGCAGCGATTTACATATGTGATTGTAAGATAGCTTCTTGCGATGCCCTTGGGCCTAATCTGCCCTGATGCTATCGTAAGGGTGTGTCTGGTTATCCAAACAGGTTTGTAGCTGGGGCAGCGAATAAGTTATGAAGCTGTAAAGCTTAGATAGGCAAGAAGTTACTTTAACCGTAAACTAAACGCCAAATAGGGAAATTTTAAGTTAAGTTGTACAGATTTTAGACGGATACTTCCTTCAAAACGCCACTGAAACTGGACATAAAATATTGAAAACTAAATTACTACTAGCATTCCTAACAAAAGGTAAATCATATTGTGTACATTTAAATAGCCTTTGGTAAATAATTTCCTCACAACTGTTTTCAGCTTTCATAATTTATCATACATCAGACTGCAATATCAAAGTTTTGAAACATTGAGTACGCGGAAAACGTGGTCATTTGGAGTGCGCGGCAACTTTCTCTATGCTGCGTTTATTTTTAATTCACTCTTCCGTAGCGATGACAGCTTTTGATTGAGATATAACGAATAGAAGTTGGACAAAACGAGCCAGGACAGTCGATAGTTCTTAACTTCTATGTAGTGAACAAATTACGTCATAAAACCTAGAATTTTAAATTAAATTGCTAATCTCAATTTTATTTCGATACTTCAACGTAATAAATTTTACTATTGACTAATGATATTTCTTAAGTATTTTGTGATGCGGTATGCAGTTATAGACAGACTATTAAAAGCGTTTAGAAATAATGTCTAACCAAAGGTTTCATCTACATGGTATATTACTTAGATCGTCATTGATGTGCCTATCACACTGTTAAAATTACAATATTTATAAAGCAGTTTTTTTACCGAAAGTCTAAAACTCGGATTTGCGATAGTGTCAAACCAACTTGTTAAAGTGTGTAGTATCATATACAGTACTTCTATAGGTACTAATTTGGCTGCTTAAATCTATGACATATCTGTGTCACATATTTATACTAATATTATAAAGCTGAAGAGTTTGTTTGTTTGTTTGTTTGAACGCGCTAATCTCAAAAACGACTGGCCCGATTTGAAAAAATATTTTTACGTTGGATAGTCCATTTATCGAGGAAGGCTTTAGGCTATATAACATAAAGATACGACTCATAAGACCACAGCAGAAATGAAAAATGTTGCGAAAACGGGAGAAAGATATTTCTTTTGAGAGCTTCCGCTGCATACGCTGCGGAAACCGCTTAAGTTACACAAAAATCATGTATGACAGAATTGTTCAGCATTAAGAGTTCTATAATAAAATCCGCGACAGGATATGTCTATATTTTATGGTTGACTTACTACAACCTTTTTAATGTTAATAAATTTGTAAAAAAATAATGCATTATTTTTAGAGGTGTATTATACACACAGGTATTTATTCTTATCAAAATAAATACATTCATCATCACGAGCATTTCATTGAGAACCAAGTTGCCCTTTATATCATTTGATTTCAATAAATATCTTAGGAGCTATCACAGTTTTAACATAACTCCGCACCAAAATAATGTTCGCAGCTTAAGTACAACGTGCGCTTGCGCTAATATATTATAAAGCTGAAGAGTTTGTTTGTTTGAACGCGCTTATCTCAGGAACTGCTGGACCGATTTGAAAAAATATTTCTGTGTTGGATAGCTTATTTATCGAGAAAGGCTTTAGGATATAAAACATGACGCTGCGACGGGAGGGGAGGGAGCAAACTCAAAACGCGCGGACGAAGTCGCGGGGGACCGCTAGTAATTTAATAAATAAACAACGGACAGGAAACAAACAATTGGCCCTAAGAGTAAATAACATTAAGAGCGTAATTGAACGCAATGCTGTAACAATGCGTATTAATTACGATAGCTCATTACCTTAATAGCCCATGGACAGACAATGGCTCTTAAACAGAGATGCAATGACTGACGGGCTCTTAGAAACGGTCAACAGAACGTCAGAATACCTCATATGGTAGATTTCTATAATCTAACACCAAAGTTACAAACTCATTCAGTTAATTTTCTCCTATTTGCTAATGCAAATAAGTTGAAATCCACACGGAAGGAATTCGAAAAAAGATAGTTCAATTTTGTTAGTACACAAGTCTATATTTTGCGTGATTTTCTTTGATTTTTTATTAGTTTTCGTACGAAAATCACACGCGATATCCAAGCGAGTGATTCAAAAATAGAGCTCCAGTTCAGTTAACTCTGCCAAACGCAATGTTTGAATTGCGTTGCGAAACATGCTGATTTTATTTGAGTTCTTCAATAGTGACGTAACTACCTACCAATACCATAATCATCAATCATCATCATTATCAGCGTCCACTGCTGAACATACAGGCTAACTTTACTTTTTTTTACTGCTGAACATAGGCCTCATTCACGGATTTGTGTTCTTCACAGAGTGATCCTGCGATCTTTACGAGGTCTGTCTATATTGTCGGTGGACGTCCTACGCGGCTCCTTAAGTCGAAATCTAAAACAGTTTTGCCCCAGCGGCCAGTTCTTCGCGCTACGTACCCTGCCGACTGCCACTTGAGCTTACTGATTCGCAGGGCTATGTCCATTACGTTAGTTCTTCTAAGTATCTCTCCGTTTCTGATTCGATCTCGTAGAGAAACACAGAGCATAGCATTTTCCATCGCTCGATGTATTATTTTGAGCTTTTTTATGAGACCCATATTAAGGGACCATGTTACGGTACCGTATGTCATCACACACTGGTTGAAGACATTTGTCCTCAGAAACTGAGGTATTTCAGACGAGAAAACGCACTTGCGCAGCTATAAAAATTCCAGCCAAAACAAGTAATAGTATTAACTCATAAAGGTTAAGTTTAATAAGTAACAGTCATGTAAAACAAACATAACAATAGAAATATATGACGCTCATTAAGTGCTTACTATCATACACACGTGATTGTAGTAACTGTGTATCTGCCTGTCGACAAGCCAAAGCCATTCTATTAGATGATTGGTCTAGGGCTTACTGTGCTAACAGACGCTTTGTACGTCATGCACATGAGGAATGTTTGTAATGTGCAATATACTGAAGCCTGAGAATATACTGTTAACAGCCATGACAGCGTTATTCTGGGTAGATTTTGACGTAGTTGAAACAGTCAGTCTAAGGAAATCTACTTGGTAAGGGCCGCTCCCCACGACAGCTCTGTTCAGCAGGATCACTGAATTATACTGGATCCTGCAGAAAAAGGTGGTGTTTACACGGCAGTTTTTGCAGGTACCGTTGTTCTGGATACAGTCTATCTTGTTTGCAGTTACCGATAAAGCGGCGCGCTGTATATTCATATCTTTCACGGCCTTGCATGGTAACTGTGTTTGTGAATTCTGTCTTTTTGAAAATGAAAAAATCAATTTAATTATAAAACTGGATCGCTAACAAAACAGGTATCCGTTTTTTGCTGGTGACTGCAAACGTGATGTACATGGAAATATTAGCAATACAACTGGTATGCTACTACGCAGAAAAGAGTACCTGCAAAACTCGGAATTTCTCTGTGGTTCCCACATAGTAAGACAAACTTTATAATGCTCAGATAGAAAGATGGTAGATTGTATTTAATTTACAACCATTTGTCAGTTCTTGTAGGTAACAAGATCATTCGGACTAGACTGACACACAAATTTGATTTTTTATAGTATTTTGTCAGACAAGGAATCGAACCCTGTGTCTAACGCTATCCTGGCGCATGCCTATACCACTCAGCCACCGACACATTTGCAAGCCTGTTGAAATTTGTTGATTCTGGTGAAATCTGATGGACCAAGTTCAGCAGCACTACTTTTATCATGTACTCATACCATAATGTTATGACGGTAGCTCACAAGAAAATCGCAGCGGGAGTTACGGAAGCATTATCAGACCTAACCACATATTAATAGAACAATGAAAACAGACAGTAAGTATTCTTGGATCAAAATGTTTGGCCTTGCAAAAGTACTGAATACCGCAATTATTTAAACAGTCATATTGAAAGTGTAGTATAAAATACTATAATGACTCATAATGATTACATTACTATTTCGATGGTTATGACACAAAATATAGACAGTAGTTATGATACTTAAAACTATTATTTTTACGTCACGTCAAGCTATTTGTTCTGATAATAAATCGTCATATCCTACTATACCTATTAAAAATGCAATAGTTTTTTAGGATGAACTGTTGTTTGTTTTGTCTTCACTCTTAAACTTCTGAAAAGATTTTAATGAGATTCAACAATAATATAGCTAAAGCACATAGGCTGTATTTAAAAAAAAAAACTCTGTTGCACATCATAAATATATAAATATACAGGATAAAATCTTAAATATTCAGTAGAAGCACAATTTAGGTGGTCTAATTACTTGAAGCACTTTCTTCCAGACCAACTTCAGCTACGAAAAAGCATGAAAAATGAAAGAAGAGGCGCATGACTATTAAATATTTGGAAATATGACAATGCTATTTTGTAAGATACGATTAACGCGGCTGAAGCCGCCGCAAACTGCTGGTCTTTAGTAAATTGAAAAGCCGAGAAGAAACGTCTCATCGCACAATTATTATAGTGAAAACTTACAAAAAACAATTTTCTACCATTCGTTTAGAGTTTAAACGCAATAAGAAAGACGCAAATGACCCACACCTGCATTCTATTGCATCCTGGAGCTTCGAGCGATAAACATAAAAACAAGGTACTTAAGCATTATTAAAAGGATCATTATCCTGTGACCTAGATGCCGACTTCCAGGTTTTCTTCAGAGAATATGCTGGATTCATGAATTTGAAACGATAAAAGCTAGGTACATCGTTTGGACCCCGTGTGCGTAAGGGCAAACGTCTTACGCAGTGCGGGTAGGGTCATTTACATAAAAACATTTTGGGCGAGTTTACTTGCCAGCGCAAGTAGAGTATTTATATTTCAAAACAAAATAAAGTACCTAGGTAATTTACAAGAAAATGTATGGTATGCTAGGATAGGCGAGAGAAAGAAATACAAACTGAATATACTGAAGTTTCTTGAGGAAAATACCTCATTTTTACATACATGTGTGTTATAGGAATACATAGTTTCATTTCGTACTTTACCTTAAGGATTTTTCCATTATTGGCGATGTGAAAGAGGAATTGAATAAATTTTGTTGTAGAAATAAAGTGTGTTTTTAAATTATTATATTTATGTACGGACAACAGCACGTCAAGGTAAACACTGCGGTATCTTATGCTATTGTAGTAAAGGCTAGTTTTCAACAAAAGTGGTTACCCTGATATGCTGGCGACTGTACACAAGAAGTGAAAATAAAACTCTTTACAAAATACTGTTTCTTAAACAATTGCTGCATTATTTATTTTACTACCCATTTGTTCAACGTCAACTCGCGCCACTACTCGCTCAGTGTAAACATGTAACTCGGTTTTAGTGCCGAATTTTTTTCTCGGAGCACAGGTGCCGGGAATAGTTCGGCGCTTTACGATCATGAATATTACATTTCGGATACGACTGATTTGCTTCGTACGACCGGAGGCGAACTGAACTGAAGAACTGAGTTCCTAATCATTTTAAACCTTTTCCAATGAGTCCAGATTGGGTTTTGTCATTTCGTTCTATCCAAATATCTTATCTTTACACACTGCGACTTTTAGCAGCAATGCAGTCTCAATACAGTCTCGTTGCATTCTTAAATATAGTTATATAGGTATTTTATTATATACCCTAAGGGCCATAACAAGAATGCTGTTGTATTAGCTGTCTTACGTAGAGTTGCACATAAGACAGCACGCTGGGTATCAAGGCGTTGCCGCTCCGAGGTGCTGGGTTCGATTCCTGGTCGGGTCAATGTAGAAATCAGAACTTTCTATTTTGTCACGGGTCTGGGTGTTGTGGTACTACCGTTGTTTCTGATTGGCCATAACACAAGTGTATAAGCTACTTACTTTGGGATCAGAGCAATGTATGTGATCGGTGTCCAATATTATTATATTATTATTAGGCACTAATTATGGCAAACAAGGAAATAACGATGGTACCACAACACTTTGATGTTATTCTTGAAAGAGCGATATATTATTGACCATATGAAGAGACTTTTAACGCTCAAATCTAAACCCCAGCCCCGACTGGTACCGCCACAACCGCTGTATAAACCTTCCACTTGAAGAACTCTATCAATAGAAAAAAAAACATCAAAATACGTTGCGTAGTAAAGTTAGCCTGTAACGTCCCACAGGTGGGCAAAGGTCTTACCTCAACTATTAGGTAGTTCGAGCTATACTCAACCACGTGGGCTCAGTGCGGATTGGTGGAGGGGTGTTTGCAAGACAAGCGACTAACCCTGCTGTCAGATGTTATCAAACCGCCCATAAGACCTCTGTTTAGGCTTACAGACTAATATTAACCGATATTAGCCGGGACCCACAGCTTAACGTGCCGGAATGATCACCCATCCAAACACGACCGCGCTGTAGGTTACTTCACTTCGGTTTCACTACCAAAGCACTGCTACCATTGCGTTACGAATTCTTAGTCCTCCTCTGCGTTGCGTCGTTTACTGATTCTTTTCGAAGTATGGGAGAATCGAATGCAACTCTAATATCCCTTCATGATTCATGGCATAAATGGTTCTAATATCAATCAAATCTGCGCAACGATCGAATGCGTGTTTTTCATAAAGTTTGTTTTCTATGTAAGTGATTGATCGGGGTAGGCTGGGCGTCTGTCTGTCCGTCCATTAGTCAAATAGGTTCTCCATCAAGATTAACTTATCTGTTCGCTGACAGAGTCCCCTATGTCATAGTTTAGAGGTAACAGCCATAACACTAAAATCCCTTATTCACTGCGACTTTAAACATCGATGCAGTCGCAGCATTATTTGTGACTACATCGATACTAATGCGTGTTAGCATCGCCATGCGCATGCTAACGCCAAAATATCAAACATCATTAACAATTACAAAAAACATGTCTTTCAAACACGACGTGTTAAATTAAATTAAAAGCAAATCACTAAGAAATATCGATATCAACTTTGGAGAAATCATCCCCAAAATAGCTTTCTACCCTTTTTGAACCCCAATGCCCCAATCCCCAAAATAACTTTCAACCCTTTTTGAAATGCGAAACAGAACTCTTCAATTCTGTCAAGGAATGTTCATGCAAAATTTGAAGTTGACTGGACCAAGAATGTTGTCCTACACAAACTTTGCTTCTCTTTTTCACCCCCTTAGGGGCAGGATTTCAAAAAATCTTTCTTATCCGATCCCTACGACATACAAAAACACATTCTCCAAGTTTCAAGTCTCTACGATCAGCTGTTTAGACTGTGCGTTGATTCGTCAGTCTGTCAGTCAATCGTTCAGGACCAAGCATTTTATAAGTATAGATAAAATTCTCGTGTCACAGTTTTCGTTGCCATACTCCTCCGAAACGGCTTGACCGATTTTGATGAAATTTTTTGACCTTATCAGGTATCTATGAGTATCGGCCAACATCTATTTTTCATCCCCCTAAATGTTAGGGGTAGTCCACCCCTAAATTTTATTTTTATTTTTTGGACAAAATTTTTAATTATTTCTATTTTTTTATGATACAACATACAAAAATACATACAATCCTCAATTTTCACCCTTCTATGATCAACCCCTATTTTTTATAGCCATTTTAGTAATTTAAGGGCGAAACAAAATTCGCTGGGAATGCTTAACTTTTAAAATTGCGGAACACGGCGGGACGGGGCTGGGGCGGGACGGGGCTGGGGCGGGACGGGGCTGGGGGCGAAACAAAATTCGCTGGGTCCGCTAGTATAAGTATAGATAATGCGAAGCGAAGCCGAGCAGCTAGTTTTCGAACAAATAAGGTAATCGTATCTGTGTACTTTAACTCGAACATTCAGTTTGAATAAAGCGAAGCACACATTGTTTCATGAAGTTACATCTCACTAATTTCAAATACATACTTTGTTTTCCAGAATCAGTGTGATAAACACAAAGTTTATCTTATTTAAAAATAAATCGTTTCTTTAAAAAGGAATGTCAAGGTTGTTAACCATATTCGACAAGCAAATAAAAACGGTCTTTATTTATATTTTGCGTTTTGCTTTATAGTAATAGGGTGGTGGTTGTCTTTTGTTTTTGGGTCCTCCATCCTAAGGTCCATCTAAATTATATACTCCAAATAAAATTAAAGCGTCAGAGCAGACACTTGAAGTATAAGTATCCGGAATTAAATCTGGATCATCTTACTCGACTTTCATTCATATCATAACAGCTGTTTAGAGATTTGTTTAAGCAGACATAAAGCAGCATCTTTTGATGCAAGATAAGATTAGATAATGACTAACTAAAAATATTTACTAGATGTAATACGGATACTTCTTATATAAGTGACTAATCCGTATACTTATCCAAAATATTATGGTGGAGCACTGGCATACCCTTCACTGAGTAAAATTTGACATTTTAATTCAGCATGGAACCATAACATGGAATTTTAATAATCCAAGTAGACCACTAAGACCCAAAATACAAACTAACTGTATAACATAGGTGAATCACACATTCGTTTAGAGGAAATGTACAATTTACGCAGTCTAATAATCTTAACTTAAATGAAAACCAAACCCACTTAGATAACTAACTTTGTTTGATTACTAACATTTGAGCACAAACCAAGTTATAAAAAATACTTTTTGTCACTACACAAACTTTATTATATAAATTGCACTTGAAAATTTAACAGGCTTGCCAATGTGGCGGTGGCCGAGTGACATAGGCATACGCCCGGATAGCGTAAGACATGGGGTTCGATGCCTCGCCTTACACATTTGCCTTTTTAAAGTGTAATTTATATTACAAACCAAGTTCATTGCCAGGAACTACTGTCCTAACTCTGCACCAAAAGAAACGTTATCGTTCAACGATAAAACGGTAAATTCAGGGAAGTATCAGGTGGCGCGTCTACGCTGTTATCAACGAAAACGCAAATATCTATCGTTATCACGATAACACAGCTGCTAACTTATTGCAGTACGTCTATAGTCAGAGTTGGCCGTGCTTTAGTATATTATAATATTTGAGTTTCTTCGTGAAGTGCTGTTATCAGTTACCATTGAAAATGCAGGACCCCCATGGACGTAAGTATTTTTAGTGTTTTCGAGTATAATGCCTTTGTTATGTTGCTTTAGTAATGAAGAAAAATTTTGAAATTAAAAAAAATGTTAGAGCTGGTTTTATCTATCACACTATCTCACTCTGTCACATGTGCAGGTCTGATAAGGACAGTTATTGTTCTGGGAAAACGTGTCGTTATCAATCACAGTAGGTATTTAATCACAGTAGTGTATACAGGACACAGTATGCTTCTTACGTTTACATCTAAATTGCCTTGTTGACGGCAAAAAAACTATTGAATAGGCCAATAGGTATTTACATGTTTAGAAAATAAATATTTTTTATAAAAAATACCTACAGCTACTGAGACTCAGTACCCTAGTATAATGGGCAATTCTACTTATATTATTATACATTTTAATCAATCCTTAAACTAGTTACTAGAAGGAATTTTACGTAGGTACACATTACAAAAAAAAGTCGTGATTTAAGCCTAAAAGCATATTATAACAGTCCACACACCAAGATAAGTTATGAATTTCACTTGCACAGTAACATTTTTTTAAATTATTTTCACCTGCTTAAACCATTAGCGCATCGGTCTAAGGGTCTCCGACAGAAAGCCGTAGCAATCCATTTGAACTATTTTATTCAATAGAATGAAACTAAGTACGTACAAGGTATTCCGATTTTTCTTACGTCATATAAGACTTATCCCACTGAATTAGTATAAAAACCGATTTTAAAATGATATTTACATATAGGATTGCTGTCAAATAGGTGATGTTTTCAAATTAGGCGTTTTGTAATATATTCGACGAATATTCCTTATCTGACGTTGGTAAAATCGGGCCTTAGTTGGCACGCTATTTATTTAGGAAGTTTTAAATAACTGAGTTCATCAAACACAATCATTACAAATTAGGGCGTTCAGAATGCATATAACTTTATACGATACAGAACAAAGTATAGATAGATAGTTAGATAACTCTTTATTGCACATAACATAAATAGATTTACAAATTCGTTTTAAGGAAATTTTCAATTATGGCGGTCTTATTACTATAAGCAATCTCTTCCAGACAACCTTTAGGTAAATAAATCATGAATTTTTATAGGTAGGTATTTTGTGCATAGAAAATGAAGAGCTGAATACGTAAAATAGTTACGTAATATATATGTAATAAAATTAAACTTAAATTAATCATATAAAAATAAAAGAAAATAATACAAATAAATAATATGCATGTTTATAAACAGATACAGACAGATTAATATATATCAATCTATACTTACACAATAATAGTCATACATAATATTATAAACACAAACCAATATGAAATAAAAGGAAATTGACTAAGACAATGTCATAAGAGAAGATAAAAATATTTTAAAGAGAGTAGATATTCTTTAAGCACTTTTTTGAAAAGTTATAGATTTTGATACTATCAGTTAGATACTAACACAACTTGCAAAAATTTCTTTATAGAATTTGTAATGAAAACTCTTTGTTATTACACCTTGCTTTCGTATCGTAATTACCTTGCACATAAATAAGATAAAATGCTTGAATACATATCAGTGTACGTACTATCACGAAATGTAAACTAATGTACAATTATATTGATAAAACTCTCTTATAACAATATATTTCACGTTTTTAATACCACCAACACTGTGTTAATTTAAGGTAATATTATACGAATATCAAATATTCAGTTTGGTTGGTCTACCATCATTGTATATATATGTTACTTAAGCTATTCTGCTATCGTTTCTTAGAGCAATAAGTATTGACTATGCCTGCACCTCACACTTCAACTTATTTCATACAACAAAATATATCTTTCAGAGCCGCCAGCCTACGCGCCTCCCCCGCCATACACAGCCCAACCAGGCATGATGCCTGACCGCACCGTCATCATCACGCAACCAACGATGCCCACACTGATCGTGGCCCAGCCCCACACGTACATGGGGTCCAACCCCACTATCATGACTTGCCCTAGCTGCCAGGCTAACATTGTGACCAGGGTTGAAAGCACCCCGTCAGTCAGAACTCACCTAATAGCTGCGTTGCTGTGTTTGTGCATGTAAGTATGGTTTTTTACGTCCTAGTGTCACAGTAAAGATACACAAGCCCACAAATTAACCCGTCACGGTGACAGCACCGTATCAACTCGAGGCGTTCAGTATTCTGTGTATGAAACTCCATACTTCAACGCACATCGATAGAAGTTGATAAACTTCGTAACGTCACCACCTCGGATCGAGACCAACTCGGGACCCACTCTCGACCAGCGGCGCATGCGTTGTAACGCTCTTAAGGCGCGTCGCCCACTGGATGACGACTATCCGTCCACCTTGTCAAACGGGATGTCTTTTAAGAATAACTGTCATAAGTTGTAGCGAATACGATCCCAGGCGAGGCGTTCGCTATCCGCTGCCGATCCCATCCGAGGCGTTGCTGTTCCCTTTACGTAACATGCTTCCGTATGGTTGACGCCTGGTTGGTGCTGTTCCCGTGGCGGGTGGGTAGATTTGCTTGAACCTTTATGCTGCACGCAGAAGATGGAAAACGGTTAGATTGGTGATCCTACTTCATTTATTCATATAGTGTAGCAGCACACTATTTACCTTTTTACCCAACGGACCCAAGAAGGGTTATGATTTTCGCGAGTATGCATGTTTGTATCTCAATTAAATTGAAGATGACTGTACTATCTCGTATCAATAAAAATGTTAAGAGGTTGAAGCAAACAATTCAATATTTAAAAAAAACAAATTTCATTCAGTTATAAGAATAAAATGGATGGTTGTCTGCATAGCCGTTCACAGTGTACGTCGTCAGATTACCAATTATATTCATGTTTTAACAGGTGTAATGCATAGTCATGGAACGACGGTACTATTCATAATAACAACAACTATTATCTTTTTAAACGTGGGAATTCATGAGACTCGTACACAATACCATCCAATTTAACTAATTACTGCGCATGAAATTTTAATTACTGTGCAAGTAAGTCATAATAAAAACTGTAATTAATGTGCATGTATTAGGATGGACCGTTCCCTTTACATTTTTAAAAAGGTATCCGAATCATAATTATTTTGCAATTTGCAAAGCCAGAGTGAACAGGCTTCGTCTGGGTGAGCTCGCTCCATCGTAGTCTCTGTCTATGCCACGTCTGGTCTAGCCTGGTGACAAGAGCGAAATCATTTCAAATTAAAATATATATATATATATATCTTAAACGACTGAGTAAACACATTCTTCTGGGTGAATTCGTTACATCATTGCGAGGAGTTCGTAGCGCAGTGATAGCAGCGCTTCGGTAGTGATACTAAAGTGAAGCAACCGACAGCGCGGTCGTGTTTGGATGGGTGACTATTCCGACCATATAAGTGACGTATATCACGAGCATCATCGTGCTTCGGAAGGCACGTCAAGCCGTTGGTCCCGGCTAATATCGGTTGATATTAGTCGTAAAGCCTAGTCAGAGGCCTTATGGGCGGCTTGATAACATCTGACAGCAGGGTTAGTCACTTGCCTTGCAAACAACCCTCCACCATTCCGCACTGAGCCCGCATGGTGGAGTATGACTCGTGCTACCTCATAATTGAGGTAAGGCCTTTGCCCAGCAGTGGGACGTTACAGGCTAACTTTACTTTACTTTACTTTTATTGTGTAGGGTATAATCTAGTGACATGTGCAAAACAAAAAGACTTAAAGAAAGTGACATTAAAGAAGCGTTTTTTCCCTGTCGTTTTCAGATTTTGGCCGTGCACATGTCTTCCGTACTGCATCAGCTCCTGCAACAATGCAGACCACTACTGTCCGAACTGCCACGCTTACGTTGGATCGTACAAGTTTTAAAACTCATATATGTATACAGTCGCCTCGTTTTAAGTGATAATATTTAAAGAGCCGATTTAGCACAATACATTCATCATTTTTGGAAACCTCATTTTGGGTTTTTACCTCTTTACGCTAGTTTTTGAAAAAAAAAAGAAATTAAGGTAATATTTTTTTTAAATTTTGATTTTTAGACAAATAACGATTGGGCATTGAAATGAGAGAGGTAAAGCCGATGACGTAGATACATTTTAAAATTGTCAGGGTGCTGTTTTAAAAATGATGTTTTATAGAATTTGTAACAAAATCATAAGAAAATCTTTGGCTTCTCTTTGTTATCACGTCTTGTTTTATTATCGTTATTATCTTGCGCGTATTATATTTTCTTGGTCAGTGAAAACAAAAAAATGAAAATCTCGATTTTCTAAACAAATAAATGATAGTGCCTGTTTCTATGATGTTTATAAAACATGGTTATAAAATATTTTCACTTAAAACGATTTGATCTTATATCTGTTAATTATAATATTTTTGTATGCTCGTTCACGCTACACTGCACCCGTACCATGAGACTTTTAGCAGGTCAGTGGTTCTAGAAAACCGTAGTTGTGGTTTACTTTAAAGGTTGCAGCATATCTATCCACCAGTTAAGGGAACAATACCGTATTGTCACCGCCTTGTATCGCGTTTGCTTTAACTTATGAAAGTTCTTCTTGAAGATGACAGCCCGATTGACAGAGTAGACGGATAGTTGACATCTAGCCGTAAGCGCGTGACAAAGCATGCGCCGCTGGTCGAGAGTGGGCTCCGAGTTGATCACGATCCGAGGAGTTTCATACAAAGAATACTTAAGTCATTGGGTTGATTGAGTGCTGTTTTCATTACAGTTGGTTAGATCTGCTTCAACCTTACCGCTAATGAAAAAAATGTTTTTAATGCCATTTATGACATTTTAATTTCACTTCTAGTAGTTTGCAATTGTTATTTTCATGTAATTTTTTGACCGTTAGCCTGAGCCACTTATGGGTACGGATTTTAAAGAGGCCATTTACTACGATACGATATCTTTTATAGTGTGTTTTCTTTGCTGCAAAAGTAAAAGAACTGCCAAATTTAACTACTTGGGGCGTGATCGCTCTCTAAAGTGGATAAAATTAAAAATAGAAAATTAAATACAGAGTGTTGTTTTGGTCAGCGACGAGCGACTCGTAGTGGTGGTGATAGAAACGGTACTGATGCCAAAATATATATATATATATATATATATATATATATATATATATATATATATATATATATATATATATATATATATGTATTTAAATACTAAAAAATGCAATATCAATTTATATAATTCCAAACGCAAATGATTCAAAAAAAGATTTAAAAACTGTATTTTGTGAGTACTAACGTCTATATTTTGAGTGATTTCCATTGATTTTTAATTCGTTTTTGAACAAATTCACACGTTATATCCAAGCGAGTGTATTCAAAATTTGGGCTCCTGGTCGCCTCAGAAACTTGCTAATTGCATAATCTATCTTGAATTTTATCGTGGTTTGAATTATCTCTAATCTTGAGATTGTTTCTTAACAACATTTACATAAAGCAATGAATGTTACACAGCATTTTTGTAATTCTTTGACACAAAATAAAACAATTACCGCCTGTCATCATGTTAAAATGATACAGGGTGTTGTTTTGGTCAGCGATATCTGACTCAGGGATGGTTGTACAAAAGATACTGATGCCAAAAAATATTTTTAAATCGAAATAAAACTTACAAAATCAATTAATTATTGCGATACCAGCGAACTAGTAAAAACTACCAACACGAACTACAAACTACAAAACGAGCTAATAAGATACGTAAAGGCGACCTGGAGTCGCCTTTTCGTAGCTTATTAGCTCGTTTTGGATTTGTTTACAATGTTGTATAGAGGTTTTAAAAAAAATGCACATAATTAAAAAAAGCATAATTCATATAACCATCCCTAAGTAACATCCAACTTGCAAACAACATCCTGTATAAACTACAAAAACTTAAGTAAACTGTCCAATACAACACCCTGTATTATCATTACAGCATAGCCTTTATTCAGCACACATACAATGTTTACGCTGTAAACAGTTTCTAAGGCAAAGCAAATATTTTTGCTCTAGATAAGTTCACAAGTACTTTGTTTGTTTTTAATATTACCTACATAGAACTAATCGCACATCCATTAAGGCACATGTACTCCGCCATTACAGAAACAACACCGAGGCGTTCAGTATTCTTGTATGAAATGCCATACTTTAACGCACATCTATTAACTTCGTGACGTCACCACCTCGGATCGAGATCAACTCGAGGCTTACTACTCTCGACCACGGCACGCGTTGTAACGCGCTTACGGCGAGTCACCCTATGGTTGTCAACTATTCACCCACTCTGTCAAATGGGCTGTTATTAACAAGAAGAACTGTCATAAGTTGTAGCAAACGCGATGGGCCTCTATTTTTAAATCACTCGTTTAAATATGGCGTGTGATATTTGATCGAAAAGCAATTAAAAATCTATAATAATCATGCGAATTTTTGTCGTAAGTACTCACGAAATTGAGTTTTTTTTAAGTCCCTCCCAATTTTCAATTGAAAATCAGTTGAAATCCACACAGAAGGTATTTGATAGAAGATATCTCAATTTTGAGAGTACATAAATCAATAATTTGCGTGAATGTGTGTGTGAAAGTGAAATCAACAAATATGTTGATTTTAAATTTCGTTTCGAAGGAAAATCACTCGCCATATTTAAGCAAGTAATTCAAAAATAGAGGCCCTGAAGCGTTACTTATTTATAGGACAAAAGGTTTTAAATAGGTGACCTATGGATAAAAATAGTAGGTTGACCTGCGATTGTCTTCCAAGATCGCAGGATCACACTGAACTGGATACAAACCCCTTGCGACCGGTCGCTGTGGAATACTTTGGGAGAAACATGTTCATTGGACACCCATCAACTGATTATGAACATGAAAAATAGGTATTAAAGTGAACCGATAAAACATACCTACTCGTAAGTATTTACTAATCACAGTCATGAACGGCTTTTGTTAATAACAATTCCAATTACTTTACTATTAATAGGTATTCAATTAAATGTCAATGACGAATGATAACGCTGTGAACTTATTGTTTATTATCAACTCTAATTAAATGTGATAAAATAAACTATTTATGCATTTTTATATTGTGTTTCATTGTTCAGAAGATCACAATCAGCTCAGTAGTGTTAGTCGACAATAACATGAAATGTTAGTGTAAGTGTAATGTGTTTATGACATTGCGGCATAAGACCCCTTTTCCTGCATCGATACTAAGACCGTTTTCACACTGCGACTTTTAGCAGCAATGCAGTCGCAAAATGTTAATCTTTACACACTGCGCTACTTTTAGCATCGATGCAGTCGCGATGCTTATGCGTGTTTTCAAAACGCGCGATTATTTCGATGCTAAAAGTCGGGGTGTCTAAGGGGTCTAAAAGTCGCAGTGTGTAAGGGGTCTTATGCCGCAAATGTCATAAACCTATTAGTGTCGCAAGCGCAAAAGTAGCGCAAGTTGACATTTAGCGACTGCATCGATGCTGCATCGCGACTGCATCGCTACTAAAAGTGTGTGCAAAGGGTCTTAGTTGTGGATACCTATTACGTACTGTAATACTTTTTATGCCGCAAGAGCATAAGAAGTATTAAGCCGCTGGAAGAGAAATTGTACATTTCCTTAAAACGAATTTGTACCACCGATATTTACTTGTAACAACAGTTTTTATTTAACCGAAAGAAACTTTAAAACTCAGACTTATGTTGTTTTAAACAATTCGATTTTTAAGATAAATTATGTTCTAAAAGTATATTAGAAATATACCGACTACCATAATCATGTTAATAGAAGTGGTCCAGGGTGGCCAAACAATTCAAACAAAACTTCAATGTTCCACAACTTTGTATTTTTGCTTTAGAATGTTTTAAACACTCACAGTGTCATATATTATATTCATAAAGATGAAATAAGAGTCACGCAATTGACATTGTCATAAGTAACCACAAATTTCGCAGGGTCGGACTGACAGCTCGGTGGCTCAATTGGTTAGTGTTTGGCCCGGTCTGACAAATGGTTGCTGGTTCAAGTCCCGCCCGTGCGCAAATTTTTGGTTTCTTATTTCATCTTTTTGTATTTTTGTATAGTTACACCGTTATTATTGGAGCAGAAATATACGCCCAGTTGCACCGAATCAGACAGACTATCAAAAAAATATCAGTTAACCCTCACAAAAAAAAACATGGAATTCTTAACAACAACTTCTTAGTTTTGATAATTCTAATTTGAATACAAAGGACTCTTAAAATATATCTAATTTAATATTATTTTATTTTATTAGGTTTAGTGTATCCACATCAATGTAATGGTTATTATTTAACTATTTATGATCATTGCTGGAAGCGCTGTAAGCGGATCGTGATGGTCCGCTAGTAGCCGTCGGTAACAATCATAATTGTATACCAAATTATTAGTCCGATTAAAAATATTTTCTAAGATGCCAAACAAATAACATACCTAGTTATAAATACGCTTTTGTTTGTAAATAATCTGGTAAAACTAGAATGAGGAGAATGATATCTTATCTTCACTGATAAGATTATTAATAAATTAAACGCCCCACCAAATACTTAGAAGTAGAATGAAAATATAGTTGCCAGATGATTCATGAATTATCTAAACAACAGTGTATTTTAAGTTGTTTATTACTCGGACTTAATAAGCAATGTTTGTGTTTGCATGAATAAGTTTAAATGTTCTTTCGTCTGGTAAATGTTTTTTTATTTATTTATAAAAACCCGCCAAGTGTGAGTCGGACTTGTGCACAGAGGGTTCCGTACAAACCTGTATACAAAGTAAAAGTGTACCCAGCACGACAGAGTTAAGTTTTTTTTCGCTAAATGCAATCCAAAACATTGAAACATCGAAAGCTGGAGGAATATCAATTAAAGACAAAGGGCTCTTTATCTTTTCAGTAATCCTTTATTTTTATCAATGATATTTATTTACAAGCGGTCCCCCGCGTTTATTTCCAAATTCCCGTATGTTTATTTGACCACTAATGCGGAATAAGACGAGACACGTTATTTTGCTTAAGTATTTAGGAACATTGGGATAATAATGTTAATGTTTTAGACCTGTTAATCTGATCAATGAAAGCAAATGAATTACTTGTTTCGATTCAAATGATGAGAAATAGATGTCGCTCTCGCTACCAAAAAGTATGTATTCATGTTTCTTGATGGCACTGTCGTATTTATTTACACTGTTAAAAGTTTAAATTACTAACACTTTTTATTTGTTAATCTAGAACATTTGTTTTATAATTACAGTGAAAAAAAATTATTCACCAACAAATTAAAAAGATCTCAGTGTTTAGCGATAAATTGCTTACGTAGGATTAGAGTTTTGTGTTTATCTTATTTAAAAACCGGCTAAGTGCGAGTCGGACTCGCGCACTGAGGGTTCCGTGCCAACATTAACTGAATTAGGGAATCCACTTACTTCTACTTAGTAACATACAACAATATTTTGTTGACTGCAAATATAACTTTGTTTTTCATAGTGTTTGTATGAAGTACAAAGTTATGTTTGCGGTTGTTGAAAACGTGCTATATCTCAAAAACTACTCGTTTGATCCTGTCCGAACCAATTTTCGTTGAAAGTATTTGTTAAGATCTACATTATATATTTTTTTCAAAATTTACACTTGCTTGGTTTAGAAGTTAGATGGGGGGGGGGGGGGGACGCCCATTTTACCACTTTGGAAGCGTCTAGCTTTGAAACTATAGACTTTAATAGAAAATGGTTTTAGAAACCTCTATGTCATTTTAAAAGACCTATCCATAGACACCCCACACACATACGTTTGGCTAAAAAAATTTTTTTGGTTTTAGTTTCATGTATGGGTGCCCCCCCTTAAATGTCAATAATTTTCATTTTTTGTATGAGAATCGGTAAGCGGTTAACAGGATACATGTTCTTTCCAAATTTCATCAGTAAAATGCTTATAGTTACAAAATAAAATGGCTGTGACATACGGACGGACAGACAGACAGACAGACAGACAGACAGACTTGACGAAACTATAAGGGTTCCGTTTTTTGCCATTCGGCTACGGAACCCTAAAAATGAATCATTTCGTTAAAAAGGAATGTCAAGATTGTTTACAATATCTGACTAGCAAAGAAAAACGGACTTTAGATTGATTTAATCGATCATAAAATAGGCTCAAGTGGTAAGTTTTTTCTTTCAACTATAATGACGAATGACTTTAAGTGCGCGTAATCAGTGACACGTTCATATGTCACAAGAGTCATAAGCGTCTTGTATGGAACCATAAAAGTACTATAATAATTTTATGTATGGGACGGACGTTGCACCACGGTAATTGGTTGCACGCACGATGCTCTGTGAAACATGTAAAAAATCGTTAAAATGGTCCAATGCTTTTTACCATTCAATCCTTAATTAAAACTATAAATACGTGTCTTCTAATAATGTTCCCTGGATGCACATTATAGTTTTAAATGAAAAACAAGTTTGAAGGTGCAATAAATGAAGATTTCAGTGTTAGGCATATCTAAATACGTAATGGGTGTGCGTACTTTTTCTCGTCGATGTGCGGATAAAAATAGTGAGTTTTTTAGATCAGCATAGATTAAAAATATCGTAATGGAAAGTTAATAAGAATTCATTGAGGTACGAGTTTATTCCGTCGCTTGAAACACCCGCGGTATCTACACTTATGAACCATTAGTGCATTGTGCGTCAGAGCATTTCTTTATCATGCGAAATTTAGGTGATTGTTGTATGAAAGCCAAGTTTTAAGCGAGGTTGAATTAGTTTAGTTTGAAAATTGTGTGGGAATAAGGTGTTTTTTGGGCAGGTTTTGGGGCTAGTTATCTTAAGGGTACCAATAAATAAGGAATTTATTTTTTCACTAAAAACGTTATTTTATTGAACGATTTTAAAAATAAGTAGGTAATCAATTGAATGTGTATGTATGTAAAATCCTTTAAAAATATATTTTTGTGTATGTTGATCTAGGTAGTGTTAGTCATGTTTTTATACAACGTGTAATGTTAAACTCGCAAAACCTACACTATCTATGCTCATAAAGAGCTAACTATTGATTGTTTACCTGTTTAGGCGGGTTTGCGCACGTGATGGCTTGCATTATTAATAAAAGGACAGAGTGCCAATGAAATGAAGATTATATGCTATTAAAAAGAGGTTTAATTGATTCTGCTCTTTATTCTGATCAAGCTGTTTTCAGGTTTTGCGCATTCTACGTTACGCGTTGTATTTGTATTTTTATCCATGGATTTCTATAAAACGAGAATTTATAGCTAGATTATTCTTTTTAAAATTCAAATAGGGATATTAAAATATAGGGTACAGTGTATGTTCTACAAAATCGGATCAGTTGTTTTGGTAAAATAAAACAAAAAAACTTAAAATAACGCATTTGTCTTTTTTTGGGAGAAACAAATTCATTTGTAGTCGGTGCATGATCTTACGTACACCAACTTACGTCTACCTACGTTCATGGTGCACCGATTACAAAATAATTTGTTTCTCCTTAATTACAGGCAAGTATGTGTTATTTTAAACTTTTAAGTCAGTTTTGTTTCAGGTACAATTTAAATTGCAGTTATTCCTGTTGTTTATGACTAGTTTGTGCTAGCGTGTGTGTACGGAAATATTGCATGTATGTGGTGGAGTGCTATTATTGATATTATTTACATAGCCCTAAATAAAATATTTCAAGTTAACCAAACCAGTGTTGTGAAATAATTTAGGTATTTCGCGTGCTGTAGCATTATCACGAGCTTGGCCCATTTTTATCACAGCTCTTTTATAAAGATAACCGGCTTGTTTGCTATTAATGTTTAGTATTGCGGTGAATTTGAATAGAAGTACACGGCATCTTATCCAGTGCTCAGTGAAATTACAAAGGATTTTATTTGTTCATTCGAAAACTTATACGAAAATGGAAAACGAGAAGACAGGTAAGCATGTTGCGATTGATAATTTTGAAAAAAAAATGCTACGTACGCGTGTTAGTGTTGTGTTGGGCGTGACTATTGATTTATTTTTAACTGCATGTAAACGAAAGATAATTTGGGATATTACATGATCAGCCATAACCTTGAAAATACGAGTAAAGTGGATTGAGTGTTTATTATATCCGCAGGTTCATTTTCAATAAGGTCCTTTTTCTATTCTATAGTTTTCGACATACCAAAAGTAATGTTTCCGTTCGTCTGTTTTAGTTGTAGCAAAATAGGTTTTCTTCGAATTATGATTTATCCACAACATTTCATTGAGAAAAGTAGCAATTGTTATAAATCTTCAGCAATTATGTATCTTGGCCCACGTAAAAAGATCGATTTCGATGACTTTATGTACTGATTCAATCTCATACTATCGGATGATAACGACTATCTGTGAAATGTATATTGGGAATTACCTGGGTTACCTACCAAGGGGAATGGTTTTACTTCAGGGACCCGATATCTATTTTAATTAAATTCATAATAAAACTAAATTTATGAAATATGTAATTATAATAACTTTAAAAAATAACGAAGAATCTTAAGAATTTTTATTATTATCTTATTACCTGCCTACCTCCTATACTTACCTTCTTGTATCGCGGAGTTGGTATTTTGCAAGCTTGTATTGAAATACATTACCAGTACATATCTGTAGCCCAAAACAAATACACCTAACAAACCGGAATGCGGATAAATATAAACTAGCTTATGTACAGTTTCTAAGGCCGTGCAGACAAATATCAACCGTACCTAAGTTTACTCAACCATTATAATTTTCCAGGGATACCCCCACCCCCACCATATTCCGTGCCCCAACCAGCGCCGCCACCAGGATTCTATCCCCCGCAACCAGGGCCGCCTCCAGGCTTCTACCCCCCTCAGCCAGCTGTAGGTGTCCCTGTTCACACAACCACGGTGTACCCTGCCGTCACCATAGTCTCAAATGTACCTCCCATGGGATCAGAACCGAGTCCAACCGTATGCAAGAGCTGTCATCAACAAGTGACATCGGTAGTCAAACATAAGCCGACGACTAAGACACATCTGTTTGCGCTTCTTCTTTGCATTATTGGGTAAGAAATTGATATTATTTTTGACCTTGAATGAATCTTATTTTGATGATGTTTCACATCCACATCTCAAAGTTTAATCGCCCTTGTCTTTAGAGTTCACTGTTAAGTCATTTTGAATCTAGGAAATACCAGATTCTTTGAAGCGTGAGTCGTGACGGTAGCTGTTTTATCCGGATGAATGATTGTAAAGGTCTGTGCCAAAATGTAGGTACATCAATTTCGTGTTGTCACTAGCGAAAAACTTCATAGGCCGACCTAATATTGTCAACTTACAATAAAATAGGAAATAACACCAGCGCAGCTCAGGATCTCATAATAAAGAGACAAACTGATGAAAAAAATATCATAAATGTTAGTTTCATTTCAATGTACGAGTACGACCTCCGTAGTGTAGTGGCTAAGTACGCCGGGTTTCAAGGCGTTGCTGCTCTGAGGTCCCGGGTTCGATTCCCGGTCGGGTCAATGTAGAAATCAGAACTTTCTACATCGTCTGGGGTCTGGGTGTTATGGTACCATCGTTGCGTCTGATTTCCATAACACAAGTGCATTAGCTACTTACTTGGGATCAGAGCAATGTATGTGATCGGTGTCCAATGTTTAAAACATTTTTTTAGTTTGAGTTGCAATTATGCATTTATAAATCATAAGAAATGAAGTAGGTATTCCACGTATTATATTAATCACTATATTTTATTTATTTGTTGTATTTTTTTTCAGATGTTGGCCGTGTGCGTGTCTGCCTTACTGTATGGATTCTTGCAAAAATGTTGACCACTACTGCCCGAACTGTGAAGCATACTTGGGATCGTATTTAGGATAATGATTTTCTAGAACATTAAGTTATTAATATTTTTTTTTCTGTCCAGTAGGACTATGCTGCTGTTTGATAAAACATTTCGTTCTTGGGGTTGTTTTCCACGGTAGTCCGGTTCTGCGGGATCACTGCAACTATGACCCTTTACACACTGCGACTCTTAGCAGCGATGCTGACGCGCGTTAGCATCGATGCAGTCGCAAACTGTCAACCTTTGCACACTGCCCTACTTTTAGCATCGATGCAGTCGCGATACTAACGTGTGTTAGCATCGATACAGTCGCGATGCAGAAGCTAGATGTTGACTTCGGTGACTGGGTGTAAGACTCTTTACACACGGCAACTTGAATCATCGATGGTCTAAATCTGTTCTGTATCTGACTAATATGTGTAATCGCTAGCACCTACCGATACAGCAGCGCGCTGTATAGTCGCATTTTACAGCGTTGCTATGGTAATTGCTTTGCTGGCCACTGCAAACTGTATGACCGTGTGAATGTTATTAAATAATAAAAAAATGTTATAAAATAATGCATTAATAAAACATTGTAATAAAAAAACGGGGTCCGGCAGATAACAGTACGCGGGATGTCTTTGTGGGAAACAGCCCCATTTCTCTTGGAGTGAAATGAAAAAGGACCGAAGTAATAACAAACACAGTAAGATTCCTAAGTCTGATAATTATCTTATCTATGCAAAAAAGATAGTGATAACTTGCTTATAACTGTGTGAGTCAAAGAAAACACTTTACGAGAGAGCAGATATTGCGATGCAACTTAGGCAGTCAGCTCTGCTTTACCGATGATTAGCAACTCGTTTTAAGATTTTGTATAATATTAAAAATATTATTTTAATCATATTATAAAATAAATACAAATATTCATACCATTTCAATATTATTTATTGTATTAATATAATTTGTTTACACAGAGTGGGAATTGAACTAACTGGCAATTGCATGGATTAAGGCGCTACCCGGATATTCAACGCGCACACTAGTGCCACTTTAGTAGAAAAATCATAACTCGTTAAATAAAAGACCAATCAAAAATCTGACACGATTGTAGTACAGGTTCTATAGTTTATTTTGTATGACCACTTTTGGCAATTTCTCTAACTGTAACTGCAGATAACTCTGTTTTTTTTTTAAACTTAAACATTGTGTCTAAACCACATAACCAGAACTACAATTGCATCAATCAGATTTTCGATTGTTTTTTTATTGAACGAGTTATGATTTTTCTACTAAAGTGGCGCTAGTGTGCGCGTTAAAAATCCGGGTAGCCCCTTAAGTATATATGTCGTTGTTAGATGTGTGTACCAGTGTTAAAAAAATATTCAGGATAACCAAAAATAATCACGATAACCAAAACTTATAAAAGTTTTGGTTATCGTGATTATTTTTTTAAGGAGAAGTAGGGTGTACGAACTAAAAGATAACGCACTGGTATGTGCGTTTGAACTGCGGTGATTTTCTGTCAAATAGATTGACGACAAACCCTGGTGCTAATGTTACTCACATTTATTCCAAAGATTAATACACATACAACTGTACGAGTATTGTAACGAAATTAACGACTGATTATCGTTTGGTTTATGTAAATTGTTTTAAAAAAAATCATAGGCTGAGTATTGTATAAAAATTGTACATAGTTTTACATCTATATATTTTTAATTTGTTAATTTGATTTGTCTTAGTATCTACAATTAAGAGTACCGTCAATTGGTCTGTTTACCCTTTGAACATAATAAGGCTATAATGAAATATAATATTGTCTCAGGAGTGACTTTACTTTTCCTAAAAGACCTTTCCTATTCTATATATTAATATTATAAAGCTGAAGAGTTTGTTTGTTTGTTTGAACGCGCTAATCTCAAAAACTACTGGCCCGATTTGAAAAATTTTTTTTACGTTGGATAGTCCATTTGTCGAGGAAGGCTTTAGGCTATATAACATAAAGATACAACTCATAAGACCACAGCAGAAATGAAAAATATTGCGAAAACAGGAGAAAGATATTCCTTTTTGAAAGCTTCCGCTGCATACGCTGCGGAAACCGCTAAAGTTACACAAAAATCATGTATGACAGGATTGTTCAGCATTAAGAGTTCTATAATGAAGTCCGCGACAGCATATGTCTATCTTTTATGGTTGACTTACTACAACCTTTTTTATGTTAATAAATTTGTAAAAAAATGATGCATTATTTTTAGAGGTGTATTATACACACGTATTTATTCTTATCAAAATAAATACCTACATTCATCATCACGAGCATTTCATTTAGAACCGAGTTGCCTTTTATATTATTTGATTGCAATAAATATCTTAGGAGCTATCACAGTTTTAACATAACTCCGCACCAAAATAATGTTCGCAGCTTAAGTACAACGTGCGCTTGCGCTAATATATTATAAAGCTGAAGAGTTTGTTTGTTTGAACGCGCTTATCTCAGGAACTGCTGGACCGATTTAAAAAATATTTCTGTGTTGGATAGCTTATTTATCGAGAAAGGCGTTAGGATATAAAACATGACGCTGCGACGGGAGGGGAGGGAGCAAACTCAAAACGCGCGGACGAAGTCGCGGGGGACCGCTAGTATATTATAAAGCCGAAGAGTTTGTTTGTTTGAACGCGCTTATCGCAGGAACTGCTGGACCTATTTGAAAAAATATTTATGTGTTGGATAGCTTATTTATCGAGAAAGGCTTAAGGATATAAAACATTACGCTGCGACGGGAGGGGAGGGAGCAAACTCAAAACGCGCGGACGAAGTCGCAGGGGACCGCTACCCAACAAACATTTAAGTCACATAACAGCAACTTGTGCTGGCAATAAGCAGTTTAAAGCTTCATAATATTTCTATAACGGCTGTCGTGAGAGCTTTATGTTGAATAATAGAGTTTTTGAGATATTATATTTCTATAAGCTTGATAACTTCTGTATTAAGTTGATTACCTTTCTCCAAGCTGAATAATGGTCGTAAGTAGTACTTTAAAGTTAACCATATTTAAATTAAAGCACATGAGAATGCTAACATCTGTATAGTAGCTAAAGATTCAGCATTGCTCTGTATAACTTTGACATTACTTTCAATTATACAGATTATTTCTGAATAATCTGTTTCATTTTCACTTTAAGTTGCTTAGCACATCAAATTATTTTTACTATCCAGATGCTGAATATAGCACAATTTTTAGCTATTAAACAGAAAACGATTGTCTAAATTGTAAATGAGACGGTCTTATACCTAAATTACACAGATAGAAGAGCACAAATACCCTTTTATTCAGTTTTAAGTGTTAAATAATATTAATTCTAGTTTTTTGTTTTTTTTTTTGTTCTTGAAATGTTTGTCATGAAACCTTATTATTTTAAGGCCGCTACGAAACACCATTATTCTAATTCACCTACTATATTAGTAATAAGAATCTTATTGCTTATATATCACCTATCAATTATCTCCAAATTGACCATAATCACTTTTATCTAATGAACCCTAATAAACTGCTTAAGAGTATCAAGTTGAGTAATATTGGAACTGTTATTCAAAAATGAGTTATGAAATGTACTTTTATCCATATAAGATCTGAATAGGAAGTCACATACTAACTTTCATGCAGAATTAAGCAACAAAGCGAGGCAAGCGCGCACTTAATCAAGATAAACATGACGCCATTGTCTAAACTATTTTTTATAAAAGTAAAAGCAAAATCACGTATCAAAAGCACCATTTTTACGTCGAAAAATGCTTTATGTGATCAGAATGTTTTATCTTCAGTATTTTACTACATTATAGTACTTGAAATGCATAGAAATATTTCACTTGTAAAATTAGTAGACCAAATATTAACGAAATTGTAGTTAATCGTGTGGCGCGTGAAAATTAACAATCAAATATATATATGTTTTCACAGTAAAGTAGCGTGCGTTTAAAAAAAACACTTCTAAATCGTGAAATAAGTATGTAAAGTCAATACTACCAATTTCTTCTAAATATTTCTGACATCCAACGTTGACACTGGTCGTACAAAACAAAATGTCTCATTTTATGATTTTATTTGAATTATTTCTTAATAAAATTACAATTTAGACCTGCAATTTGAATAAAAACTGAATAGCTTAGCTCAAATATTACTAACTGAATAAGATTGTTATAACTGCTGTTTTAAAGGTAATTCAGCATTTATTCAGAAGATATCCATCTTCTTGTACACTTATTCAGATACTATGTAGCCATTATTCAGCGGTTATCCAAATTAAAGCTAGTTAATCTGTGCCCAAACCGCTTGAATATTGTCTGTATAAGCGCTTACACAGACGTTATGTCCGCAACTTAAGCGACTTAAAGTCAGTCGAATTTCTTTTATGCAAATATTATTCAGCTAATAAATGTTTGTTGGGTAGTATACAATAATTTATTAAAGTGCACAAATATTTTATTTATTTATATTAAATCTGCATTTATCGAACATATACAGATATATTGATTTTTAAATTATTATTTTTTTGAGTTTCCAAGTTTGCAAGTAAACGCAATAAAAGACTTTGAAGGACCAACCACCTAATGAATTTTCCAAATGTTTTTGAATTTATGTACTTTTAGTCATCTGGAGGCTGTCAGAAAAAAATCCTCAAAAAAGTTTGTAACTGTACGGATTAACCTATTAGTATTTCTATTTCGCATTATATTATTTGTCTTTATATAAATAATGGTATTAATATCACTATAGTATTACTTTTTTATTGTATTACCTTGAGTGGAACTTGAACGGACGGACGAAAGCAAGATCGCAACACTCCCCCAGTAGAAAATTTTTAGCAACATTTTATTGCTACTATTAGAATTGTGTGAAGAATATTTAGTTCTAATAGTCAAATCAATAAATAAAAACCCTTTTTATTATAAAATTAAAAACATAATTGGTTATTTTGTTCAAGATTTAAATATCGTTTGTTGCCAGGGCAAACCATGTAAGTTATACCATAACCATACAAAGAGAAACGCAGTCAAGTGGTAACTGTTTATTTTTTAAATTATTGCTGTAAATTTATGCTCTTTGTTCAGTACACCGAAGTGGCATTTGAAGTTCTATATAAAATGACTAGTCGTTCACATGTAACTACAAGCTGCTTAGATTTGTATAGCTTGCTATGCTGCTCTTATAGAACCAGTTTGAGCACAGATCAGACAGCCTTAAGTTCACTATGGCTGTACATTAGCAGTAAAATATCAGTTTAAGTAATATAAACATAAACATTGGACTTAAGGCTGACTTACGGCACAAAACGGGACGCAGTGTGAACCATACAACATACATGGGTGTAATCAAGAGTAATAATTGGCTAAATACACAGCCTTCACAGTTAAAAAAACTGACAACAGTACTCCAGCAAAAAGAAAAGAAATACGTCTATTTCAACTGTTATAACTCCGATTTAATGCGGTGAGCGTATATAGGTTCACATGTGTTCTGTTAGAATGCTGTTAATACCAGCTGTATAGCAGTCTGAAACAAGTAAACATAACAACCCTTGGCTTTATGAATGACCATGTGTGTTGCATGTTATACTAAAATACTAGGTCTATAACATCGTACAAGTAGGTCATTAAATACCTAAGGCCATCAGTTCTTCGCGCTATGTGCTTTGTTCACTGGCACTTGAGCTGATTCATTCGCAGGGCTATGACTGTTACCTTAGTTCTCCTAAGTTTCTCCTAATTTCTGATTCGATCCCGTAGAGAAACACCTAGCATAGCCCTCCCCGTCGCTCGTTGTGTTATTTTGAGCTTTTTTATGAGACCCATGGTTATTTTATGAGACCCATTTCTTACCAAATTTTATACGCGTATTTAGTAGGTCTGACAATCGGCTACAATCTATTTGTCATACCCCTAAGTGATAAGAGTTGTTTACTCTTTTTTTTAAATGTTTGGACTTTTTTTTTATAATGTGACATTAAAAATTCATGCAATCCTAAATGTTCAACTTTTTTATCACCAACCCCTATTTTTTCATAGCCATTTTAGTTATTTAATAATTTTGCATCCCGCTCGATAACTGATCAATTATAGTGTTCTTCTTAACTTTTAAAATTACGAGACTGGGCGAGACGGGGCCCGGGCGGGACGGACTAGGGGCGAAGCAAAGTTCGCTGGGTCCGCTAGTATTAATATATATATTTACGGTTTTAGTACATAATTAAATCTCTAAGACATATATTTTTAAAACAATTTAAATATTACGAGTAGGTTTTCAGCTTATCGGGATGCATCGATGATATGACACTGCTAATAATGCGAAATATTAAAATATTTTGTGAAAATGATAAACAAAATGAGTAATAGCCTAAGAACGTTTAAGTTTGTGCATAATCAGATAAGAAACAATTGTGACTGATAAACTTTATTGATAAGATTCATAAAATAAAATACTGACAAGACATCCGGTATATAAAAGTTCAATAATTATTGGTACTTTATTACACGATTCAATAATACCAGGCCACTCAGAAAGTATTGCGAAAAAAGTCTTTATAAATATGGGAGACTGGCTGGTTAGAATCTTTTCGAAAATATATGATTATTTGTAAGTAAAAATAGGTGAGTTCCATTTTCAAAATTTCTCTCCACATTTTTTGCGAGCCAATTCAAAGTATCGTGTCTGACCAAAAATTAATCTGCGCCGGGAACATTTTAGAGCTATGTTTTTTTACGATTTCAAGTGTCACCTGAAAACTAAAGAATCGTTCGATAGACTAAATGGCATTTATGGATGAAAGCCCCTTCAAGGCCACCGTCTATTGTTGGTATAACGAATTCAAGCGCGGTCGACTAACCTTGGGGGATTAATAATGAAGCGGTCGCCCTTTGACGGCTATAACGGAAAAAAACGTGCTAGCAGTGAAAATTTTAATTCAAGATAATAGGCGAATTACATATCAGGAAATTCAGCCCATATTGAGGATTGGATGTGAAAGCGTTCAAGAGATTCTACACGGGCCACTTGGTGTCGATTCCCTTACGAGATCGAAGAAGCATCAATGCCGAATGGTATACAACCAAATGTTTACCAGAAGTTTTCTCTGTTGTGAGCAACAAGCGACCAAACACTGGGCTCTGCGGACTACTGATCGACCACGACAATGCGCCTGCACATACCGCGCTCAAAACGAGGGACTTCCTAGACAGCACGCCAGTCAAACTCTTGGGTCACCCACCTTACAGCCCTGATCTAGCACCGTGTGACTTGTTCTTATTTTCAAAAATAAAAAATCTGCTCAGAGGGATACAATTTTTGTCGCTGGAAGATGCGCTGTCTGCGTTCGAGCAGGCTGTAATCGAGGTGTCTGCGTCGAACTGGGAAAAGTGTTTTGAAAACTGGCTCAGACGCAGGAATCTTAGTACAGAGGCTGGTGGAGAGTACGTTAAAAATATTTAATAAAAATATGTACCTATAGTTTTCTTTGTGTTGCAAAACTTTCTGAGTCTCCCACGTACATTGTACCAAAACAACATTGTACTCGGATAATCGTATATTACATGTTCTCACTCAAGAAAAACTTATTATTCTTATCTCATCATCTACTATCTTTGTAAATTCAAAAAACTTACTTCTATTAACTTTTGAAGTCGTGAAATGCAGCCTGTAATGAAACCGTGGGGAAGGCCAATGTTCTGACCTTTGGCTATTGATGCTGAATGATGCAGCCTGTAATTTGACGCCTGCAGTTACTTTGTACAGCGGAGCCTCAGTACGATGTTGTATCGATCCTGCCAGTAACCATTAATGGTTGAAGTTGCGTCCATCCTTTTTTGAAAATCTGAAACAGTTGATTTTATTTATTTATTGTTATTTCCGAGTGCCACATTTAATTTTTTTTACCGAACCTCTTTCAAATCTAACGCTGTTCTTGGATCATGAAGACGCCCTGGCTATGCTTATGGAGCGATCAGGGTAATCAAACTAATTGATTGGGCACTCCAAGTTCTTATAAAACATACAACACAGTAAAAAGCCTGTCAAAATATCAGAAGTGTTGCACAGTATTATCACTGGTTTGGCTCTTTTTATCGCAGCTTTTGTTTTAGATAACCGGCGTATTTGCTATAAATGTTTAGTGTTTTGCTGATTTCGTATAGTACACAGTGTGTGACAGTGAAATCACAACCAAGTATTTCTTTTTTGGATCGACTAAACACATAAAAAATGGAAAACGATAAGTCAGGTAAGTAGGATTTGATATCAATATTAGAATTCATGGATTTACTCGTAGTATGTAATTTATTGGAAGTGACTATTTTTTTGCAATGGGTTTGTTTCTGACGTCATACATTGTAAGGACAGAATGGCGATGGAGGGAGATCGTCCAAAACAATCATGTTCACTCTCAGTTTAAACTAAAATTGGGTAAAGATTTTTGGGAAACTAGAGGCAAATTCTCGTGCATTCAGTATACGAAAACAGTTCACTGATCGTTTTTTTTACGAAGTAAAGTTTTTCCTTTTAATTTATTAGGGTATCGACTTTTATGCATTTTGATTTCGTCCTAGCGGTACTTTTTTATGTGTACACTCGCAATTAAATAACCAAACGAAAGAAGTTCAATTAAGGTGAGGATCGCTGCCCGGATTTACTTCTCAATTCTTGCAAGTAATTTGTGCTTAGGCAGAAAGGCAGGAATTACCGTTAAAAAATAAAATAATAAAAGACATAAATAAATAAAGGACTTTCTCTTTACGCATTGTTATTAATGAGTTGTTTTAAATTATTTCCATTTGTACTTTTTAGAAGTTAGGTATCTTATGCGGTTGAAATTAGTGTTCGTTTTAGACAAGCTGTTGATTTGCTGACAACTAAACATGATCTGGGGGGCAATTCTCATGCAATTTGTGTACGGAAAATATTTACCGAACGAATTTTCTTTGTCGAAGAATAAATAGTTTTATTAGTTAATACCGTATAAATCCCATATCTAAATATTTTAATGTTACCATGAAAGTTTAAAACAACACGACTCGCACGCTGGAATTACGTTCACTGTACAAATTTCAAATCAGCATGCGTAAACCGTAGAAAGAACTTATATGATACCAAAAAAATACCATGAATAGGTCTGAGAGACATTCTCACGTTTTTCAGCTATGCCCCAGCCCCCAGCATACTCTGAGGCCCCGCCAGGGTTGGCTCCAGGATACTATCCACCTCAGCCAGGGGTGATCCATGCCACGACGGTGTTTCCTGCTGTCACTGTTGTGTCAAACGTCTCTCCCATGGGGTCAGAGCCGGCTCCAACCGTATGCAAGAGCTGCCACCAACAAGTGACGACGGTCGTCAAATACAAGCCAACGACCAAGACGCATCTGTTTGCGATTTGTCTTTGTATTATTGGGTGAGGTGTTTTTAACTGTTTGTCCCTAAATCAAGTTGACAATATGCAATGAAATATACCAGCGCTTAGTAACAAGTCAAATATATGGTGACCCTTTACACACTGCGACTTTTAGCATTGATGTAGGTAATCGCGCGTTTTAAAAACTGGCGACAGCATCGCGACTCACGCAATGAACAGATTTAATTTGGCGTCGATGCTTAAGCGCGTTAGTGTGATACACAGTACATAACTTGTCAACGTCCAGCTTCTTCATCGCGACTGCATTGATACTATAGTGCCACCAACTTATCTGAAGAATGATATTATGGTGCCACAACCGAACAGGGTTGACGATTTAAACTAAAATAAACACTTTTCGCCGCCGTAACTACATGATAAATAATTTTAACAAGTAACTATTTATTTAAACTTAATTGCACAACCAAAGATTTAACGCCAAATTGCATTTTCTACCACTTATACCTGTGGGCTAAAGAGAATTGAAATATTTTATCCTCTTTAGCTTATATTTTCTATTCTATTTTAGTCATTAGCAATATTTATTATCTGACTATTGAAAAGTCAGCCCTAAATTCTAACATACATGTAAGACAAAAGTAGTTTATTGGTATTGTTATTCGACAAAAACAATCATTAAGTTATTTCTTCAAATTGAAATGATTTTATTATATCGTCATTATCGTAACTTAATTGTTGATATTTCATAAATAAATAAAAATACGCCTTAATTAAAATTGCTTCCCAGATATTTTTAAAGAGAGAGAGAGAGAGAGAGAAAAGAGAGAGAGAGAGAGAGAGAGAGAGAGAGAGAGAGAGAGAGAGAGAGAGAGAGAGGGATACAACTATGTAAGCCCACTTTAAATTATATAAGCAACAAATGTACGACGAGTAGCTGGACGAAAGAGGCTGTTCGCTACGACACAGGGAATCCTAGAGTGGGAATCAGTTTACTTGCTTATTATCTAATGTTGTTCTTTCTTTTTTTTGAATAAATTGATTAATTATTTATTATTATCACACTGACATGTACCGGCAGCAATGACGTTTTCAAAGTGACAACTGTAGTTCCAGTTTCAGCCATCTTTCAGATAAGTTGGTGGCACTATAACGTACGTTAGCATCGCGACTGTATCGATGCTAAAAGTAGCGCAAGTGTGTCAAGGTTGACATTTGGCGACTGCATTGATGCTAATAGTCACAGTGTGCAAAGGGTCGATAAATTGACACAAAAAGACTCCGTAATTCCATTTATGATTTTTACTAATTAGAAAGAAAAATTAATGTATTTTTTTACTTTTTACAGATGCTGGCCATGTGTGTGCATACCCTACTGTATGAATTCTTGCCGAAACGCCGACCACTACTGTCCAAACTGCGAATCATATTTGGGATCATACTCGTCCTGAGTTTCGATTAGAAAGATGTTCTAGTACATAATTTATATTTTATATTGAACCATAGTTTATAAGGAACATTTCGTTTTTTTTCATTTTTTCGGAAAAAGGAAAGGATGTTTAACAGCGCTCCGGCCGACGCCCGGTCGGAGCCCGGCCCGGTGCCGACACGGTGTAGCGTGAATCAGCCTTTAATGATGATTCAAGTTACAACGTGCCGGGGCCGGACAGTGCCGGAGCCGGGAAAAATTCTCACCGATATTTCAGCCCTTTCCGGACCCGGGTGGATCACTTCATAGAAAATGTATATTTAACCGTGCCCCGGCCGGCGCCAGTCGCGGGCACGGTGTAGCGAGAATCAGCCTTTACTATGGCGATTTGAAACTTTCGCTATTATCTCTTAATCTAAAATATCACCGCTTAAGCTATAAAAAAATATACTGTGCAAATTAATAAGAATGATCAACCAGGAGTGGGCCTAAAATTTAGTAAAATTAAATACGGGAGTCACGGAATTATGTGATTTCAGGTAACTTACCCAACTGCAGTTATTTGCGAAAATTTATGGGAACACTATAAACAAAAATATATATATTTTATTTTTACTGAGATTAGACTCTTTTCAAGATTGATCCTTTTACAAATAAAGCAACACCTCAAATAATTTTATATTTTTGAGTTCATGTCAAACTGGTGAATATTTGTTTTATATATTTTTTTGTTGTTGAATAGTTTCGTACGCAATAATTGTATTTATTAGAATATGTTTGTACATTTTTAAAGTAGGTAGTGAAGATAAGGTTTGTGGGCGCTACGAGACATAATTTAATCTATCTTATGAAAATCTTTTCATTTTCAAAAGAATTACAAGATTTGGGCAACACATTATATTCAGATATTCTATGTACTATATACTTTTTGATAAATACTTTGTAAAATACAGTATGCAATGAAAATAAAACAATTACTAATTTGGCTGATGTGATGTCATTGAAATAAGATTTTCTTTAATAAAGGAGCTTAGTTATGTTGCAATTATGGCCTTTTATTTTCCCCCCGGCAGACTATTTAAGGTACAGCAGACTCACATTAGTTATGTGAGCCTTAGTTTTTATTTAGGGTTTTATTAAATCTAGAAATAAAGTTCCTAATTTTTTTAGTCATTAATTTTTGTGCAGTTAAACACGAAGTTATTCTGTTTTAGGGTTCCGTAGCCGAATGTAAAAAATGGGACCCTTATAGTTTCGTCAAGTCTGTTTGTTTGTCTGCCCGTCCGTATGTCACGTCGCAGCCACTTTATTCTGAAACTATGAGCATAATACATTTGCAACTTGATAGGTGGTAGTTATGTGTATTCTGTTGACCACTTTACAAGAAAAATATTTCTTAACTTTAATTAAACCCATACACCCAAAATAAATAAAATAGCAACCTATGTGTGTGAGGTGTTTAAAGCTATAACATGTAGGTTCTTATACCATTTTTTTTCAAAAATCCAACATTTTGAATACAGTGTGCAAAAAAAGTACGAGACAAACAAGAGAGACGAAAAAGAGTCGATATAAAGTAAAATATCCCTAAAATTCCAAAAGCTAATTGTCTATTTAAGAGTCGAGTCTAAAATGCAGGTTTTTTAAAAAAGCTTTTAGTTTGTTTTTATAATTTTCTTTAATAAACATAATTGTTCTGTATTCTAAACTTGCTTGATCCCGTGGAATTTGACTCGGCTTTTTTACACCCTATATAGACGCTGCTAATGTTTTTTTTATATATATATCTTCTAAGTCTTAACCGAATATAATAATTCTGAATTCCGATTGACAGGACTATAGCTACCACAATTGGATATGCTCCTTGTTGCAAAGTCGAAAATCCGCCAATTTCTGACTAGGCATCGTGACGGGTTATCTCATAAATATACTAAGCCAAGATAACTGATCAGGTACTTTAATTGATTTAGGCCTGATTTTTCCAACGTCAGAGTTCGTATTTTATTTGACGAATACTCCTTGTATTCGTCAAATAAAATACGATAAATCTAATTTAAAAGTTCAGCTATTTTTAACCAACTTCAAAAAAGGAGGAGTTTTTTTTTATGTATGTATGTTAACCTTATATCTCAGTCGTTTGTCGACCGATTCGCATTTTTTTTTAATTTGGGATCTGATGATGGGATCTTAGTGTAATCGAGGGAAACCCTCAAATTTTCAGGGCACGTATAGTGTTTCTTTACTTGAATCTTAATGTTGACGTGTTGTTACGTCTAATAGTCAACATATTGTGGGGCTGAGCTGATGGTGGAACTCCTTAATGCTTAGGAGTTCAAAAAAAACTTATAAAAGGTAGTTTGTAGCTTCTTAAAAAACAGAGTCATAAGGTGCCCCCCATTCTCCTGTAATCCCTAAAAATGAAGAAATAAAATTAACTTTATATTTGCCTAAAATGAGTTCCTATCCTTTCAATAGTCAAGAGTTTATTTAAGTCTTTTAGTGCATTTTAGTTTTGAAGTCAGTTTTTACTTTTTTTAAAAGTATTTTTTTTTTCAGCAACCATTGATGTTAATGTGATTTTAAAATCGGTAGTTTTATACTTATTCCGTCGGATAAGTCTTATCTGACGTTGTAAAATCAGTCCTTAATGTTAAACTGATAATAAATTAAGTTTAGTTTAAATTTTGTGGAAACAACAAAAGCTTCAAATTAAATTGTAATTTAAAATTATGAAGACTGCAAAATGTTGTTTCTATAATAATCATTGTTCTATATCTTATTCAATTGAAGCAGAAGTTTAGTGTATAATAAAGTACTATGTTTATGTATAGAACTGATATTTTGAAACTGATAATTGAAATTTTAAAATATTTTTACATTGAAAGTATTTAACTTTGTTCTAGGGTGTCGTAAATTAACTATACACCGTATCCACCATTATTAATAGCAATCGTACTTACTCTTTTGAATATCCTTCTTATACTCGTACTATAAACACGAAACTACTTCAGTGATTTTGATTAAACTTTACAATAATATAGCTTATACGTTGCAGTAGCACATAGGCTATAATTTACAATGATACGCAGGCGAAACCGCGGGAATCTGCAGGCCTAAGGAATGTTTGTTACTCCTCCACGCAAAAATTTTGGATTGTGATAACTCCTAATAATTTTGCTCATGCAAATTTATTGAATATGGAATAGCACACAGACTGTGTTAATAAAATTAATATAACTGGCGGTCTCCCGCGGCTGCGCCCGCACGTTTTGAGTTTGCTTCCGCCCCTTCCATCGTAGCGTAATATTTTTAAACGACTTCAAAAAATGAGGAGGTTATCCATTTGACATTTTTTTTGCGGCTGCGTTACATCATATCACAGTAATTTGTAGACAATTTTTTTTGACAGCCTTTACACACTTGCGCTACTTTTAGCCTCGATGCAGTCGCGATGCCTTAGTCGCGACGCGGTGCCTTTGTGCCAGCTGTCAAGCAATACAGCTTATTTTTATTGTAATTAAAATTTTATAGTAAGACTCCTTAATTAGGTCTAAAAGTAATATAGTTTAATATAGTTCAATAGTGCTAACACGACATAATAAACAAAAGTGCAGGCAACATACCTAATTTAAGTGACGAAATAACATAACAACAAAACTGCCAACGGTCGCCGGTCAAAGTGCAACGGATAACTACTTAAACCAGGAGAGTACTGTTTCCAATTCATTTTCAAAGCTATTTGGCGAATTTTAAACGTTAATTCATACTTGAAGTGCAATTAACGTTAGCAAATTGTATCAATATTTGACACTTTGAGGTTATATTTTTTACGCAAGTCATCTGACCAACCTGGGGTTGAGTGAGTGCTGTCTGCTATTTATTGCTTACTGCTGTAAATACAACATCATAAACTGCACAAGCCTCACTACGGTGAGATACGTCAAACCTCATAACACTTCGGTTCTGTTGTGCCTCTCTTTACTTGACGTATATGTGGAAGTAAAGTTGAAGATAACAACCTTATGCCGCATACAAATTACTCGTATACACTGATCAGGCATACTCTTCATTAACTACACCCACATACACTACTGGACACACTGTTATGCTTTTATGCTTACTACTGCATAGTAAGCATAAAAGCATAACAGTGATAGTCCTAACCTAGGTGGTTAGTTGGCTATGTGTTTTCTTTCCTAACATTTTTTATTTATTTATTGGTAAACATAATTATGATATTTAAACCCAATAAACTTATTAAATAGCTTGAAACTATATAAAAATACAAATATTTCTTTAACTTAAAGATTTAATATAATAATTCCCATTGTTGTAACTTATGTAACTTAATTACATACATGTATGTTTAATTAAATGTTTTTAACTTAAATAGCTCAGCAGTACTGACCTAAACATCATAACATCTGTTGTACACTCTGTTTATAAAAATTCCAGGTGACCCTCAACCTATCAATCAATAAAAATGACCACCCGGACTGGAGCCATAACCCGCAAAATGACTGCCCGAGAAACTGAACTAAAACTCAGAAGGGCACTCGATGAATTAAAGGAGTCAAGGAGTTCCTGTGATGAATTGCTCAGAGAAAGAGATGAGTATGAGGAGGTAATAAAGACCAACATGGAACACACCTCTCAACTCAGAAAAGAAATGGCTGAACTGCATGTCCGCCTGCTGGAGGTCACCGAGCATCGAGACCAGCTTCTCAACACAGTCAGCACGTTCGACCAGTGCAGCAGCATTTTTGAGCAGACACTTATGCGCAATAATGACCTGGAAAGTGAGCTACGGGATGCCAACAGAACTATACTGCACTTGGAAGAAGAGAAGAAAGATCAAGCTCATATCCAAACCTTGAATCTGTATGAGGAGCTGATTGGGACCCCCGGTGGTCGGTCTGTGGTCACCAATCCAGACTTAAATTGTAGTTTACACCAAACTCTAAACCAAACTGCTCAAATTAAATTGTCAGGTAGAAATAGGGTTAAAAAGTATATAAAACTTAGTAAATTTATAAAGAAAACTAAAATTCTTGTCAAGAAAAATAAATGCTTTTTCAAAAATATTCAACTTAGAAAGGAAAAGTTAGATTTATTGGATAGTCTGGAAATATATCAAAATAAGTTGCATGAAAGTAGGTCACAATGTGAACAAACTGTTGAGCGATTGCAGACTGACATCTCCAGGTTGCAGGAGTCAATTAAATATAACTCTTCCCAGGAACAAATATCAGAACATATCCTGGCTGCAAATAAACTTCTGAAATTAAACACACCTAACGATTTTAATTCACTCCCAAACATGAATCTAAACTCCATCCAAGATCATGATAAGCAGGGGGATGACAGTTTACAGTTGCAATCACAATCACAATATCTTAATAATAATTGTTCATCAAAAAAAACAATAATGAATGTAGCAATGTTATTGTTTTTTCAGACAGATTAGGAATTGGTTATGGTTCCTTATTGAATAAAAACCTTAAATGTAATATTGTAAACAATTGTATGCCTGATCCATCACTAGATCAAATAGTTATTAATATTCAAAATAGTAATCTAAATTCAAGTTCAATACTGTAAGGAAATAGTCAAAATTTAACTAAAAAAAATCTGTTAAAAAATATTCAATATTGTTAAATTTAAATGTACAACAAAATAATAATTTGTTCCATACCATTCTCAAAAAATCATACGGCACAGGAAAATAACTGTATTCATGTATTGAATACTTTATTATTTAATTTAATCCAACGTCATAGTGACAAATTTGTGTTTTTTGACACAAATAAATTTACTAACAACTCATTTTTGCTGACTTTCGGCCCTATACACCTGCCATATAGAATCAAAAAACTACTTGCTAATTTGTTAGCATATAACATTAATTGCATAATTAACAAAACCATATCACATGGTTATCAACTTGTAAGTAATAATAGTAATGTTGATGTTATCAACCAGACAACCTCTGAGGCTTTAAACTAAGAGGGCAGACAAAGGCTAGGCTAAGGCTAAGGCTAGTTTTAATGTTATTTACCAAAATATACAAGGCCTGGCTGGCAAAGAGCTTGAACTATCATTAGTTCTACACGATTTAAGTGTTCATGTAATGTGTGTAACAGAGAATTGGTATAGAAAATGTGAAATAATGATTAGTATTGAAAACTATACAGTCGGTAGTTCGTTTTCAAGAGAGACCACAACTAGAGGGGGGTCACTCATACTTATAAATAATGAAGTAAATTGTAAAGATCGCAGGGATATTGTGTCACTCTCTTTAGAACGTACTATCGAATTAGCGTGTACTGAGCTCGAATATTATATTATTTTATCTGTGTATAGCCCCCCCGACGCTACTTACCAACTTTTTGAACCAATTATGGAATCAGCGCTAGAAAAGGTTTCAAAATCTAATACGAAAATAATAGTATGTGGCGATTTTAACTTTGATATTTTAAAAGAATGGAATACCGCCATTCGATTTCTTAACCTTTTCAAATCTTTTAATTTAAAAAATCTCTTTTGTGAACCTACAAGGGTAACTCCCACCACGGCCACTTGCTAAGATAATATTTTTTGTGACAAAAACGCAAGTGTCATTGATAAAGGTATTTTAATTGGCCTCAGTTCTGATCATAGAGGTCAAAAGGTATTATTTGAACACAATCATACCGCAAGTTTACCTGTGGAAACTATGTATAGGCCTGTCACAGAAAATAGGTTAGATAGATTTAGGGATACAATTAACGATACACTATATTCAGTGAAACAAAATACTAATGATAGTGTAGATAAACAATATGATGACCTCTTTAACTTTATTAAAAACGAATTTAATGAAATTTTTCCCATAAAAAAGACTAAATCAAATAAGGTCAAATGTCATTTTAATAATTGGGCTACGCCAGGAATTCATAAAAGTAGGATTAAATTATATGAATTATATAGTCTACGAGAAAACTCTCAAGACCAAAACTTTATTGAATACGTTAGAAATTATTCAAAAATATTTAAAAAAGTTTGTGCTATAGCAAAATCCCATCATCTTCGTAGAATAGTCTCTAGCTCCAAAAATAAAGCAAAAGCTACATGGAGCATCATAAATAAAGAAACTTGTAAAAATAAATTGAGAGATGGTAAATTTGCATTAAAAATAAATGATAAAACAATAAATTCAAATTTAGAGGTTGCAACTGCTTTTGAATCGTTTTTTTCACATATTGCACCAACAACAACAAAAGAACTTGCTTCTTCTTCAGTAATAGCCGAATCTATTCTAAAAGTAAATGTCAGTGAATGTAATTCTCAACTGCACTTTAGGCATGTAGGACCTGAAGTAATAATAAAAACATTTTTAGAGTTGAATATGAAAAAAACGGAGGATCTGTGGGGACTATCTGTGCATATTATTAAGTCAATTATTAACATAATAGCCCCTCAACTAGCATTAATTTTTAACAAGTGTATTGATGAAGGCCAGTTTCCTTGTTTAATGAAGATTAGTAAAATAATACCGCTTTTCAAAGCAGGTGACAAAAGTGACCCCTCAAACTTCCGGCCAATATCGATTCTGCCAGTCTTAAGTAAAATATATGAAAAGATTATATTCAATCAAATTTTAGCACACTTTTCATCGAACAAGTTATTACATAACAAACAATTCGGTTTTACTAAAGGAAGAAGCACCACGGATGCAGGAGTTGCTCTTTTAACACATGTATTTGATGCCTATGATAATATGCATGATGCTTTAGTTATTTTCTGTGATCTATCGAAAGCGTTTGATTGTGTGGATCATGAAACATTACTTTAAAAAATATGTCACTATGGGGCATCATTGAACTCATTAAACTTAATTAATTCATATCTCTCAGGTAGAATGCAAAAAGTATGTATAAACGGAACTGAGTCTTCTGGAGCACCTCTAACAATAGGTGTGCCCCAGGGATCTATATTAGGACCTCTTTTATTTTTAATATATATAAATGACCTCCCGCATTTTGTAGGGAATCTTTGTGATATAGTATTGTTTGCTGATGATACTTCACTTATATTTAAAATTCCAAGAGGTGAAGGAAATTTTGACGATGTAAATAATACTCTTTCACAAGTATTACATTGGTTCACTATTAACAATCTCCTTCTTAATGGAAGTAAAACTAAATGTGTAAAGTTTACGTTGCCTAATGTCCGACAGGCATCAACTCAGGTTAAGATAAAAGACAAACCGCTTGATACTATTGATTCCACAACATTCTTGGGAATCACATTAGACTCCAAACTACAATGGGGTCCTCATATAGAGGCCTTGTCAGGGAAACTAAGCTCAGCTGCTTTTGCTGTAAGGAAGATTAGACGTTTGACTGATGTAGAAACAGCTAGGTTAGTTTATTTTAATTATTTCCATAGCTTGATGCTGATGTAGAAACAATCTTTGTGTTACAAAAAAGAGCCGTGCGAGCTATTTATAATCTTAAACCTCAAGATTCCTTACGAGAGGTGTTTAAAGAAATTAGAATATTAACTCTAGCCTCTCAGTATATTTACGAAATTTAATGTATGTAAGGAAAAATTTACATTCATTCACGAATAATAGTGACATACACAAACATAATACTAGGAATAAGGATAAGCTTGCTATTCCACAATTTAGGCTTCGAAAGGTTGGTAATTCTTTCATGGGGAAAGGTATAAAATTTTTCAATAAACTACCAGAACACATTGTAAACTTACCGGTTAATAAATTTAAAACTGTTATTAAAGAAACCCTTATGACAAAAGGGTATTATAAAGTAGATGATTATTTAAAAGATAATAATGTATGGACTTGCATGATCACTACAAACATTGTAAACCTTTTGAAAAGAGGCATTGACAATAGTGACTGAGTTTCTTGCGAAGCTTCTTCTCAGCACTAGCCCACAATTGTCCCGAAGCTGTGGTAGGGTTTATATTGGGACGTGTAAAAGTGCCCCCAGTGAGCCTATTTGCATAAATAAATGACTTTTATGACTTTTTTATGATGCTAACGCACGTTAGCAACGATTCCAAAATTATTAAATTAAGTACTATACCTCTATATTGGCCTCTGCATCGAATCGATGCAGTCATAAATCTGCTCATGGAGTGAGTCGCGATGCTATTACGCGTTTTTAAAACGCGCTACTGCATGGTCGCAAAAGTCGCAATGTGTAAGGGATCTTAGATAGGTGACCCAATGGTAAGGTGAATACTAAAGAATCACAAATTTAAATTAAAATAAAAACATTTTTTCTTTAAAAACAAGCTTTTATTGCTTGTTAATAAAAAAAACTAAAGAGTTATAAATAAATTTAGCCCTAAGAGGAATTTTCTGTTATTTTTAAATACAAATACACATTATCTGTTGAATACAGGGTTTACAAATTATCAGATGTAAACAGGTTGGCAATAACAGATACCCTGATTATCAATCGTAGTTTTAGGTACACTATCAGTTTTCTCGTTATTTGTGTAATCTTGTGGTTATCGCGCAGCTACGCCGGCCGAATCTAGAGATAAGTCGTGTGGTCGATATACTTAGGTGCCGACGATATATCGTTTGGAAGATTAAATAATAGTCTTCAGTTGTAAGAATTCATTGCTCTAGTGCCACAGTGTAAGAAGCGTCCGTGTTTAGTGAGTGTGAGTTAATAAAGATTGTGTTATATACCTCATACCTTCTGTGTTAGAGGCGGGATAAGACAAAGAAAGTAAGTGCTTTTGACGTGTAATGTATAGTCGTACGGATATAGTTTATTTTTATAATCTTTGGCAGGACCGGTAATTTTAATAGAATACTCACATTGTTTATACCGATAAGCATATTTTTATTATAAGTTATTAATGCTATTTGTCGATGGTGAAACAGAAGATACTCATTCCCTTAGTTACAAAAAGAACCTACTACGAACATTAAAATCAGAGAAAGACAATTTTGCTGATCAAAATTACGAATATCCTCATTTTATAGCATAATGAGTCACAGATATACCCTACTAAATTAAAAATTGCAATAATGGCCTAAACCATTATGTTATTTTTTTCAAATAATAGTTATATTTGTGATTTACGCCTTGACTTAGGTCCATACATTTTCATAAATGTCGGAAAATAAAGAAAATGAATATTTTTTCAGAGTGCAATGGAAATGCAACCACCCCATGTCACCACCGTCCCCCTGATGGGTCCCGTGGGTCCTGACGAGATGCAGATTACGTGTCCGTCATGTCACGCCTCTATCACCACGAAAGTCGACCGCAAACCCACTACCAAGACACACCTCATCGCCATCCTGCTTTGCGTATTCTTGTGAGTAATAGTCCCCTTAGCCGATTTCGACTACCGTGATCAGTCACAAATGACTATCGACTGCGCGGGACATATTATAGTGCACAAGTGTGTACGCAAACAGGTGCACTTTCTATTCCTTTCACTCTCATAGCCCGATGGGACAGCAATCTAACACGACCATAGAGAGATCAGGCGCAGGACCAACGGCTTTACGTGCTTTCCGAGGCACGGGGGTAAAACACTGGCAACCTTCAAACTGCGGGCTAACCTAAGAATTTCCGAGTTGTAAGTATACTTGTGTGGTGATATAAAGACCACGAGGATCCATCGCAAAACCCACTAACATAGAATTCGGCTGACAACTTAGGTAACCTTAAATGGCTTCTTTTCAGGGGTCAAAAGTTTATTGAAGTTTATTTTTTTTTACTTTTTAGTGCATTTTGGTTTTGAAGTCTGTTTAAAAGTTAATTTAAAGCCTTTTAATTTTGGGGGGGGGGGGGAAGTTGCACCTAATGACTCTGTTCTTTAAGAAGCTAAAAAAATAAATTACATATCACATGTTTAGTCATTATAATTACTGAACCCCTAAGCGTTAAGGAGTTCCACCATCAGCTCAGCTCCACAAAATGTTGCTGACGACCCGTCTGGTGTAGTGGTCGAGAAACCGCCTACTACGCAGCGGTTGCAGGTTCGATCCCCGCACAATACAAACATTTGTGTGCATGAACATTTCTGTTTGTATTGGTCTGGGTGTTTTCTATGTATATCATGTATGTATTGACAAAACAAAAAGTATTTAAGTATTATATCCGTTGTCTGGCAACCATAACACAAGCTTTGAGTAGCTTACTTTGGGACTAGATGGCGATGTGTGGGAATGTCCAAAAGACATTTAAAATTCAAAGGATATTTAACTGAAGTATTATGTCTGAGGATCATGATCATTGTGTGAAAAGAACACACGCAAAAGACTTTCTTGAGTGGTTTATGGAATGGCTTTCCGTTGCCTTTTTCATATCACGTATGTCCTTGTGATGTTTTCTACTGAATAAGTGAAGATCTGATTGAAAATATAATAGATGTAATGTAAAATAGTAATATCTAATCGCGAACCAAACTCCCGTTTACTTAGAATAAAACACAATTGTACCCGAATGTTGTTCATTTCAGATGCTGGCCATGTGCATGTATACCTTACTGCAAGGACTCCTGTCGAAACGCAGATCATTACTGCCCGAACTGTAACGCTTACCTTGGGACGTACAAGAATTAATATATAAAGGCTTTGACACCTTGGATGTGGTCTGCGGTCCAGTCAATAAAAAATGAACCCGCATTTGGTCAATTTTGTATGAACCTGTAGAACAAATTCTTAAAACAACACAACCACAACCACATTATCCTACTTTTAGGTTAACTTATCTTATCTCTACTGTATCGATTAGAACTAGTACAATGTAACGAATTTGTTTCCTATTATTTTCATGAAAATAGTACTCACTTGCAATTAAATGATTTAATGATACTCTTCGAGATACAATGTTACAACCTTTAATTAAAGTCTTTTGTATAAAGTTTTTATTTGCAAATTTTGTTTTGTCTGCATATCATTGTGTAATTTTGCATTGAAAAAACATAAGTATGTAAGTTTATATTTAAGTTACATATTAAAGCTATTTGAAAACTAAAACGAGGAAATGATAGTGGTTATATTGTTTACAAACAACGATACCTTTACCCTTGAAATAATAATACTTTTATTGTTGTGATATTAGTACCTAAAGATATTGTTAAACAAAACCATAGAAAAAATGAATAAGGTTAGAATGGGTTTGATCGATCGTTTGTATGGGAACCTCTGTCGCCGGTGGGAGGTACCGCGCTGTTGCTGCAGTGTTTCAAGTACCAATCAAAGAATCAACGCATCTATATTACAAACCAATCACAATTTTCGCTAGGAGCTCTGTGATTGGTGTCATTAGTACTTGAAACTAACTACCAATCACAGAGCTGCTAGCCGTGAAACCACCAATCATCATTCAGGTACGTTCGTTCTTTTATGTCAAAATACTAGTGATGTGGTAAAAGTCGATTATTTCGGTTGATAAATTCAATTACCGGTGTAATGTCGTTTCTCAATATGAATAAACATGTAGGATTTAAGTTTGAGTTAATTTGGATAATTTTACAGCTCATTTGATCGCATCAAAGGGTTTTACTATTACTTTTCTGTAAAAACAATAGAAGATAAAATGGAGTTGCTAAACGTTACTTGAAATATAGTAACTAATATCCATGAACATTAAAGTAGTATTCATAAAGATGAATAAGAAACCAAAAATTTGTGTACGGGCGGGACTCAAACCAGCAACTTCTGGGGCCAAACGCTCTACCAATTGAGCTACCGTGCTGTCAGTCTGACCTTGCGAAATTTGTGGTCTCTTATGGATACGTCATTATGCGTGACGCTTAGCGCCATCTACCCGTCTGTTTATAACAACCAGTGGGCCAACTATGATAAATATGACCCAATTTAGTATGGTGGTTAAGTTTAATTAATATACAACTGATACAACAGTTCAACTTGCAGTGTTTTCGTTCGCCTTTTAATCACGTGACCAAAGGAGCGTTGTAGAGGTTTGTAAAATTACAGAATTATATGCAAACTAACAATAAGTGTATATAGGTATATACTGACTTCAAATAACTGGCTTACAAAAGTATTTCATCAGTTTGACCTGTATATTTGTATGCAGAGTTATTGAAATTCTGACCGGCTCGTTTTAAAAGTTGATGGGGGAGCTCATTTGCGTCAATTTCAACCCCATAGTATACTATAGATTTTGTACAATAAAATTATATTAAAATTAATTCAGAATGCTTTTCGATGCTGTAAGAAAATATCGACCGATACTAGCTAACCAACTTAACGTGCTTTTTGAAGCACGGATATGGTCGTGGTAAACCACAAGAATCTCCGTGCTTGATGGAGTCACTGAGCACTTATATGGAGTCACTTATATGGTCGGAATGGTCACCCATTAAAAACACGACCGCGCCGTGTGTTGTTTAACTTCGATATCACTACCGAAGGAAGAACATTGTTGACAGTAAACCAATGTTCAACTTGTGAAGGAGTATTAAACACATATCGATATTATAGGGGCAGCTCCAACAGCCTCCTGAGGGCGGTCGCGGCGAGGTTGGACACAGTCAGTGTAATTATGCGACACTGGACTCAGGTTCAACTCCCCAAAGACACCAAAAATAATTATAATCACTTTTTACTGACATAGTTTTTAACAAAAAATGTAACTAACACTTATGGACATGTTTCCGAAATAAATACACTTTATTTTATTCATTAAACTAGGTCTACTATTCATTAAATAGGGTACGACAATTTATTAAATTCTCGTACTCTATTTTACAAATAAATAGATCAACCGATAAATTAAAATTGAAATAAATAACAGAGAAAGTACAAAAGTTGTGAATTAAGCAGTGAGTTTTTGCTAAGTTATATTTTTATTGCAGAAATTCGTTATTTAGGTTGCACGAATAAGAATATAATAAATAATAATGTTTTTTTTTTCAAATAGCTCCAGTAGTTCCTGAGATAAGCGCGTTCCAACATAAAAAACTCTTGAGCTTTATTGTATTTATTTATTTATTACATTTCAAAAAAATATAAAAAATATTTATTTTTGCAAATAATTATTGTTAATCTCTTAATACATCAGCAGGGAAATTACCAGTTATCGATATTTTTATTGTGCTAAGAGTTACATCCCTAGTGATGCGTTTGCAAGCGAACCAAGCAAATTAGACGCGATACATTGCGTACTAAGATAGCAGATTTGTTAGAAATATGCGTGGACTGCCATCAATGAATATTATTTTTAAATTTGGTGCGACAAAACCGCTGTCTTCGGAAATATCATAATTTAAAAGTGTTTTTTTGCAAATAATGTCAAAATAACTACATATTATTACTCTCCGGTGAAAAGATACACTTCCTCTCTCATTTTTTTATGATCTGGCTTCATGGTCTGCATGAAATTATAGCACAATACGGCTTTTTTTTGTCACAAAATGATGCAACGCTCTTGTCAAGCGACTGAAGTAGCTACGGCTCAATGCAGGCATATGCCTACAATATTAGCACGCTGCCGCACTGACCGTGGCCATTCTAATCTTATTCATTTTTTCTGTGAACAAAACTGTCATTTTAATTTTAATAAACGGTATTGGTAAAGATGAAATAAAAAACCAAAAATTGCGCACGGGCGTGACTCGAACTTGCAACTTACTGGCAGCACGATAGCTCAATTAGAAGAGCGTTTTGCCCGGTTAGCCAGAAAATTTCAGGTTCGAGTTCCGCCCTAGCGCAAATTTTTGGGTTCTTGTTTCATCTTTATGAATATAAAGTATGACACGGTGAGTGTTAAAACATTCTAAACCAAATGATATTGGTATGGGTATTGAATAAATCTAATGCAATGTAAGTAGTACCTTAACTGGCAAAATTAAAACAACAGGAAAAATATTTAATAGCTCTACAATACTTCACATTATTTCACTATGTCCGAAACGAGGAGATAAATGTTACCCAAATAGACATAATAGGTTAGGTATGATAAAATTATAAACTTGATACTACTTAATTAACAATACCGAAAACAGGAAATTACAAAACCTCAAATGAATACAAATAGGGAAGCGTTAGTCATGTGGGAAATACCTGTTACAGATAAAACCATATTACATAATATATCGGTGGTGAAAGTATCGACATTATTTATAAAACACGAGATAATAATTTTCCTGTATTCTAAGCTCGATTGACAACCCCATGAATTCGGCTTTTACTTTTTACACTCCTTATAGGTAAATGATATAACTAATTAATGGTTTAGGATAATTTTAACACTCACAGTGTCATATTTTATAATCATAAAGATGAAATAGGAAACCAAAAATTTTGCAAGGTCGGACAGTCACCACGGTTGCTCAATTGGTAGAGCGTTCGGCCCGGTTAGCCGAGAAGTTGCTGGTTCAAGTGACGCTGGAAGTTAAATAAATATTTAAATAAATATTTCAGCTTTTGCTTAAATATTTATTTAACTGACTTTAAGTCATGAGGCTTTCTGATAATTGACTTCATTGCAAACAGAATTCCATTCTTACCATTAAAGATGTAGAAAATGCCCGTTTTCCGCAGTTTCGGAAACGCATTCAGTTGTGAATGGTATGAGTTGGTTATTTACGATACGCGGTGTAACGATTCCCCGCTTTTAAACACGTACAGACACTCATGTCATATCAGGAAGTAAAGAGGAAAGCAGACAGTAGAAAATAATGGCGATTACTCCAACGACAAGGGCGCGGCTCTTAAATTGAAGAAGAAGACAGACACTCTCTACTAACAAAATAGACCCAATGATTGAAGAATGATATTCAATTAATTGTAATTTGGCAGTGTGATCGTCTAGTTTTATGGTAGAACCTTACGTTGTGTATTTATATAGAAACCAATTTCTTTTAGAGGTACGTGGATGTTTAAAAATAATAATAAGTTTAACAAAAAAGATTATGGGTTGTGTGCGCATTTAAAGGAGGGAAAAATGGAAACGCGCAAAACCGCTGGTCTTTATAACTAAGTACATACAATTTGAAGCAAATCTAACCACTCTCCTTGCATTCATAATTGAAATTGTTTTTTTTAATACCTATAAAATATCATTATTTAAGACCTTGTGGGTTTTTTAAGGCTTGGGGGCTCCTCCAACGCCTCCCCAACATGATGGCGCCTAATTTTATTTAGCCTTTCCCTGGAATGGATCCTACTTGACTTACGTATTTTTACGTGAAATATCCGCTAAAAGGAAGACCTGAGCCTAAAGGGGTGTGTGAGTCATATGCTGCTTCTCATGCCCTTATTTATAATGTTAAGAAAACTGAGTACATGGTCTTCAGAGCGGGTACCAAGTGTCCCCACAATGTACCATCATTATTAATTAACAACAAGCCAATAACTAAGGTTCACGGTTTTAAATATCTAGGACACTTGGTAACAGATGACCTGAAAGATGATTTAGATATGGAGAGGGAGCGCAGAGCATTGTCAGTGCGGGCGAACATGCTGATTCACAGGTTTTCACGATGCACGGCAGCAGTCAAAATAACGCTGTTCAAAGCATACTGTACATCCTTGTATTCGGGGGCCCTGTGGTTCAGATATACCCAAAGGTCTTACAATGCTCTGCGTGTCCAATATAACAACGCATTCAGGGCATTGTTGCGACTGCCGCGGTTTTGCAGTGCGTCGGCAATGTTTGCCGAGGCTCACACAGGTGGGTTTGACGCCACATGGCGAAAGAAAACTGGCTCTCTTTTGCGTAGGCTGCGTGGCAGCCCCAACATCATTCTGCGTGCGATAGCCGATTGGCTGGACAGCCCGTTTGTTTGGGCACTAGCCGACCGCACTATGATTTTTTATAAGATTAATTTCTAACACAGGTTGTAAGTAATTTTACTAACACAATGGGCCTTGTAGTCTCTATTTAATTAAAATAAAAACAAAATAAAGACATTTAATATAAATATCTTCCTAACCTTTTTCCCTAAGTGACTTCATGTAAAATCAACCAAAGGATCCCTAAGAAAATGCAACCTGAAACCACAATTCAAATACAACAACGTATTATGTAATGCTGCACCATCAACTATCTGTGACAATTGTTATAGATTCCAAGCTCGCCATGATTGTGTGTGGCATTGCTCCGCCCCGCGAGGCCAAGGTTTCACTACGTCCACCCTATAGCTTGCTGGAGAAAGGGTGGTCGTCCCCTAACAATAACACACACAGGAATCATAAGAAAAGCACAGTGATCTTGGACCGTCAAATGTAACAGAAGCACCAATACGGGCGCATTCAAAAGCAGCCGAGCATATTTAATAATGTTATATTTCCAAAGAACTCTCTGCTACAAGATAATTCTCTAGAAGCATATTCGTTTATTTTCGTTTAATAATACAGAGCTAATCCAAAAATACCAATGACTCCTTCAAAGAGCGGTTTGAAATCTGCATGAGCTCTTTGGAACCATTGATATGCCCACGTCAGCCCATATTATTTACATTTGGTATATCAGCACTAAGTTGATCCTTGTTTTAGCAAACTGTTCATGAAAATCAAAATTATGTAATATTATTGAGTTTGAAACTGAAATCATGTGTAATTCTGTTACATACAACAACCAAAATTTACATTAAATCTTTGGTTCAGATCTAAAGGTTTAGGTGAATGTAAAAAAAAAATACAAATCAGTACCTCTTATTAAAGCATGAAATTTCTAATTCTTTTCAGTAATGCGAGCCTTGACTTGACTCTTAAATTTGCATCCTGAACCTTCAATATTTGAATATTTAAACCGCAACAAATGTCAAATAATGATAAAATGTATTGGATCTATTCGCTCTTTTATTACTTTTATTGATGTCTTAGGATATGACATCTGATTGTCATAATATGACAAGTAGTAGTAGGGTTGGGACTATATTATAGTCCCAACCCTACTACTGCTTCGGGACAGTTAAAATAAGTGTTGAGAAAAAGCAGCGAAACAAATTCAACACATATTATAATAAAGATCAAAATAAATAATTGATCACATTGAATTTATTTGTTTAACAATCATGTGATGGTGATGTTAGTAAAAGTAAAATATTATCATAATCAATTTGGAGATTAAAATATTACATAATATTTTGTAAGTTAAATGAAAATATTTTAAATAGTAAAAGTAAAATAAAGTTAGCCCACAAAACGTACTCAAATAAATATTTGAGTACCTATTTTATGTTCTATATTAGGTTGGCAAGTTCTATAAATCAGCTTTATCTTCCCTAAAATAATATTGACATTAATAAAATAATATCAGCCATAAGTCAGTTTGAATGTCAAAAGAATTTAAATATATCATTATTATTTTGTCATGGTCTAGTTTCAAAGAAGTTATAATTTTTAGTATATATTTAAATAAACGATGGTTTAATTCTGAAATAAATCAGTTAAACATAGATGTGAATATTTACAATCAATAAATAAACCGCAAATATTAAACTTAATTTGGCAGTAAACACAAAAGTCAAAACATTGTAAAATACACAAAATTAGTTCAAAACGAAAGAAATCAAACAAGCAATTTACAAAATATTTACAAGAAAGTAGAAAGGAATTTACAAAAATGATAAGTTTGACATTGTTTATAATCAAATAGTTATAATATAATAAATAAATACTTATTAACCCAATATAATATATTTTCAACACACTTGCTCAAAATGACGTTTTTATTCCACCGATTTTTGGCACATAATCATAGATATTAAACACGCGTGCTTTTTCTGTATATTATAGCACTAGTGCCTTTTGTTTATTGACCCGACCAATTTACATTTGTACCCTAGTACCAAGTAGTAAGTAAGAAGATGAAGCGATATAATTTAGTCGGGTTATAACTTACACAACAAACAGTATTTATGCGAAAAATAACAGTATGTACATATTTATTTCAATAAATGGTAAATCCAGCTTTATTAATAAAAATAACTCAAATTCATTTAAAAATACGGGCGAAAGTTTTACGTGACAACGACTTTTTATGTCTGTCTCTCTCGTTCTTACGCGTGCCTCTCACTCGCTCTCAGTGCTGCGCGCGCGGCAGACCGATCATAGTTGAGTGGGAGAGAGACGCAAGGCATTCGGCGGGCCTCTCTCTCGTTCGGTGACTCATCGTAACGTTACCGAGCGTTACACTTTTTCATAAGTGACTCCCAGCCGCAACCTAATTTAAGACGTTGTCACGTCAAAAAATGTAATTTGTGTTTTAAATAACGAATTCTTACATTTTTAATCTTGGCTGTTGGCCGATCTAGTTCGCGCCTTAAAACCTTGCGCGCGCATCAGTTTCGCGGCAAGAAAAAAACAACGCGCCATTTTTCGTAAATAGTTGGCGGCTGTGGTGTGACGAAGTTTGGATTAATGGCAAGTGTGTTGAAAAACGTCCTATGATACGCGTGTGCCTGTGACCATTATATACGCGGCTTTCTTATGGCGCACTCGCTGGCGCTCGTGCGCACACAATATCGCCTTGTATGTAATGGTCAACTTAGCACACTTGTACCATAATGTACTATTTCAACACACTTGCTCAAAACGACGTTTTTATTACACCGATTTTTGGCTCATAATCATAGATATTAAACACGCGTGCTTTTTCATTATATTATTGCACTAGTGCTTTTAGTTTATTAACCCGACCAATTTACATTTGTACCCTAGTACCAAGTCGTAAGTAAGAAGAAGAAGCGATTTAATTTAGTCGGGTTATACAATACTTTTATTTTAGCAACAAACATTATTTATGCGAAAAATAACAGTATCTACATATTTATTTCAATAAATGGTAAATCCAGATTTATTACTAAAAGATAGCTCAAATTCATTTAACATTTTCAGTGATTTGTGTTTTAAACACGAATTATTACATTTTTAATCTTGGCTTTTGGCCAATCTAGTTCGCGCCTAAGCCTTGCGCGCGCATCGGTAACGCGGCAAGAAAAAAAAAACAACGCGCCATTTTTCTTAAATAATAATTGTCGGCTGTGACGAAGTTTGGATTAATTATGAAGTTTAATATTAATGAAAATGTCTACTTCAAGTGAAGAAAATGAAGAAAACCTATTATTAACTCCGCCGGACATACGTAACAAGGCGAAAAACGCGTGCGAAAGTCTCTGCCACCAAAATCGAGTGAAATGTATTTTTACTGTTTTAATAATTAAAAACTTAGTAAATGAAGAGTCTTGTTTTTTCCTCGCAAGTGTGTTGAAAAACGTCGTATGATACGCGTGTGCCTGTGACCATTATATACGCGGCTTTCTTATGGCGCACTCGCTTTCGCTCGTGCGCACACAATATCGCCTTGTATATAATGGTCAACTTAGCACACTTGTATCATAATGTACTATTTTCAACACACTTGCTCATAACGACGTCTTTATTCCACCGATTTTTGGCTCATAATCATAGATATTAAACACGCGTGCTTTTTCATTATATTATTGCACTAGTGCCTTTAGTTTATTAACCCGACCAATTTAGGTTTGTACCCTAGTACCAAGTCGTAAGTAAGAAGAAGAAGCGATATAATTTAGTCGGGTTATACAATACTTTTATTTTGGCAACAAACAGTATTTATGCGAAAAATAACAGTATCTACATATTTATTTTAATAAATGGTAAATCCAGATTTATTACTAAAAAATAGCTCAAACTCGTTTAACATTTTCTGTGATTTGTGTTTTAAACACGAATTATTACATTTTTAATCTTGGCTTTTGGCCAATCTAGTTCGCGCCTAAGCCTTGCGCGAGCATCGGTATCGCGGCAAGAAAAAAAATACAATGCGCCATTTTTCGTAAATAATAATTGTCGGCTGTGACGAAGTTTGCATTATTTAAGATGTTTAATATTAATGAAAATGCCTAATTCAAGTGAAGAAAATGAAGAAAACCTATTATTTACTCCGCCGGACATACGTAACGAGATAAAAAACGCGTGCGAAAGTCTTTGCCATCAAAATCGAGTGAAATGTATTTTTACTAAATGTTTTAATAATTTAAAACTTAGTAAATGAAGAGTCTTGTTTTTTACTCGCAAGTGTGTTGAAAAACGTCGTATGATACGCGTGTGCCTGTGACCATTATATACGCGGCTTTCTTATGGCGCACTCGCTTTCGCTCGTGCGCACACAATATCGCCTTGTATATAATGGTCAACTTAGCACACTTGTATCATAATGTACTATTTTCAACACACTTGCTCATAACGACGTCTTTATTCCACCGATTTTTGGCTCATAATCATAGATATTAAACACGCGTGCTTTTTCATTATATTATTGCACTAGTGCCTTTAGTTTATTAACCCGACCAATTTAGGTTTGTACCCTAGTACCAAGTCGTAAGTAAGAAGAAGAAGCGATATAATTTAGTCGGGTTATACAATACTTTTATTTTGGCAACAAACAGTATTTATGCGAAAAATAACAGTATCTACATATTTATTTTAATAAATGGTAAATCCAGATTTATTACTAAAAAATAGCTCAAACTCGTTTAACATTTTCTGTGATTTGTGTTTTAAACACGAATTATTACATTTTTAATCTTGGCTTTTGGCCAATCTAGTTCGCGCCTAAGCCTTGCGCGAGCATCGGTATCGCGGCAAGAAAAAAAATACAATGCGCCATTTTTCGTAAATAATAATTGTCGGCTGTGACGAAGTTTGCATTATTTAAGATGTTTAATATTAATGAAAATGCCTAATTCAAGTGAAGAAAATGAAGAAAACCTATTATTTACTCCGCCGGACATACGTAACGAGACAAAAAACGCGTGCGAAAGTCTTTGCCATCAAAATCGAGTGAAATGTATTTTTACTAAATGTTTTAATAATTTAAAACTTAGTAAATGAAGAGTCTTGTTTTTTACTCGCAAGTGTGTTGAAAAACGTCGTATGATACGCGTGTGCCTGTGACCATTATATACGCGGCTTTCTTATGGCGCACTCGCTTTCGCTCGTGCGCACACAATATCGCCTTGTATATAATGGTCAACTTAGCACACTTGTATCATAATGTACTATTAAGCACTTCAATCGAGCTTGTAAACTATTCCATTGTCCAGTGATTACATAAAATAAAATGTTAAGAAATCTGTTGAATTCTCAATTAAGTTCAATCTATACAAACATACCTACGTACAGGAACTTTTGACGTAATAATAGTGCAAATAAACAACTACCTCTCTAATAACTTTAACGATTGTCTTTAGGAATAACCTGGCGCATGTATAGTGTGGGGAAATCATTGCCTGATAGCCGCATGTCGAGTTTGAATTAGTTGAGAACCAGTACAAAACTGACTATGTTCTGTTTTCTTATAAGAAACAGCAACATTCTAACCTTACACCTATTTCTCAACCAATTTAATTTTGTGAGTGCTTTGGATCAAAATGTCAATAAATTGCCACCCTATAAGCAGGTCTATTGAATCATTAAAGCCCCAAACAAATATCATGATACTACACTCTTCCTCAAACACAATTTCATACTTGACTTTTACAATCCACCAGTGTAAATAAAAAAGAAATCTCGCCAATAATACTATCTTACCTTTAAATAATTACAATATAGCCATCTTTTTATCTTTTGCATATGAATGAATTTACTTCTATTAGACTAATAGTTGCTTAATAATAAATTACGCAAATTGCTCTAAACTTTACGCCAAAAGCATTTTACACCAATTGCAAATGACAACTTCCCTATTCTACTTATTTACTATCATGCAGCGACCCTTATACTGTACGCTTAATTGAATTAAATATGAAATATCAAAAATATCACCCGAAAACCCAATGATAGCCAACCACCATCCTAATTCGCGATTCCTCTAATAAATCTGTAATTTATAGTGAAAATAAATTACCTTTAGAAATAAGTGTTTTTTTTTAGATATTTGTAAATAACACACACAAAATCCATTAAGTCTTGTTGCTTCTTGTTTATTTGATTTATTTTATGTATTATATATATTTTATAAATACCTTTTTTTGATAAAGGATTTTATTGTAAAATGTGAGTTTAACTCTTCTTTAATCATTTTGTGATTGTAAAATGTTTTGGGTAATAAATAATAAAATTACTAACATGTTAAAATTAAATTGAACTAAAAAGATATGATAGTTATTCAATTTTATTCAAGACCTTGTAAAGCGATGAAATCACTCGATTGTTCAACAATAAAAAAATAAGTACCAGCGCTTTAATGTACTCTTATGTTAAAATTACTCTCAATTTACTAATTTACTATTATTAATGACCCTTTTTTTTGTATCCGCTCATGTCAACCATCTTAATTTTTCTACTCAGAGCAGCAAAATAATAATTGTAAATGGATTTAGCGAAAACAATGCGTCCCTTACTGTTTTTATTTCAAAATTGAATAACCTCAATTATTTTATCACACTATTGCCTGCTAACAAGTATCCCACATATGGTGACACTCAAAGTCACATAAATCCTATGTATTGCTTAAGAGCCTTAGAATTTGACCCAAACTAAACATTTGGCACTACAAGTTACTTTGGGTTTAAACTAAGTGTTAAAACAAAAGACTTTTTAAAGTGCCCGTCAAATTTTGTAAAAAAAATCTAAATTTACGATCACACAAGTGTTTCAAGTAATGTTTTTGTGAGACTTTAGTTTTCAGATAGGTATCGTTTAAAATCTTAAATGATCTCTAATCTCAAGTAGAAACCTGTTAACAAACGCAGTCGAATGTAATCATTTACACGCTAACTAAATCCATAAGTGGGAATAAATTTCAAATATTTATTAGAGAACTTAAGTCATAAATAAAACAATACTCATTGACCATACTCATACACAGGACGCTTATCGTTAAATTATTGTTTATCTTAACGCTATTAAAATTTCCTGTAGGCTACCAAAGTTTCAAACGAACGCCCCGTCAAATCTAAGGCTTTGTTTATAAGATCAGCATTTTTAACTTAATGATTTTATTGTTCTGTTTATATGACTAAGTCTTTGTACTCAGTTTAGACAAATAGGCCTAGTGTTCATGTGCCGAATCTCTAATCAAATCTATACTAATATTATAAAGCTGAAGAGTTTGTTTGTTTGTTTGTTTGTTTGAACGCGCTAATCTCAAAAACTACTGGCCTGATTTGAAAAAATATTTTTACATCGGATAGTCCATTTACCGAGGAAGGCTTTAAGCTATATAACATAAAGATACGACTCATAAGACCACAGCAGAAATGAAAAATGTTGCGAAAACGGGAGAAAGATATTCCTTTTTAGAGCTTCCGCTGCATACGCTGCGGAAACCGCTTAAGTTACACAGAAATCATGTATGACAGGATTGTTAAGCATTAAGAGTTCTATAATAAAGTCCGCGACAGCATATGTCTATCTTTTATGGTTGACTTACTACAACCTTTTTTATGTTAATAAATTTGTAAAAAAATAATGCATTATTTTTAGAGGTGTATTATACACACAGGTATTTATTCTTATCAAAATAAATACATTCATCATCACGAGCATTTCATTTAGAACCAAGTTGCCCTTAATATTATTTGATTTCAATAAATATCTTAGGAGCTATCTAAGATATTTATTGACAGTTTTAACATAACTCCGCACCAAAAAAGTTCGCAGCTGAAGAGTTTGTTTGTTTGAACGCGCTTATCTCAGGAACTGCTGGACCGTTTTGAAAAAATATTTCTGTGTTGGATAGCTTATTTATCGAGAAAGGCTTTAGGATATAAAACATGACGCTGCGACGGGAGGGGAGGGAGCAAACTCAAAACGCGCGGACGAAGTCGCGGGGGACCGCTAGTAGCAAATATAATCCGAGTTTATCTTTCAACTGATAATGCAAATTTTAAACATAGAACTCGAAGAATGACATGGACTAATATCAAGTAAGTATCATCATTTGAGAACAAGGCTTGTATTATTAAATATCCTAAATCACTACCCGGGATTTATCTTTTTTTCAACCAGCCTTATAAATGAATCGCTTTATCTACAAGCACACCCATGATTTAATCCCGTTACAGTAAAGTAATTTATAAAAGCGCCGGGAAATATCTTAACACTATTACTTTCTACACGCCGCCTATATCCTCCCTATCTAACCTCTATGATTGACTGGTAGAGCATGCTCTCAGCATCAAGTCTGCCATATACTTCGTTTGTCCGTGCATGAAGTCTCAAATAAATAAATGTTTACACTTTGCTATTTTCCAAAGTTCTGAACACGAAGTTAACCTTAAAATAAAACTCGCTTTTGTAACAAGAACGTAAACAAAAATCGACCTTTCTCGAAAATCAACATATAAATTTCTTGGACCCAGTCTATTTTTAGAAACGATCATAAGAAATGATTCCTTCATTTAAACCTTACGCATACATAATTTTAATAAATTACGCCTTACTATTTCCTTCAACGTAAAGGGCACCTGACTATCCTATACCGGTTATAAAGATTTCAAAGGATTTTTTTTTTCTATTACTTCTTTCATCAGTATTTAAAATTAAGTGACTAATCACATACGGCTCTAGGTATTAGTGACAGCTGACAGACTGACAGTTACTGTTACGAATTGACCGTGGGACAACGGCGAGCTTTGTTTGCGACGGAAATTTTTTATGAGTACTATAAGCGGTAACGAAAGTGTCGAGTTGCGAGGTTTCGCACCATAACTCTTGCAGACCGCGTTATAATTGAACTTTTTCTTACACACACTATAGTAACTTGACTGTGATTGAGCTTTAATCTTTCCGTTGCTGAATATTAGTTTTATGAGATCGTGAAAAATGCAACGTTTAGTTTAAATGCTGATTCAGGAAAAATTTGTGATTGCAAATATGGATAAAATATATAATTTAATTAATCCCTCAAGCGTATGTGAACGAGACAATGCAAATTCTATTGTTATGCGGTTGCCTGCAACCGCTCGGGTGTTGAAGCATTAAGTGATTTCAGTGTCATAATGAGACTTTTGCTAAACTATTTATTATATCCATTTTTCTATGCCCGTCGCCCCCACTATTTTCCAATTCCTAAAATACGCACACCCACAAAGATCCCTACGATAAGCATCCACGTTTTCAACCTCTTTCCATTTCACAAGCAACAATTGTAGGCTAAAAAGCCCACGTATTTAATAATAGAAATAAAGTTAATTAGCCTTTAACCAGGTTTTTAGGTTTTTATTATATCCTGGTCGGTCACGGCACCAATTGTAATGATTCCCCCCTTTTGAACACGTACAGACACTCTCTATTAACAAAATAGACCCAATGCAATGATTGAAGAATAATATTAAATTAATTATGATGTAATTTGGCAGTGTGATCGTCTAGATTAATGGTAGGACCTTACGTTGTGTATTTATATAGTAACCAAATTCTTTTACAGGTAAGTAAATGTTTAAAAATAATAATAAGTTTAACAAGAAAGATTATAGGTTGTGTGCGCATTTAAAGGAAGGGGAAAATGGAAACCCGCAAAACCGCTGGTCATTATCTATACTAATATTATAAAGCTGAAGAGTTTGTTTGTTTGTTTGTTTGTTTGTTTGTTTGTTTGTTTGTTTGTTTGAACGCGCTAATCTCAAAAACTACTGGCCCGATTTGAAAAATTTTTTTTACGTTGGATAGTCCATTTATCGAGGAAGGCTTTAGGCTATATAACATAAAGGTACAACTCATAAGACCACAGCAGAAATGAAAAATGTTGCGAAAACGGGAGAAAGATATTCCTTTTGAGAGCTTCCGCTGCATACGCTGCGGAAACCGCTTAAGTTACACAAAAATCATGTATGACAGGGTTGTTCAGCATTAAGAGTTCTATAATAAAGTCCGCGACAGCATATGTCTATCTTTTATGGTTGACTTACTACAACCTTTTTTATGTTAATAAATTTGTAAAAAAATGATGCAATATTTTTAGAGGTGTATTATACACACAGGTATTTATTCTTATCAAAATAAAACATTCATTATCACGAGCATTTCATTTAGAACCAAGTTGCCCTTTATATCATTTGATTTCAATGAATATCTTAGGAGCTATCACAGTTTTAACATAACTCCGCACCAAAATAATGTTCGCAGCTTAAGTACAACGTGCGCTTGCGCTAATATATATTATAAAGCTGAAGAGTTTGTTTGTTTGAACGTGCTTATCTCAGGAACTGCTGGACCGATTTGAAAAAATATTTCTTTGTTGGATAGCTTATTTATCGAGAAAGGCTTTAGGATATAAAACATGACGCTGCGACGGGAGGGGAGGAAGCAAACTCAAAACGCGCGGACGAAGTCGCGGGGGACCGCTAGTAACTAATAATTGTTCATACAAATTGAAGCAAATTTAACCACTCTCTTTGCATTCATAATTGAAATATATTTTTTTTTATTCCTATAAAATATCTTTAGTTAAGACCTTGTGGGATTTTTAAGGCTTGGGGGGCTCCTCCAACGCCTCCCCAATATGATGGCCCCCAATTTTATTTAGCCTTTCCCTGGAATGAATCCTACTAAACTTACGGAGCCTAAAGACATTTAATATAAATAATAGTAAGAAGTTATTCAGAAAATATTACCGTAAGGAAATAAAAATGGAATTTTCAAATCTTAAGTTTGAAAGGTGAAATCAGAAAAAGCGTGGCGGAGTTGCAAGGTATCATCTCTGCTTCTTATTTAAAGGTTCTTTTTTAATGTCCTAATAAATTAGTGTTACCGTACATACAAAATGACGTTCATTATTTGAATAATCCGTTGGGTAATACTTATTTATCGATGGTAATACAGGTTCTTACTTTTTTTCAACCGTCTTAGCTCCCTCTTTTTTTTTCAATCCTTCGAGATCGAGCTGTTTGTTTTTAATTTAAGCAAGCTATACCATCTTCACTTCACTTAAAATTCTATCAGAGCAGTTGTGGTCTTCCTTGAGGGCGTTTTTCACCCTACGGTTTCCATCGATGAAACGCTTGCACCAAGATTACTTTTGCCACATGCCCAGCCCACTTCCACTTTAAATGTTCAACTCGTATCATACCTAACTAATTAATATCTGAAAATATTATTTTATTAGGTTAGATAAGAGTTATTAACTAACGAAATTATAGGCGGTTATCAGATGGGCGCAAGGGGAACTCCCTTGGATACATATTTCCTATCAAATCGCATAAGCACATATTGGATTTCTTTTTATCGATTTTTATTTTTATGTCTGCTGCGTTAAAAAAGAACCTAATTATAAAGCATACAGTGCAGGTATGTGTAATTGGAAATTTTGAATTAGTTATTCCGAACAAAACTAAAGTACGATATCAGTTACTTAGGTCTTAGTGTTAGATCAGTATATTTATAGTGAACGGAGAGGGAGCGAAAACTGATGCCGCTGACTGAATCAGACGCCTACGTCCAGGGCGTTCTGCGGCGGCTTCATGCCCTCGCTTTACCCCTTATCAATGGGTCTCAGGTTGCTGACACGGGGGTGTGCGTGTCTCACATGCCGCCTACTGGAGTTCAGGAGGATATTATCATCCCCTGAAGCTGGGTGGTGCTTGAGAACGAGCTACAGCCAGAGGCGGGGCTGCGAAAGAATGCCTAGGGATATATCCAGGGCGATAACCCGCAGCACCACCCCTATATGGCACTAGAGGACACTGACTGGCTTATCTGGGTGTGGGAGTCCCACAAAACCACTGGTCTCTTCCGAGATCAGCGGGTATGCGTAATGCATTTTCCAGTCGAGACAAAATAATAATTTACTAATAGTGAGTTTGATTAATCCAATGCCACGAGCTCACAATTGCTCCAAAGTAGTGATAGATCCAATGTTGTGTATGAAGTGCCTCTAAAGTTAAGCCGTATAAAGCCTACTGCTGGGTAAAGGCCTCACCTCAATAATGAGTTGGAGGGCTCATAAGCTATACTCAGCATAGCTTCGGTAACGCTAACAAAACGCTGCCACCAACCAAAGAGCTTTTAAGAGCATCTCTAGAATTAAATTTATTTACAATTTCAGTGTTACCATCAATTTATACTAATATTATAAAGCTGAAGAGTTGGTTTGTTTGTTTGTTTGTTTAAACGCGCTAATCTCTAGAACAACTGTTCCGATTTAAAAAAAATGTATTGGATAGCTTATTTATAGAGGAAGGCTTATGGCATCACGCTACAACGGGAGGGGAGGGAACAAACTAAAACGCGCGGACGAAGTCGCAGGGGACCGCTAGTATTAAATAATAATAATAAAAACTATTATCTAATAAAGGTGACCTTTAAAGGATAACCAAAACTAAACCTCATCAATAATGATGACTTTTAAAATTTAAAAATTACATTTCATTATTTTTTATATAACTAACTTAATGGTTCTGCCAAGGCTCTTTCTATTTATTATATTTGTTTAATTCTTTATTAGATTCTTTAATTAATTTTAATCTTTAATTAAAACCAAGGTGGCTTCATCGAATTTATTTTGCATTTCACGGTAGTTAGTCGCTTATAGCACTCTTATTTCTTAGTTTCGTGCGCATTTTATTGCATAAAATCATAATTATTCTTAACGCACAGTCGTACCGAACAGGCTACCCTGTATTTATTGTTACACTCAAAACTATACTAAAATATTTAGTCTATCACGTCATCCTACGTGACGTATCGACCGGTGTATATCACTCGATCTACATTACCCGAAAGTATGTGTTCGTTCATGCTAATGAACGGACAAAGCTTAGTTTAGTTTAGTAACTAGTTGAACCGGTGTGAGTGCGCACGGCTATCTGTTTATTATTTTAACATTTAAACTTTGGTCGGACGTGACATATAACGTAAGTGATATAAAAATGTACTACATAATAAAAATAATTTATCGTTAAAAAAATGTTAATCTAATAGTTAATTATTTTAATGGAATTAAAAATTGTAATGAGTTTGAAGATTTTTCTGAAAGTTCTATAATATATTTCAATTTATTTGTTTGTATTATGATTTTACATCAATTATTATGTTCATAAGCAATTTTTCAGTATAGTCATTTATTTTGTTTTTGAGTACGTAGTAATGTTTTTTTTTATAAAATATTGAGTGTTGTGTTTACACTTACGTGGCGGAGTATAGTTTTACTGGTTTCGCTAAGTTCTATTCTAAGATATTTTGGATAAAGTTCAATCAAATATAAGACTAGACTCTTAGAATCTTACAGGGGTTCCATGAACAAACTTATAATATTTTTTAAATTTATTTCCTTCCGTGTTTTCGTTTACGGAACCAAAACAACCCTCTAGAGAAATCAATATTGTGTCAGTCGGTAGAAATCCATTATTTTATGGGTAATGTAGAAATACATAATATCTTTATAACAATGGTTCTAGTTCATAAGCTAAAACGTCGTAGCTAATTGGATCTTTTGGTGGTATCGTCGAAGTGAATCGGTTAAAATATTTCACTTTCTACACAGTTTATACGATAGTTGTTTCTTAAATTATCACTTAACTATCCACATCATTAGTTATCATGAATATTAGTTAAGTGACTAGTCACTTAATACCTACCAGTTTGTTTAATTATTTAGAGACACTGGTAGTAACAAATCGTTTTACTCTTATCAAGGACAGTCGGATAGCGTGAGTACCTATGCGGTAGACCAACTACGATTTCCGCTTTTTTTAAAGACGACCTCGTCTATAAAGAACCTTATTACTTGTTGAAAAACTAACTTTTGTATTGAATTTATTCCGCGCCATCTGGTAATGAGACAGTGTTTTGGTGATCATGTAAATCATCTGCAACTTATTCCCATATTTCACTTGCGATTGAAGTTATTAGGTTTAAATTTGGTTGTCCTCGGTAGAATTGATCAGTCAATGAAAAGATGACAAGACATAGGCCGTTCGATAACATTAGCAGATAACTAAACGTTCTGTGATTGCTTTATTATTATTCAATTTACAAGACAATTAAAAAGAGTAGACAAGTTTTTGTCATGATCTCGCTTCATCATTTTTTTTTTAAATATTTCAGGTTAAAATGAACGCACCTACAATAACTGCCGTGGGCCCACAGCCAGCACAGGTTACCTGTCCTTCTTGCCACGCTTCCGTAGTCTCCAGAGTAGACCGCAAAGCTACCACCAAGACTCATATGATTGCTTTAGCATTGTGCCTTTGTTTGTGAGTATATAGATTTATTATAGAACTTATTTTCTGGGAATTAGATGCGGCAGGGCTCCGTAGAATGTGGCAGTATCCAAGACGCAAGGCTACCTACTAGATGCTTATGACGTCTTTAACATTGTACCTCTTTTTGTGGGTAAGTATCTAGTTTTTTTCTTAGGAAACTTATTTACTGGGATCTAGACAAGGCCGTTTTCTTTTCTTAGGATATGTTGTACACAATCGTGACATTCTTTTTTAACGAAATGACTGATAAAAGTAATTTGTATTGGTCTGGGTGTTTTCTATGTATATCATGTATGTATTTACAAACAAAAAAGTATTTAAGTATTATATCCGTTGTCTGGCACCCATAACACAAGCTTTGAGTAGCTTACTTTGGGAATAGAGGACAATGTGTGGGAATGTCCAAAGGATATTTATATTTATATTATATTATAATATAAATACAAAGCTCACACTCTATAACGATATATTATTGTCAAAAAATGAGATCTTTACAATCGAAAAGTTAATTAATTTAATTCAATGATATTATTTTAAAAGAAAAGAAAAACGGACTTTAGTATTGTGATAATATCAAAAGAAGACGCGAAGCTACCTCAAAGATGCTTATGATTGATTTAGCAATGTTCCTTTTTTAATGAGCAGTTTTTTTTCTATGAATTTCTAGATAGTTACTAGGACAGACATTAAAAATAATATAATTAAAATTGTATTTGGTTAAAAGCTATGACTCAAATCGCATGTAGTATCGCAGTTAATAATGTTTAAAAATAATGTCGAGGTTTCCATAGACCCGACTGACTCTCCCTGGCCATGACACTATTCACACTTGGCATGACAGAGAGTGTAATCAGCTGAAAGCTTAGAATATATTATGTATTTGTGAATACTGTTTCAATCAAAACTCAGCCTGTATTTAAATTACTTTGCGGCGTGTAATGTGTTATTTCATTTGATTAATGTTCTTTTTTCGAATGAGAATTGGTCGGAATATTGACGCATGTGATTCGAAAACAGACGCAGGGCAATTTAGAACTATTTGATAAGCCGATCGGTTTGGGTTAAGGCTAGATTTGCTATTCACACATCTAAAAATCAATGTCGTAGTTTGATAGGATGTCGATATATCACTTCGATAACAAATTTAATAAAGGAATAACAAAATAGTTGCATAGGATTAATCCACATTACTATAATTTTATTAATAAGTGAAAGTTATCGAATCGTAACCGTATGTTTCTGAATCGGGGACTACTGTTCTTACTCACAAATGGTTTCCCACATCGAATTCTTTAAACTAAAGTTGATGATCAGGAAGTTACCCAACCAAGTTCAAGAACATTATGAATGAGATTCGCCTGAGTCATAGCACTCAACGGCGATTGTAAGGGGCCTGCTGCAAACAATTATAGCCGACACTCAAGGTCGATTATAAAAAAACTAAACTCGCTACACCATACCATTTAAAGTTGAGCTTTGACTGCATAGCCGGTTAATATTAGATAGGGTTCGGCTTAATAAGGCTAGTATGTATCTTGCGTCGAAATCGCTATTGTACACCTAGTAACAAATACTCACTTTTATAAAACTTCTTATTGTCACAAGATTTGATATGTCAAAAGCTAAACGTTGGCAAATTTTACAAAAAAAATATATTATACTTAGTTTTGTTTTGCTCCTAGAACTCTAAATGGTTTTAGAAATTTCTGAATAAAGAAATACTCTAAATTATTAATGTTAGTACTACGTATTTACTGTATTGTTTCCGTACTTGATTGATACGTTCTTATTCTTCTCTTTTACAAGGTATGCTAATAAGTGCAAGGAATACAAACATTTTTCGTGTGAAAATCTAATTTAATTTTTGTGGCACCGCCCATTATAATTTCTACTTAGCCCAAAGGTATAACGGGTAGAGAATGCCATATGGCGTTAAGTCCATCCTTAGGTATCACAATTTGTCAGTTTGTATAGTGACAAAACACTTTAAAAACAAAAATGTAATTATAAATAAACTTCTTTTTAACCGACTTCAAAAAAGGAGGAGGTTATCAATTCGACTGTATGTTTTTTTTTTTTTTTTTGTATGTTTGTTACCTCATATCTCAGTCGTTTGTCGACAGAATCGAAAAAATTTTTCGCTTACTTAGAGGGTGTACCTTCTAGTTGGTCCCATTTTTTCTATTTTGGGATCTGATGATGGGATCTTGGTGTAATCGAGGGAAACCCTGAAATTTTAAAGGCACGTATAGTGTTTCTTTACTAGAATCTTAATGTTGACGTGTTGTTACGTCTGATATTCAACATCTTGTGGGGCTGAGCTGATGGTGGAACTCCTTAACACTTAGGAGTTCAGTAATTATAATGACGGAACTTATGATACATAATTTATAGCTTCATAAAAAATAGAATCATAAGGTGCAACTCCCCCCCCCCCCCCTCCCTCTTAGGTAATCACTAAAAATGAAGAAATAAAATAAACTTTAATAAAAAGTAAAAACCGACTTCAAAACCAAAATGCACTAAAAAGTCTTAAATAAACTCTTTACCATTGAAAGGAAAGGAATCCGTTTTAGGCAAATAATTTCTTTTTGGAGTCGGTGCTGTAATAGTTGATGCTTGAAGGTCAAAGTGATGGCACCGACTCCAAAAAGAAATTATTTGCCTAAAACGGATTCCTTTCCTTTCAATGGTAAAGAGTTCATTTAAGACTTTTTAGTGCATTTTGGTTTTGAAGTCGGTTTTTACTTTTTATTAAAGTTTATTTTTATCTTAAACGATTGTTCAATATTTGTAAAAATATTTCCTTCGAATATTGTAAGAGCAATCTTGCGACATTGATGATGTTACGCAGCCTACGCGTTAAAGTAAGTGCTTGCAAATTTCAACAGTTTTGCTTATGTGACGGTGGCCGAGTGGTATAGGTATACGCCCGAATAGCGTAAGAGACGGGGTTCGATTCCTCGTCTGTCACACAGCCAAAGTTGCTTTTTAGCTTTTTAAAAGTGCAATTTATATTTTTATTTATTTATTTGGTATGGGTTCGCCCTTGACTCCAGACTAAGCCTAGTGCGACTAAAACGAAGTAATAGGCGTAGTAGTAGTAGTATTATAATAATATTATATATTATTGGCTGCCTCAGTGGCGGAGCGGTTAGAGGGTCGCACTTTCAAGCGACGGATGCACTAGAGGTCCTGGTTTCGATCCCCAGGTCGGGCCAAAAATATACCTGGGTTTTTCTGTTCAGAAATTCTCTATGTAGCCCGGAGTTTTGGAAGATGGCGGTGTTTTACCTTTTTACGACTGGTGCGCACGTTACGCAGTTGGTCCTGCGCCTGATCTCTCTCTAGTCGTGGTGTTAGATTGCTGTCCCATCGGGCTATGGGAGTGAGTCGTTGTGACTGGCCACCGTAGTCGAAATCGGGGACTATTATTATTATTATTATTATATTGATAATACCTAAAGTCGGCTAAATACGATCATAAACTATGTTCGTTGTTCACCCAATAATGTTTTATTTCACGTTTCAGATGTTGGTGTTGCGTGTGTGTACCCTACTGTATGGACTCCTGTCAGAACGCTGACCACTACTGTCCCAACTGTAATGCATACCTCGGCACGTACCAGAATTAGTTTTTAACACTAACGGTACTTTCCCTCTGCACCGTACCATACCATGAACGTGCTAGGAACGTGTCAGGCACGAAAAGCAACTCGATAAGCTCTACCCTGCCCACTGAACGGATAGACAGCGTTCTGAGGTATATAACCCGTACTCGTATGATGCCAGTATGCAACCCGTATGATATTTTATATAAAGATAGCGAGCGAGCCGCGATTTCTTTTGTATTTTGTTGGCAAGGCTCTGACCTAGAAGTATCGTGATCAGACCGACAGTCTATATCGGCTGGTCTATCTATGCACTGACTAAGCTAAGACGCTTTTATAACGATCATCATACACGGATATCTTTTGTATGCTCAGCTGTGCAACGATGTTGGTCGGTGACGGAACGGTTTAGGTGGCATAGTTTTGAAAAGGTACAAAGAATATGTTTTTGCTGGACACGTTTTCTAGCACAGTCAATATATGGTGTAGTAGGAAAATACCTTTTATAACTATTCGGTTTATTCTGAAAATGCATTTAATTGAGTATGATTATCCTTAAGTGGTTACACTTCACGCCTACTTCGAGTTGGACTAGTTGTAGATAAGCCATAGAAAGGTTGCACTATTTATGATTCAAGTACAATTATTACTAAATGTCCAACTTGAAAGGGCTATTTTACTTAGCTAAGTTTGTATTTAACTGTCAATTTACTTTATAAAAAATGTGTTAGTTTAAACAAAATGTAGTAGTTAAGTAGTTTTCAGTTAGGTACCGCCTAAGTGAAAACTTTTGTAATCGTCTGCTACAAAACATATGTTTTTATTTGTGTTTTCATTCCATAAACTTAACCACAATAATATGTCTGTAAGATATATTTTAAATGGACTTTATATTGTTAAAGAAGATAGTAACAGTATACAAGTCTTGGCATTTGATTGCGAGCAATATCAATTTTAGATCATAATGAATGACAGTCAGATTCTGGATCACTGTAGGTGACAAACATTAAGCAAGCCTTAGTTATTAATTGTAATTATTCGGAAAAAATATAGTGCGTAACCAAAATAAAACTTTATTATTTGTAAAAACAATTCATTATCTCGGTAACAATGAGACATGAGTTCGTTTTTAAGGATTTGAGATACAACTCATTAAATTTTAAGCACGTCATAACTATTAATCTACCTTTCTATTTATTGTAAGTAATTTTATTCATTATATTTTTTTAATAAAAAAGTTTGAAATTATTGTGTTTTTAATTGAAAGCCACTATTTTTTTAATTGTAAAATGTACGATTTTAGTACGTGTAATCTAAATAATTTATGATAATTATAACTGCAATCATGGCTGTTTTCCCTATTTTATAATTATGTTTAAGTTCTATTAGTATGTATTTGCCGTATGTTTTCCCGTGCGTTATCATTATAAACCTGAATGCTGATATGAGTAACGTGCACCGTGCAATTAAGTACCTAGGTAATTATGCGATAGTATGATTACTTATCTTCTAGCCTCGACTGATATTATACCTACCTATTATGTACTGCAGGACTCCCCGACAAATGCGTGTCTAAAAATAGTAGAACATTCGTCGTCATCATCAATAACAGCCGAAGAAGTCCACTGCTTAAAAGCTTCCCTTACTGCTTTCGACAGCGAACACGATGACCAATGAGAGCTCCAATCTTAGACTTTCCTGCCCTTCAGCTCTTCAACGGCCTGCAGTTCTTCGCGGTATGTGCCCTGCCCAATGCCACTTTTAAGCTTACGGTGACTCGGGAATTTTAGTTTATCGTGAAATTAGGCTCTGCGAAATAATAACTACTCTTGGAGCTCTATTTTTGAATCATTCGCTTCAAGATGGCGAGTGATTTTCGTTCGAAGATGAATTAAAAGTTATATAAAAAACTCGTTGTCGAACGAAAATCACTTGCCATTTCGAAGCGAGGGATTCAAAAATAGGGCCCTTGGTTACGGGCAAAGCTTTAAACTTTACTACGTCCAAAAAGACTTCAAATTTGTTCACTATTATTATAAGATTTTTATGTGTTGAATATTAGTATACAAAAGCGAAATTTATTGCATTATTATATAAAAAGTAATGTTTTCCAACTGGTGACCGTTAAGCTGCTGTCAATATTATAATCTGGAACGAAGATTGGTAATGACACGCTGACACATAGTCGTTTGGTATTGCTGCCGATTCTGTCCTAATGTTTTGTTTCAAACACGTTTGATTTGACAAATTATACTTACATTCAATAATTTTAGGGAACCTCCGCATTTAAAAGTCATGAAAAGTAAAATCGAGGCTTTTGGGAAGCAAGTTGTGTTACCTCTTTTCGACTCTACCTTTTCAGATAATAATTCGTTAAGAGATAAAACACTTTTTTACGGATTAACTTTTCGCGAGTTTATTCGATGAGTAATATTCGCGTAAACTTCAGAAGCAAAAATTCGTTAAGAGCTTCAATTTATTGATTTGATGTCAAGGAACACTGAAAAAAATTAATTTACTGAACAGTTTAGCTGTTTTATATTCATAAAGATGAAATAAGTATCCAAAAATTTGCGCACGGGCGGGACTTGAACCAGCAACCTTTTGGCAGACCGGGCCAAACGCTCTTACCAATTGAGCTACCGTACTGTCAGTCCGACCCGGCGAAATTTGTGGTTTCTTTATGAAAACGTCAATTGCGTGACGCTTAGCGCCATCTAGCCGTCTGTTTATGAAACAAATAGCCCAAGCAGTTATTCTTTACAGAATAAATTCAACTTGGAAACTGATGTCGCTTCGCTATGTAATGCTTTAAAATGTTTTTTTTTAACACTCACAGTGTCATATTTTATATTCATAAGATGAAATAAGAAACCAAAAATTTTCGCACGGGCGGGACTTTCTTATTTCGTCTTAATGAATATAAAATAATATAAAAAAGTAACATGTAAGGGTTGTCAACAATTGTGTTATCAAATAAATATTCATATTATTCATATTCATTTATTTGCCAACTAAGTGTTACATACACACATATCAGGTCTTATACCAGACAATTGCACTTATGACTTAGTAACCCTTTCTGTTTGGGTATAATATTATGAAGTAAAGGATGACTGAGGCGATGATTGTTGCATATATAATAATATTTAAATTTTTAGTTCATTTCTGAATTAAATGTTTCCTTTCTACCATATAGCGAAGCTCACAGTTCTCCCTTACACCCTTTGTAACACATCTCAAACACACATCAGGATTTAACCGTTTCGTCGTAGATTACGTAAGCCAGCAGCTCCATAGTGATTGCTTATTGGGTATGGTCAGTAATGCGCCTCCTTTGAACCGGGATTAATTCGATTGGGTCCAACCGCAGCCGGAGTTCGGCTAAACTCGGACCAAGTTTATAGTTAACGATAGTGTAGATACCGTATCCAACTGATAATGGAATATCGACTGACTTGTGAAAAAAAGATTGTGAATATGAAAAAGGAAGTTTATTTTAAATACATTTTGGACGCCAATCACATACATTGCTCTGATCGCAAAGTAAGTATCCAATGCACTAGTGGACGTAGTGACGGTGGACCTACAACACTCAGACCCGAGACAATTTAGAAAATTATGATTTCTACATTAAGCCGACCGGGAATCGAAACCGTGAATATTAAAAGCAATGATCCCTGATGGCTGGATCCCGAAAGCATAAGTATGAATATTAACAAACCTTATGTCAATATTGTTCTCCAAAAATCACAATACCGATGCAATACTTGGTTACTTTCAATAGGCTATGGTGACTATTATCTTACTTATATCCATCTTTAAATACATGCTACAATGCAGTAATATCGATGTTGAATTTAAAATTTTCCAAAATTGATAGTCAAACTATCGCTGGTATTTTGACTATAGATTTCTCGATTTGGTTACCGCACTAGTTAACACATTTAGATCTTGCTCTGTTCCAAGATTGTTGTTAGGACGTATGATCTTGTCTAACTGCTGCATGCTAACTTGTGCAGCAAAGAAAGCATTTATATTACAAATTCCAAAGAATTAGACACGATGCTAATGTTTATTTTTACTTACTCCTTATTAAAGTAATTATGATTATTTTAATTAGATTTATAGCAATACCTCTGGAGTGATAATAATATTAAATTAGTTGCATAAGAAAATGGTAAGACAGATAATACTCTAACATAATGTTTTTGGTTATTAGTATATATCACAATGTCATAAAATTACGGCTTTTCAATCAGTGCAATCTTGGTTTAATTGAAAATCTTTTTCAATTATTCGAAGAACTTTGTCGTTATTTACAAACATAAACAAACTTATTTAAAACACAAAATGCCTCTTTTATGATGGAAAAATAAGCACTAACCAATGAATAATTCGCGTTAGCGTTAACCAGAAGTTATTATGATATTGTGAAACAGGACGTAAGCATTTTAACAAGCCCACAGCTGGTATATCCTGGAGCTTATTATATTTTTGTCTCAACCATTACATGGAAAAATATTGTAGGTGTCTCTTCAATGGTAGCGGAGGTGAGACAAATACTTTTATGGTCGGAAACACTCGTGAGTTTATTGCCAGTCGGTCGCTTGCTGGGACAGGAAGTCTCTACAGTCATATATAAATATGTTAGAGTTTTCATTGTGTTAAAAACCCTTTGCACACTGCGACTTTAAGCAGCGATGCAGCATCGAAGCAGTCGCAAAATGACAACCTTTACACACTTGCGCTACGCTAAAACGCGACTGCATTGATGCCAAATTAAATCTGTTCATTGCGTGAGTCGCGATGGTGACGCACGTTTTCAAAACGCGCGATTGCATCGATGCTAAATGCAGTGTGTAAACGGTCATAATGTTAGTAAATTTAGTCAACAAAACACAGTCATGTTTCAAGTGCCTTCTTTCTTTATGAGGGTAGATGACTAAGTACGGTATTTAAAGTATGTGCAGCAGCCGACTAGTGTTGTTATATAGTAATGTAATTATGTAAGTGAATGTTAGTGTGGCCTCTTGTAAAGGCACTGACTGACTACACATGAAATGTATATATACTATATGACATAGAGTTGGAATTACCTATTTAAAATTTGTCGTGAAGCGACTAATGTGGAGAAGTAGAAGAAGGTAAAAGAAAGAGGTAGAAGAGGGAATAGAATTTATATTAAAACAAAAAAAATATAATACCGAAAAATGAGATGAGGTGATGTCTGTATGAATGTAAGTAAAGTGCAGTGGGCGTGAGTAAGTATCTTCAAATCTTCAATAAGTATTGTCCTGGAGGCAGCAAAGGGCGGCGTCGGAGTGCAGGGCCGACACAGCGGAGGTAGCAGCGACGCCGATGTGCAGCGGTGACAGGCGCCGTGAAGAGCAGTGACGCCGATGTGCAGCGGTGACAGGCGCCGTGAAGAGCAGCGACGCCGATGTGCAGTGGTGACAGGCGCCGTGAGGGAGTGACTCACAGCAGTAATGAGGGTAACGGGCACTATATAGAAAATGTTATGATCAGTTGGAGTGCCAGAAGTACTTGGTCTCGGATCCTCTTCCGAGAAGGAGACAGGTCCCTCCCCTAGAGCGAGGAGGTGTTACTGCAGTCAATGGGCTCGGATACTCCTCCGGTGTCCGGTCCCTCCCCTAGCGTGAGGAGGTGTTTCAGTAGTCACCGGCGGTTCTTCAAGACTTCTTGAGGGAAGATGTAGAGTGTTTATTTCTTGAAGTATAATAGAACTGTTCGAGCTTAGAACTCGGAATCGAATGAATTGAATGAAAAAAATAAAGGCTTATATAGGGGACCTAGGCCGTTCAAATTTAGATCGAGATAGGTTCAAAAATAGAACATGAATACTGGTGGTTTACAGAGGATTAAACCCGAAAAAGTAATAAACTTTGATAGAAGTTGTCAGACTTTGAAAGATATTGTCATAACAACCATGTCAATAAAGATAAAAAATGTCAAAAATCAAGCAATTTATAAAAATAATCAAGAAAACGAATCATCACCCAATGCAAATTAAAGGAAAATTGCAAACAAAGGTAAACACAGCTATTTTTACAGTATTATGCACAGAAAAGTAGAATAACAGAGCTTTGAAAGTTTGACATTTTTAGATTCACAATAAATATTGTTCAAAAAGGATTAGAAAACATCAATAATCCAAAAATACAGAGTGATAGTATAAGAAGAGTAGAAAGGCAGGTAATTCCTATAGTTTAATGTCTACAGTACGACTTTTTAGGGAGAAAATACGAACCACGATATGGTAGATAGAATCTATGATTAACTCTTATGTTCGTGTTTACAGCAAACGAACCAGCAATCTTTGGATGGAAAAAGGAAATGAAAGCATGGAAAAACAAAGATAATGTGATGAAAATGTTAATGTGGATCCGATGAATACTAAATATATTAAGGTACTCAATTTATTACACGTTATACATGTACAACGGTACAACCCTACACGCCTAAAACTCCCTAGATCAATAAATCCCTAAGTTCCTAAAACCCTAACCTACAGTGTATACTGTATATGAAATAAATAAATATATAGATAGCTACAGGAAGTTGGCGAGGAACAAGTTGAGGGGTTGGATTTCTCACTACCAGTCCAGCAGACTCACGAAACTGATCACAATTGATGGCTAGAACTCTCTTGGTCACAATGAGGGGAAATACATTACCAGGGAGAAATAATAAATCAATGCTGACAGGGTCAAAAAAAAACTTTTATTTACAAATTTACATTTTATTTATTCAGTTTTTACCTACACACATTGATAATTTGTAACTAGTGATCCGTCGCGAGATACTGGCGAGGTTGCTGACGAAAAGTTCAATATTCATCTGCAAAAAGTTTATTGTCTAAAAGAGGTACCCGACTTTGATAATATTTAAGCTATAAAAGCCAGCCTATTTAAAATTTACATAATATTTCATGGAACTTATAATTTCATTAGAAGGTTAAGAAACAAAAGCCGAGCTCATAGTTATCTCAGGTAAAAGTAACATAATATTGTAGAGACTGGCGCCCCTAGTGTATCGTAAACAAGGCTTTCTGCGGTACGGATTTCAATATTTTATGGCTCCGATGCTAACAAAATAAAACTTTTACTTTTAACTTACTACAATTGAATGCAACGTTGTACTCTACGTGAATGTCTTAGATATTGTGGCTTGAGAAGAAATCTAAAAGAACGAGTTGTGACATAGCATTTTTATCCATTCAGAAAAGTAACTGCAGATTTTAACGGCGCTTATCCAGTTGTATTGTATTTTTGGAACCAACTAAATCTAGGTCTTTCGTTGGTAAACAGTGTAACTACTAATTCCTTTGCTGATCATCTTATTACGTTCTTTGCAGTGCAGGCAGAAAGGAATTTGTATATTTTTATTTTCGTTTTTGGGAAACTCAGCAAAAAAAGTTTTTACATGATTTTCTGCCGGAACGTAAATGAAACAAACGTTCCAATAGACCGATAGGCTATAGATCTACAGCGACGCGTGGCATTTGATGAACAGGGCAGGCTGCAGTACGAGCGGAATTTTTCAAGTTATTCCCTAAATTGAATTCGGCGAGTTCGGACTGCGGACTAGCGCAAAATAGATTTTGTACGATAACGCCAGCCGTCCAGCAAGAGTACAGATAGCATGATCGAGGATACTGCCACCTTTTTTCTTGGTTTAGAATGTATTTAATACTCACAGTGCTATTTTTGTTCCTATAAAATAAAATAAGAAACCCAAAAAAACCACTCTGACTGTTAAATCATTCTAAACTATTAGATTTTAACAATTTAAGCGTTATTAGTTTCTAGGTTGTTTTTGTTGTGTGTATTTATTCTGTATGAAATAACTACTTGGCCCTACTGCTGTTGGAAAAATAGTTTGGTAGATGGCGCTGATGTCACTCGTAAAGACGTATCAATAAGAGACCAGAAATTTCACGCGATGGGCTGGCTGCACGGTAGGTCAATTTGAAAGAGCGTTGGTCCGGTTTGCCAAGGATTTTTATTTCATTTAATAGGAATACCTTTCCACTTTTAAAAAAAAAAATCGGTTGCACATACTACCCACCTAACTATAACAAAAGCTGATATTTTTGCTGGTACTAACTTGTACGGAAGAAATGCATCTAAAGTTTTATAACTAGCGTCCTGCTTGGAGAACTTAAACTAGATATAAAAGAAGATAGATATAGAAGAAGAAGAAGCTTAAAAATAGGCCTATTTGACGAAACTTTAGGAATGGATACGTCTTAAGGTTGGTTAGGATCTAAATCCGATGATCGACATCAATCTTAAGCAAACTTTTTTCCGTCATCCAGTATATGACAGAAACACGTCCCTATGTACGATAAATTTAAATAAAATTTTAGATCGTGTGCGTAGAATCAAAATAAATGCGATATCAATCATTAGCTTATCTTTAGTTATTAATGCAAATAATCATATTTATTTGATTTTACGATTTCATAATTCACTGCCTTCCTAAAATCAATCATACTTATAAATATTGATGATTGATAAATGGTTGCATTTACAGTTGATAAACGAAAGGAACTGAGCCTAGGACTGTAATAGCCACTAACATAGTATACTTATAAGTAACTGTAACTTATAGTAAGTAACTGCCTCGGAAGCGCAGCGGAATGGGGGTGGCACTTAATAGCGACGGCTGCGCCAGAGGTCCTGGGTCGGACCAAAAATACTCCTGGGTGTTTCTGTTCATAAATTCTCAGGGTAGGCCGGAGTTTGGAAATTGGCGGTGTTTTACCCGCGTGCCACGGAATGCACGAAGAGCCGTTGCGTTGGTCCTGCGTCTTATCTCTCTCCGGTCGTGTCAGAATTCAGATTACTGTCCCATCGGGCTATTAGAGTGAGAGGAATAGAGAATGGACTTGTGTTTACGCACATACTTGTGAACTATTATACATATGTTCGCGCAGTCGGTTAGTCGTTGTGACCGGTCACCGTATTTGAAATCGGCTAAAGGGGCCATATGTATAAGTACTAGATGAACAAGTTTTACCATTAGCCCTAGCGAAAAACACTGAGACAAACATTCCATTTGAATCAAAACCAGCTAAGTGCGAGTCGGACTCGCCCACTGAGGATTCCGTGCCAACTTTTACTGAATTAGGGATCACTTCCACTAAGCCAAAATACCACAATATTTTGTTGACAGCAAACGTAACTTTGTTTTTCATAGTGTTTGTATAAAGAACAAAGTTATGTTTGCGCTTGTTGAAACTGTACTATATTTCAAAAACTCTTAGCTCGATCTCGTTCAAACCAATTTTCGTTGAAAGTTTTAATAAAACGTACATCATGTACTTTTTCCAAAATTCACACTCGCTTAGCTTAGAAGTTAGAAAAGGGGGGTGAGGCATTTTATCACTGTTTTTTTTAACATTTTATTTTAGAAAAAATGGTTTTGAAGACATCGATGTCATTTGAAGAGACCTATCCAATGCATTGGTGTGATCAAAAAAAATAACTTATTTAGTTCCATGTTTGTCATATGTCGTATTTTTTTGTATACCTAGGAATCCTAGGTATACAAAAAAATACGACATATCAGATACATGTCAGAATAAAATACTTTATTCTGACTAGGAGTGTCAGAATAAAGTGGCTGTGACATTTGGACATACACGCCACGACATTTGACAAAACTATAAGGGTTCCGTTTTTGCTATTCGGCTACGGAACCCTAATATATAAAACAGTTACACGTTATTTTTATTAAAAAATTGAGGTTAAATTAATTAAATCACAAAACGCGAATTATATTTCAGCGTTTTTTAATCGCCATCTGGTGGTCGACAGGTAAATGTGATCGGAACTTTCATCACAGGTTTACATAGGCCAGCTGATCTCATTCCATATTGATCAAGATCAAGGCGCGCCCCGTGATTAGTGCGAACGAACCTAGAGTGATCGCCCTGTCCAAGCCACTATGCCGGCAGGGTTATTACCGCACTAGCCAGCAATCGTTATGTGATTGCAATCCGTGTTAAACATGGACATCGTAACACCGTTAGTGAAGTCTGCTCCTTTTTGATTGACGAATATTGTAACCAATCTTGACATTTCTTTTTACCTTACTCTTAATAAAAGATCCACTTACTTCAACTTAGGCAAAATACCACAATATTTTGTTAGTAGCAAATATAACTTTATTAATCATAGTGTTTGTATAAAGAACAAAGAAGAAGTTATGTTTCCGGTTGTTGAAATTGTGCTATATCTCGAAAACTACTAGTTTTTTCGTTGGAAGTCTATGTCAAATCTACATCATGTATTTTTTTCAAAATTAACACTCGCTTAGCTGACTAGGGGGGGGGGGGGGGTTTACCAATTTGGAAGCGTCTGTCTATCTCTCAAACATTTTAGAGAAAAGGGTTTTAGGAACCTCGATGTCATTTTTTATTTTTTTATGAGAATCGTAAAGCGGTCAATAGGATACATCTCCCTACTAAGTTTGAACTGTGTGATACAATTACAGAATAAATGGCTGTGACATACGGACGGACAGACAGACAGACAGGCTTGACTAAACTATAAGAGTTTCGTTTTTGCCATTCGGCTACGGAACCCTAAAACGGACTTTACACCAACGCATTTGAATTGACGACTGAACGAAGCCGATGCCAACAAATACGAGTATGTAAAGAACTATCACATCTAGCGACAGATAGCATATGCGAATGTGTGTACTAGCGGCGTTAATGTTTGCAAATAAAATCTTAACTGTTATAACATCCAAAGAAGATTGTGTAGGGCAGCCAAATGCTAAGCGTTAACTTCAGAGCTTTCGCGATAGAAATGAGATAGCCATTGTGTATTGTATTAACCCGAACGGGCTCGAACTAAGCAAACGTATTAGAGCATTAGTGTTCAATACCGTACGCCCGTAGCAGCAAACCAATCCATTTATTTATGCCTGCACAGATACCGTTAGCGCAGAACATGATAAATTATTATTACGAGTGTGCATATTTATGTAGTAGGTAATTTACTTGCATAACTTTTCTCCTACTCATTATTTGAGTTGGAACAGCACAGGGATCTGTGGTCGGTTCTCTTCATTTTCTCGCCTATGTGAACAATATGGCAAACTGTCTTGAATTCTGCACATGTTATCAGTTTGCTGGCGACGCCTGTTTGATTGCTGCGGATAAAGTTCCACAAAAAGCGAGGGACTGTCTACAATCGGATTTTAATGTGCTTATGCAGTGGTGCCATGACGCGGGTATAGTGTTGAACGCAGAGGAAACTAAACTTCTATGGAACTCAAATCTCGAAGTTGTCGACGAGTACGTCTACCTGGGACAAGTGATCCAATTGGGTAGGTCCAACTTCGAGAAAGAGGTCAATCGACGAATCCAACTCGGCTGGGCAGCGCTCGGGAAATTCCGCAAGAGTGTCTTCTCATCTCATCTACCTCAGTGTCTGAAGACGAAAGTCTTCAACCAGTGTGTGTTACCAGTGATGACATACGGATCCGAAACATGGTCTCTTACTATGGGCCTCATAATCACACAACGAGCGATGGAAAGGGCTATGCTGGGTGTTTCTCTTAGGGATCGAATCAGAAATGAGGAGATACGTAGAAGAACTAAGGTAACGGACATAGTCTTGAGAATCAGTAAGCTCAAGTAGCAATGGGCAGGGCACATAGCGCGAAGAACTGATGGCCGTTGGGGCAGGAAAGTTCTAGATTGGAGATCCTTCGACCAGAGACGCAGCGTGGGACGTCCACCAACAAGATGGACAGACGACCTTATAAACATCGCAGGATCAAACTGGATGCAGACCGCTAATTATCGGTCGCTGTGGAAAGCCGTGGGGGAGGCCTATGTTCAGCAGTGGACGTCCTTTGGCTGATAATGATGATGATGATGATGATGAAGGATTAACTCTCCATTTCTTAAAAGTGTATCATACAGTAATTTAATAGTCCATAGGCTGACTGTTTACATGTGATCTATGCGTTCAACTGCGAATGTCCATCAATAGAAAATGGTAGTCAACAAAAATATCTTGGCTTAATTATTGATAGTAAGATGAACTGGGGCCCACATATCGAACACATTTGTGACAAGCTTCGACAATTTTTGGCAAACTTAAAAATTTTGAAGGATTGTATACCATTAATAAGGTTAACTGCTATTGTACAACTCCCTGGCTGAATCCCATATCCAATATGGCTTAAGTAGTTATGGTCGCACTTACCATACTTACCTTAACAGTATCTTTAATCTCCAACGCCGAGTTCTTCGTATATTGGTATCCAACAACATAAAAAATAATTTTATGACGATGACAATGGTCTCTTCAATTATTGTAAAATTCTTTCAGTATTTAAGCAATTCCAATACGCAATACTTAAAGAAAACGCTTTTAACCAACATTGCAGAAACGAAATAGTGTACTTTCACCCTGTATGCACGTGGGCGGCCACTATGAATGGAACGATGTTACGAACGGTGACCGGTTCGAATAATACCTACGCGTTAGAAACCCTAATTTTGTGTCACGTCACTTTTTTCAAAAATACTATAGTTCATACCATTCTAAGCATCCGACAAGAACTCCCGCGTCGATACGGCTTCTAGTTTATTTTTTAAAAAATGACAAAGTTTGCCTATATCCGGGTCATGAAAATGACATTAAAAAAGTTACAAAAAAACTAATCTAGCTATATAAATTTTAAATATACTTCATAAATCTACATACAATAATATACTTTTCTATAATTTTTTGAGGATTTCCTATGCTTTGGTAGGGAGATTTTCACATTTTTATCATTTTTGGTTTTTATTTTTTTACTTCTCAGTAATGCCGTATTAGCAGATATATATATATATATATATATATATATATATATATATATATATATATATATATATATATATATATATATATATATATATATATTAATCGACAGTTCAAATACGCTTTTATCACCATTATTTAAATCATAAGCTAATTCCACGAAATTATACAAAAGTTATTAACAAAATTAAGTTTATGTTCAGGGTTGTCACTTAAATATCCGGTTGCTGAAAAATATTTTAGACTGACCAGTTGATCCATCATATTCCCAGATACCTCTAAAAGTGCATTCTACATACTGGGTATTTTTTTCCGTGCAGTACTTGAAGAAAATGTTGTCAGTTAATGTAAGTAAACGATTAAAAGTGTACTGTAATAAATTTTCAACAGGTACTGAAGCTTCCCTTTCGGATACTTGAATATGGTCGGGATAACACGCTTTTTTTGCCTCTCGAACTTTATTCTTTAGGATATATGTCACAACCACGATTTTTCATGTCTAAATGAAATTGGTTATATACTTTCACTGACAAATTTCTATCAACCATAATAGAAATGGCTTGTTCAGGAGTATATGGCTCAGGAGAATGCTGAATTTTATTTAAAATATCTGTTGCTGCTGTTTCAGATTCCAGGCATAAATTAATTACTGTCTCTAAATTCTTAGCAGATGAAATCGGAAGCGGAGATTCATTTATAGTCAGTGACGGAACAAATGTTTTTATTTTATTACAAGAGGCGTTTTTATTCAAGACATCTAAAAGTGTTTTATGGGACCTATATTGTGTAGATCTGCTCAACTCTTTAAACTCTTTAGACTTTGGAGATAACATTTAGTTTTCCTCAGGAACACTTAGTTTGAGTTGACCACTTATAAGTGTCCCACTAAGCCAGCTGCCGTGTTTTTTGAAAAAATATGGTTCGTTTCTCTTGCATTCTTTTAATAACCTTAGGCTTTTACTAATAAACACTGAAAATGTGAATTTAAAATCATCATAATTTTGAGATAACTCGTATTGTGGGCCAAAGTAATCTAGAACAGTATGCATCTGTTCAGATGGAGATAAATCTTTTGCCTTGCACTTAATCAACTTCCAGGCTTCTAAACGAGTCAATACTTTTGTACTAGAGCTGCTTCCTCCACAATCATCTTGAAGCGTATTTGACAACACCCTTGGAGGTTGAAGAGTGTCGGAAATGGCGCTATCCACAACTTCACAAAATGCCGATCGCTGACCAACATGCGGGTTGGCGCCCTCATGCCCTCCTTGCACTAAGTTCTCTGGTCGGAGCCCAGAAGAACATCCCTCAGCAGAGCGGGTCAGGTCCTGCTGAGGCAATGTGGCATCATGAGTCTGGAACGGCTCCATGACGCCTCGCCCCCGATTACTCCACACTATATGTATTGACATTGGGTTTTAGCTTATGCTTTACGAGGGTGGACTCCTTCCTATGTCACATGTAGCATTTCATCGTAACTTAAAATAATAAACAAACGTTTACATTTTGAAAACAAAAATACGACACTGATAAGATAATTACGTAATTTTAGGGCGATGTTTGGTTTTCCCAACCCAACCCCACACTCTAAATTTTAATGTATTTTCGTTGATAAGTTATTTTAAAAATCAAGGTAAAAAAAAATACATTTCGGATACAGAATATTACGTGATGTGACAACCCTAGCCCCATAACAATCAGATAAACTTTTATTTATAACTTGTAAAAAAAACCGGGTAAGAAAAATCCATAACATTATGGATACCGGATATTACGTGAAGTGACAACCCTAGCACCTAAAAAGCCGGATAAAACTTTTATAACTTGTAATTTTTACATAACGCGGAATTAGCTTATGATTTAAATACTGGTGATAAAAGCGTATTTGAACTGTCGATTAATATATATATATATATATATATATATATATATATATATATATATATATATATATATATATATATATTTTCTGCTAATACGGCATTATTGAGAAGTAAAAAAATAAAAACCAAAAATTATAAAAATGTGAAAATCTCCCTACCAAAGCATAGGAAATCCTCGAAAAATTATAGAAAAGTATATTATTGTATGTAGATTTATGAAGTATATTCAAAATTTATAAAGCTAGTTTAGTTTTTTTTTTAACTTTTTTTATGTCATTTTCATGACCCGGATATAGGCAAACTTTGTCATTTTTTTAAAAATAAACTAGAAGCCGTATCGACGCGGGAGTTCTTGTCGGATGCTTAGAATGGTATGAACAATAGTATTTTTGAAAAAAAGTGACGTGACACAAAATTAGGGTTTCTAACACATAGTGGGCCGGATTTGTGTATTATTAATAATGTTAAACCGTGTAATATCGACGACCTCCGTGGTCGAGTGGCTAGCACGCTGGTTTCAAGCTTCGCCATCTCGTGAAGTTCCGGGTTCGATTCCCGGTCGGGTCAATGTAGAAAACGATATTTTCTATATTGTCTCGGGTCTGGGTGTTGTGGTATCACCGTTGTCTGATTTCCATAACACAAGTGCATTGGCTACTTACTTTGGGATCAGAGCAATGTATGTGATTGGTGTCCAATATTTATATTTATTATATTTATTTAATATAAAAACTAAGTTAAAGGCTCACTTTATTAAGAAACTGATGACGTCGTTGATTTTCACGACATTTGTCACAAACCTTATTGGTAATGTATTTGGTTTAAATTTATGTAATTATTTTTTATTTGATAAATAAATAAAAAAAGGTAATTTTCTATACTATATTTTTTATTTAAAACACTTCATGCACAAACAAAAGGTACATGTAGCGGACTTAATGCTAAAAGCATTCTCTACCAGTAAACCATAGGTCTATACAGAGAAAATGCTGGCGGCGCGAAGGAAGTGATAGAAGGGCAAAACTGAGAGCTTGATTACGATTCGGAAGGGTTAAAACTACAATAGGTATTTAAAACAAAAAATAAACATACATACTACTAATTACACAAATACCGAATACATTAATACATAATTACATTAACACATAATAATAATAATTATGTTACACATGTGAGAGAAAAAAAAGAAGAGGTCAGTGAGACAAGATCGATAACTCTTCTCTTCTTAAAGTGCCCGGAGGGCCTTCTTGAAATATAATTTGGAAGTGAATGCTTGTACTGTCTTTGGGAGGCCATTCCAAAGTTGAATGGCTGTGAGGGTAAATGAATTGGACATGAAGCCAGAAGAGTGACGTGGAGTGAACAGTTGGAGGGAGCTACTGGAGCGAAAGGACCGGTCATGTGAAGTATGGAGATACGAGAATTTGTCTCTTAGCTACGATGGAGAATTAGGATTGAAAATAATGGAGTACAACATGCAAAGTGTTCGATTGTGTCTACGCTGCCGGATGGGAAGCCAGCCAAGCTGGGTGCGAAATAGGGAGATGTAATCATATTTGCGAAGACCAAACGCAAATCTGATGTAGTTGTTAAGGAGCCGGTCCAGCTTATTAAGGAAGTCCTGAGAGATGTTGGTACAGCAGATATCACCGTAGTCAATTATAGGTAGTACCAGAGACTGTACGAGAAGTGCCTCTTTCTCGGTGAGTTGTACTCAGAGGAAATTTTTAATACATATTTTTCCCACTTAACACTTAACTGATGTGTAGCGAGATGTATTAGTGACTAATAGCGGACCCCCGAGACTGCGTCCACTAGTTTTAAGTTTGCTTCTTGCCCTTCCGTCGGACGGTCGGAGCGTCATGTTTTAGCCTTATGCCTTCCTCGCTATATAAGCTATCCAACACATATTTTAGGTGAAAAATTATAACATAAACTTCGTAACATCACTTAATAAATTTAACAATAGGGACTGGATTGGCAATATGGGTCCTAAAACTAGGTGATATACCTATAAATGAATAGGGATGGATATGTTTGAGTGGTCAAGTTACATGAGGGTGCTTATCAAATTAATGGAAGATCCCCATCTAAGAGGTTAGCAATTATTATTGCACGTAACAGGCAATGCATTTGGAAGTCCAATAGGTATTACTTAAAGACTAAACTCTAATTTAACCAAATTAATAGGTTTATGATGACGATGGGCGGTGATGGGTGAATACATATCAACGGAAAACAGCCAAACAAAATGCTAAATACGAGCGCATTCTAATTTCCTTTAGGTATTCTATAGTATAATTATTTGAAATATTTCGGTTATACAATGGTAGATACATAAAGTCATTTTAGGGTCCCGTCCGAAATAGTAAGAACGAGACCATATTACTAAGACTCCGCTTTCTGTCCGTCCGTCCGTCTGTCTGTCACCACGCTGTACATCAATAAACGCGATAGACAGTTGAAATTTTCACAATTCAATCATGGCAACAGGTAGGCAAGCAAATATTCAGAATATTAAGAGTTTTATTTTCCCATACAAGAAAAAACTTTTTTTTTTGCTTGATTACCTTATCAATGGTACGGTATGAAACTCTTTGTGCGCCAGTCTGTCTCGCACTTGAGCGTTTGTTCGATAAATTTTATGTGTGCTAAAAAACGAGTATATTAATTGGATTCGTTTAATTCCAATAATTTCGTAAAATAACCCTTTTCTCTCACCACTTCCATTCATAATTCTACTTCATAAGACTCAAACTGTAATATTTTAAACCCAAACAGATAAATTTTATACAAATAATTTATATTACCATGACAAAGTCTAGTACTACTAAGGAAAAACGCATTTGCAACGGGCTGAAATATGAGGTAGGTTCTGCGAAATAATTAAAATACTTTGTTACTTTTTCTACATTTTCCCCAGAAGGCTGTTGCTTTTAATACATAGTTTATTCAATATCGATATTTATCGTACGATGATATTGCATTGTTTGGTTTCCCAGTGTTTGTCAACGGTGTGGCGTAGTAGCTCAAGTTATTCCGAGCTCCAGGGTTGCCGTCTGACGTTGTACTCTGTAATTCTTTGGTCGTATATTCGTTCGCAGTCATCTCTTCAGTTATTAGTCACATAGTAATACTGGCATCAGCGGCAAGGACAAAGATGTATGTACTTGACATCGATTTTAGTTTAAAAAAACCTGCCTTAGGCAGATAAGTGAACTCGGTGGCCTTTCCTAGACGGCTAGCTTTTGTCTCTTAGCCACCCAGCCAGATATTAACCCAGGCTATATCGATGGAGGTTTTTTTAAGGAGTCGTACCAAGACGTCAAGGAAATGGCTCGGAATAGAGATAAATGAAGAAAACTCCTCTTACAAGAGCGAAGCTTTTGAAGAGGAAGAAAAAGAAGTTATATTAACTGACTTCAAAAAAGGGGTTTCTCAGTGTGTTCTGTATATTGGTATGTTTGCCTGTGATTATCTTGCGTTCGGCTAAACCAATTTAGATGCGGTTTTCAGAAATGCTTTCTTTTGAACGCTCACGGATAAAAAAGCCGGCAGTTGCGTTAACAAAAGTATAACAAAAGCCTGTTGATAAAAACATCCGTTAGGGATTAAAGACAAGGTATAAGTCACTATTTTTGGCCATTGGGGCAGAAAAATTCTAGATTGGTGACCCTTTGCCCAAAGACGCAGCGTAGGCCGTCTACCGACAAGATGGACAGACGACCTTGTAAAGATCGCAGGACCAAACTGGATACAGACCGCTTGTGATCGGTCGCTGTGGAAAACCGTGGGGCCTCCCTTACGGACGTCTTTCAGTCAAAGTCGTCCACTGATGAACATGTCCAATGATGACGATGACGATGACGACCCAATAATGATGATGACGATGAAAAGTCACCATTATATTTCAATCATGTATTTGCGAAAAACTAAAAACTACGAAAAAGTTTAATTTCGTAATGCTTAGATTACGGTATCAAAGACAAAAGCAAATAAATATCGTGATCGAGTTAGAGAGTAAGCCCTCAGGCGAGCTCTGTTTGAGCTGCAAAGCGGCGTGTTTGTGCCCAGCTTCACTGGGACACGCTACACTGTGGAATAAAATCAAGCGATATTTGTTTAGACCACAAACACCGGTCGACAAACAGTTCAGATTTCGCGTCGGCGCGCGACACGGAGATTGGAACAATGAAGAGAATGAAGACGATGGGTGTTATAATTGTAATGTGAATGCTGTCTGTGCTTTTTAAAACCGTTTTAAGCAAAGGCAGTCAGCCTTTGCTCTTGCGGTTTACTAATCTGTTGATGAGGTCTTGAGACGAAAATCTATCGATTTATCTGTTTTGAAATTACTCATAGAACGGAGATATAAAGTTTTGGTGTGGCACCCCCATGTCACGGAATGCTTGTGAACAAGCTATTGATTCTGATATTATCTCAATGCTGTTTTGATTATGATGATATTGATGATGACTTTTGAAAGCCAACTTAAATAGTTGCCTAATATGTACTTTATTTAATTGCTGTCTTTTAAAATAAGGCTCTAAGAATATCAAAAACTTACTTTTAAACGTGTGAGGCTAACAGCTAATTTAGAATTTAACTGCAATGATGATGAATTTCTTTTAACTTTTGCTTTAAGATAGATAGGTATTATTATTTAAAATAAATGAAGGGATATAAAAAAAAAACAGATCCGAACATGATGAAACATTGTTGTTTTATAAAGTGAAAGCATATGTATCACATAAACATTTCATTCTTGTAATATCCGAGTATTTTTACACTATTTTGCCAGAGCGCATCGAACCACAAGCGGAAGAAAGCTACAATGATCAACGTCGGAGCGCAGCGAATCACACAAAAAAACCGGCCAAATGCGAGTCGGACTCGCGTACTGAGGGTTCCGTGTCCACTTTAACTGAATCGGGAAATCCACTGACTTCCACTTAGCTAAAATACCACAATAGATAGATAGATAGATAACTCTTTATTGCACATTACATAAATTGATTTACAAATTCGTTTTAGGGAAATGTACAATTTAGGCGGTCTTATCGCTATAAGCGATCTCTTCCAGACAACCTTTGGGTAAAGAAATTATGAGTTTTATTGGAAGGGGTATTTTGTGCATAAAAAGAAAAGAAAATGAAAATGAAGAGCTGAAAAAGTGGAATAGAAATATATCTGTATAATAATACAATATTTTCTTGACAGCAAATATAACTTTGTTTTTAATAGTGTTTGTATGAAGAACAAAGTAATGTTTGTGGTTGTTGAAAATGTGTTGTATCTCAAAAACTATTAGATTGATCCCATCCAAAGCAATTTTCGTTGAAAGTATTTGTTAAGATCTACATTACATATATTTTTTCAAAATTTACACTCGCTTTGTTAAGAAGTTAGGGGGGGGGGGACTTTGTATAAGAATCTTAAAGCGGTTAACAGAATACATCTTCCTACCAAAGATCAACAGTGTCATGCTTATAGTTACATAATAAAGTGGCTGTGACATACGGACGGACAGACAGACAGATAGACAGACAGACTTGACGAAACTAAAAGGGTTTCGATTTTTGCCATTCGGCTACTTTGGTTCTGGTCGAAGGGCTGCGGCTTACCAACCATCCCAGAGCGTGTCCTTCCTACCTCCAACCCGGGCACATTGTTTTGCCGGTTTTACCGGATCTGAGCCCTTGAGGCCTGGCTGAGTAATACACTATCGAATTGAATCAAATAAGATAAGTTAACTCTTTATTGCACAGCAGAAAGGTTAATAACAAATTAATTTCGAGAAAAATGTACAATTTAGGCGGTCTTATCGCTACAAGCGATCTCTTCCAGACAACCTTTGGGTAAAGCAGTACCTAATGAGCTTATAGGAAGGGGTATTATGTTCAAATCTGAGTTCATTGCACTATTTATAGTCCATTGAATAAAAAGTTCTAGAGTGCGTGGGTTAGTAACGTAAGATGTTTCTTCGGAAACATGTCAAGAGTCCCTAGGTAATAAACATACTAAAACCCCGGGACACTAGGAGGAGCCCCGGAGTGGGGGGAGGGGGGGAAAGGGTCAATTTTTTCATTTTTCGCTTAAATCTCAAAAACGGTACATGTTAGAGAAAAACTTTCAAGGAAAAGTTAAAAGGCCATAAAATTATCTACAAGTTGTACCTAAATCATTTTTTTCTATTCGCAGCCGTTTCTGAGTTACACGCAGTAAAAATGATTTTGGCTCAAACAATTTCCCCATACTACATACCCATGTTTATTACATCAATCGATCAAAAAATATTTCTTTCTTCCAAAAAACTCAAATGTGCAACTTGTGACTGGTACTGATAGGTTGCTCTTAATTAGGTCTATAATTGGTAAAATAAACACATTCCTCCATGGAAGCCTTTAGGAGGAATCGATTGTCAAAATATTATATTAGGGTAGTTTGAGTTACTGAACTTGATCTTTTTATTTTTTTCTTCCAAAAAACTCAAAAGTGCAACTTGTGACCAGTACAGATAGATTGCTCATAATTAGGTCTAACATTGATAAAAATACCAGATTCCACCACGGAGGCGTTTACGGGGAATTGAATTTTATTATAGTTACGATACTTGAACTTTTTATTTTTTTCTTCCAAAAAGCTCAAAAGTGCAACTTGTGACCGGTACTGATAGATTGCTCTTAATTAAGTCTATCATTGGTAAAAAAAACACATTCCTCCATGGAAGCCTTTAGGAGGTATTGATTGTCAAAATATTATATTAGGGTAGTTACGCAACTTGAACTGTTTATTTTTTTTCTTCCAAAAAGCTCTAAAGTGCAACTTGTGACCGGTACTGATAGATTGCTCTTAAATAGGTCTATAATTGGTAAAAAAAACACATTCCTCCATGGAAGCCTTTAGGAGAGTTTAGGAGTTCGAATTTTTCACCTTTCATGGGATGTAGCTCGAAAACGGCTGCGAATAGAAAAAATATATCTAGGTACAACTTGTAGATAATTTTATGGCCTTTCAACTTTTCCTTGAAAGTTTTTCTCTAACATGTACCGTTTTTGAGATTTAAGCAAAAAATGAAAAAATGGACCCTTACCCCCCCTCCCTCCAATCCGGGGCTCCTCCTAGTGTCCCGGGGTTTTAGTATGTTTATTACCTAGGGACTCTTGACATGTTTCCGAAGAAACATCTTACGTTACTAACTCACGCACTCTAGACCCCCCTTGGAGGGACTCATTCAATGGACTATTATATACCTAAACAAATAAAAAGTGTAAAACATGTATATTAAAAAAATCCCATTACCTGAAAACAAAAGTATTAAGGAAATTCATGTGGACCTAAACAACAATGAAGGCACAGAGCTTTGCCCCTTAACGGCCTTAGACAGCAATTACACATTTACACAAGACGTCTCCGTTAGTATGGATCCCAGCTTCCAGGTTCCTAATCAATTAGTAATCATAGCTGCGTGGCTATTGACTTTATAATGGCCCATGCTCCGGACATAATGAGTTGAATGTTCAACATTAATTGGTTTGCAAATCCAATTAGGTAGCCTCCTGCGCGTTAGGCACGTAGTGGTCATTATCGATTACTAATGACCTGCCTACGTTGCCTGTTTAAATTTAGTTACATGCACGGATTATGTGCCTAAACTAGCGATCCTTACTAGTGCAAAATTGTTTCAACCTTATTGAGGATATTTCTACCTATTTGTAAGAAACGATGCAGTAGTTTTTAAGTTTAGGCAAAGAGACAGTACTTTGCATGTCAATAACACCCCTGTTTTGTGTTGAGGGTTAAAAGTGAACATGTTTGAATGCTGCATTCCCAAGATGTTTACCAATAGACAGATAATAATATAGAGAATGTCCTAACGCATTAAGTCCGCCAATCGTTTAACTTACAGTGCAATAATCTTTAAATAAATGCAATATAAAGCATTGAGGTAATATCATTAATGTTCAGTCTTAGACACCTTACACACTTCGACTTTTAGTATTGTTGCAGTCGCACATTTTAAAAACGCGCTTCAGCATCGTAACTCATGAATGAACTCAACTCAATGAACAGATTTATATTAGGATCGGTGCAGTCGCGCGTTAGCACCGATGCAGAAGCGCGACTGCATCGATGCTAACGCGCGTAAGTATCGCGTTAAGTATAGCGTCGCTGCAGTCGCCAAAATTCAGTACACAATTTGTCAATTTCCAGCTTTTGCATCGATGCAATCGCGATGCAGAAGCTTGACATTGACATATTATGTACTGAATTTTGGCGACTGCAGCGATACTAACGCGCGTTACCATCGAAACTAATACTCGCAGTGTGTCTTAGATTTACATTCACATCTGGTATCTGTATGTGTATTTTTCAGTGCAATAATGAAATTTTAATTTTAATCAATGACATTGAAATAATTAAAAAATATATGTGTTCAAAAGATGAGGCGAAAATTTGTACGTTTTCATACAATTGGCATGATAAGTACCTAGTTGCATGATTATTACTGGATACTTTACGTATTCTATGCAGACTGTGTGCCAGTAGGCAGCATCGATCTGTTGTATTTTGGGCAGTGAAATGTTGGCAGCTCCGGTTGACAGGAGGACATGAATAAGTAACGCGAGTGTACGTTCGGATACGTAGTCGGCAATTTCAAGCTTTGTTTCACCAAGTTACTATAGAACAAGCGTTAAAGTCTATCTTACCCATAAAATTAATATCCTCTCGGAGGAGAAGGACAAGTAAAAGCTGTCAATCGATACCGATTTCAGATGTCAGTAACTAACTAAGTAAAATTTGTAGCTTAAAATGAGATGACCTTTAGTTCAGGTGATGTAAACCAATCTTCCTAGGTTAATCATATTAATTTACCTCATGTGTAAAACGAAATTACGTATTCTGTCTTTACTTTTCACTTAAATTAACGTTTTTGGAATAGAATAATCAAACTGCGTAATTTAAATTTGAAGTGCATTGGTAAATATAAATCGTTTGTTAAGAGGGTTCGATTTGGACTAGTTTACCAGTTGAGTGATACTTAGTTGGGGTTATTTCGCTGTAATGAACAACAATCAATCACCGATCAAGTCACCATATTTTAGGATAACTATTTCTTTAAAGTATAAACATTTTCACTTCTTTTTAACCTAATGAAATAAATTTTTGAGCGAGCCTTCATGGGATTCCAAACTGACTGACAGCCGCCAAAAACGGTTCTGCTACATCCCATCTTGCATTTTTTTTTATCACACAGTTTGCTGCTAGTGACATCTCGCTCTGGTCTTTATATTCCAAGGGATAATAATTGTATGGTTTTACCTTACACCAATGATATATTTTTGATGTGAAGGTGTTGTCGTGCAATTAAGCTTAAATACATAGTTTGATTGTATGTGCAACAACAACATCGTTATTAGTAAACACGAAACACCGTTGACCAACTAAACAAACTTCCTGTTTGACAGTAGTGTTATAACACTTAGATTTTTACCGATTTCTAAAAAGGTAATCAATTCAATTTGTGTGATACTGTTGGAGTTTTATTATATTTGTGTATGTTGATCTAGTAAGGCTTCTAAATACGTATGCAAAATTTCTAAAGTGTATGTTTGTTTTGTATGTTTGTCCAAGGATTTTTGAAAACTAGAAGTCATAGCGAATAGATTTTAAGCGTATTCCACTTTATATACTCATACTTATACCGTATCACTGTATATTCTTTTGGAATCGGTGCATGATGTCAAGCTTTCGGAAACTAACAGTCTACGCACATCATGCTCCGACTCCAAAAGAATCTATTTCTTTTAATAAGAAGACAAATGCTAACGTATCTTTCTTTTAATTAAAAAAAAAATAAGCTTTTAGGTCAGTTGTTATAAAAGCGTTTTAGAAAAAAAATGTGGAGTATTTAAAAAAAAATATTGGTCTGTGTAAAATATGGATGTTAGGGCCTGAGAGTATTACATTTTAAACCAGTACATTTTCTCTTAAGCTCGTATTCTTATTATCTTCTTCGTGTTTTGCCACCACGTTTGTTTTAGGCAAAACAACGAAATGTCTTAATTAAACAAAGCATAAAAGAAGACGACAAAGACAAAGGAACATAAGCACGCCTATTTTCATTCGTAGCTGATTGCAAGACAACATAAACGAAATGAGTATGCATTAAAATTGCCGATGTCGACGTTAAGGGGCCATTAAACTGAAACTATTGGGTAAGATGTCTGCGAATAAAAGTTTTGCAGTCTTTGATTAGGCGGGAGACAATAAAAGTTTCGTGATATAGTGTGTTTGCTCCCCTAAAAGACTATTTGCTTGTTGATCTTTTGGTAAATATTATTATGACATATGTCTATCCTGGACTTATAAAGCACTTGGAAACCTTTTTTTTATGTGCTATCTATTATTGGAAAATATATAAAATCTAAAGGCCGCTAAAGCGAAGAAATACAATTCAAGCAGCACACGATTTTCATTTAAGTAAGTCGGCCGGGTCATTGATCAACTCTTACCATTCCTTCATGCAACACAAAAGAAAACGAATGCGTTCTTAATTTGACCCCTTACACACTGCGACTTTTAGCATCGAAAACGTCACGCGTTCTGAAAACGCGCTTCAGTATCGCGACTCACGCGATGCAGTTGCGCGTTAGCATCGATGCAGTCACCAATATACAGTACATAATTGTCAATATCCAGCTTCTGCATCGCGACTGCATCGATGCTAAAAGTAGCGCAAGTGTGTAAAAGTTGACATTTTGCAGATCAGATACTGGCTAAGTTGCAGGTCATTGACCACTCATCAGAAGACATTTTAGAACATGCAACGCAAAACAAATGAATGTTTTCTCAAGTCACCGGTTAGGTACAGGGTCATTGACCCCTCACCACCTCGGACCTAACGTGACAGGGGACGACATGGGTGCACCGGCTAATGAAAATTCTTTCCTCCGAATATTTTAACCGCACCCGCTGCGAACAAGTTTCCACTGGAATAAAAGTTAAAATTAAGAGGTAAAGTAGTAGTTAATTACGTGGATTTGTTAAGTTATTTCAGCGGGATTTTTGCCAGTTGTTCAGTTCGGGGACAATTTATTTCTGGTCTTTTCATTGGTTTGTTCTATTTAAGTAGGAACTTAAGTAGAAGTCTCAACAAGTACTTTTACCATAAATTACTTGTAATCTCTCTCTCTCTCTCTCTCTTATAGTAAGAAGACTATTTTATTTTATTTTATCTTTATTTGGAAAACAAACAGCAATGAATAACAAATTTGGATTAATAGTAATGCATTGTTCTTAAGCAATACAGTTTTCACTATTATTTATTACAAGGATTATGTTGACGAGATCGAAGTGTATTACAAATCTAAGGCAAGTTACACATTAATAATTTGAATTAATAAGTTATATAAAAAAACAAGTATTGATATAAGGGTTAAGTTACTTTTTAACTTAAAATATTTCAACATATCCTTATGCTAGCTATGGAAAATGTCTTACACTGAAAAAACTACTACGTTTTAACGAAAAACTTATACGTGCATGTTATAACCATTTTAAGTACTAGATCACGGAGGCAATAGATATCGAACTTGTCTCACTGATTTTTTCTTTTCTCTCATGTGTACCATTAGTATTATTAATATGTGTATAGACTTTGTGTATGTTTATTTTTCTATGATTATGTATTAGTGTACAAGGTATTTATGTAATCAGTAGTATGTATGCGTGCAACCATATTTTGTACTATAACTATTTTTTTACATTAATAAGTATATCCTAACAATGGGGACTTTAAACGATTAATAGTCCCCCTAGCCGATTTCGACTGCGGTGGCCAGTTACAACTACTAACCGACTGCGCGGGACATATTATAGTGCACAAGTGTGTGCACACAGGTGTACTCTCTTTTCCCTTCACTCTCATAGTCCGATGGGACAGCAATCTGACACGACCGGAGAGAGATCAGGCGCAGGACCAACGCGTTGGTTGCAACGTTGCAACGGCTTAACGTGCTTATCGTGCTTACGAGGCACGGGGGTGACACACTTCCAAACTCCGGGCTACCCTAAGAATTTCTGAACAGAAAAACCCAGGTATATATTATTGGCCTGATCCGGAGATCGAACCAGGGATCTTTGGCGCAGCCGTCGCTTTTAATTGCGACCTCATACCGCTGCGCTACCGAGGCAGTTGGATGTATGTATATTTTTAGTTTTAAATACCTATTATAGTTTTAATCCTCAAGCTCTTTCTTTTGCCCCTTTATCACTTCCTTTGCACCGCCTGCATTTTTTCTGTAAATACCTATGGTTGACTGGTAGAGAACGCTTTTAGCATTAAGTCCACCATATGTACTTTTTGTTCGTGATAAATAAAGAAAATATTATAACTCATATTTTCTAGGGATCGTAACATCTTATACTTTAAGTAAAAATCACAGAAGCGTCTTCAATAACAGAATGTATATCTCTCTCGGAGGCGTTTTTAATAACAGAATATAAGATATCTGCTTGAAATCGACGTCCGATGTAATATCAATTATGCAGTCCAAGATATCTAGGATGGCTCGAGGCCACCTGCCCCAATTTGAGCTCTGAAGGGCCCTGCCAGGCACAAGCACACTTGCCGCTGACATGGCATTTAGTATTAGAGCCTACAGTTGTACACAGTAAGCTCACTTCTTCCAACTTGCTGAATAACTTTTGACGACCTCCGAGGTGTAGTGGGTTTAAAGGCATCGCCGCTCAGAGGTTCCGGATTCGTTTCCCGGTCGGTTCAATGTAGAAAGCATTATTTTCTATATTGTATCGGGTCTGGGTGTTGTGGCACCACCGTTGTGTCTGATTTCCATAACACAAGTGCAATGGCCTCTTACTTTGGGATCAGAGCATTGTATATGATTGGTGTCCAATATTTATGAAATAAAAATAAAAACCGACCTTGTGCGAGTCGGATTCGCGCACTGAGGGTTCCGTGACAACTTTAACTGAATTCGGGAACCCACTTACTTCCACTTAACTTTATTCTATTGAACGTAGTTATCCTCTACCTACTACTATCTTCAATTTTTGCTAAAAGTCTCGTTTAGCGGCCTGTTTCATAATGTCCTAGGTAAAGTTATCTGTCCTAATTGTAGTTTTATTTACAAAATGACGTACATAATTAAATAATCATCGTTAGTTAGTATTTATTTGTCGAAGAAGTTTAAACAGGCCCTTTCCTAAACTTCAGGCATTTTGGACTTTATAAATATTTTCGCATACAGAACAGCACGCTTTAAGATCGTAAAGTATCAAATCACCAACTCGCACAAAGTTTTTGATTAATCTGATTATTAATTCGGTCGGCTTTACTTATTAACGATATGTCTGTTTTGCGTCTTTTGTGTTTCTTAGATTGAACTCTATATCTTTTCGAACAAAAACGATACTTCTGTCTCCTTCTCATCTGTGTCATAGTGCTGTCCTGACGGATAATTCCTGGTGAGCATAATCGAGTGTTGTGTTGACCAGCCGGCCAGTCTATCGGAAAAATGTTGGGGTAGGACGATTAGTATCTTGAGTGTTTGCGGGTAGGGAGTGCGTTTTATGTTTCTGTGACTAGGCACTTTTCAATATGACTCTGAACTTGAATGTTATGAAATGTCGAGAAAAAATCCGCAAACCTACCTATTTGTTTTGATATTTACGATGTAGTATGATGATGACATTTGTATGCTCATATTTCATACTTTGTTTTACACGTTGTCAAAACAGAATAAGATACTTAAACTAAGTACCTTTTTCACTCTAATTTACATACTAATTTATATACAATGCCATACTAATTGGTCCAAGTACAAATTACGAGATAAACGTGTTTCCATTAAGTAGATAAAAATAAACCTATCTCAAAACAATTAAACTCGTTGCCTGCATTAACGACACCTTAAAACAACCACAATTACCTTAATCCTTTTGCTGCTAAAACAAAGAGCAAGATTAAAAATAAATACGCAAACGGCGAACCGGCAAATAAAGTAAACTACATTCTCTCTGTCAACATTATCAAAGGATCAGTAGGTAGGTACTATGTAGGGCGATTATGTATCTCAATAGCGGTCGCATTGCAATTATAAACGATGTCTCCATAGTATTTTGCAGGCTCCGAAGAAAATGCTTGCTAGCATTTGACTGCGACGATAAAGGGTGTTGTTTTGATCAGTGACATTCAACTCAGGGATGATAATTTGAGTTATACTTATTATAAAAAATAAATGATATGGCTACAGTATCGTTTGTACACCGAGTTGCTCGACGCTGACCAAAATAACATCCAGTATCAGATTGGAAAGGATAAATATAGGACAAACAGTAAAAAAATACGTATAGTTACGGTTGAAAGGTTCTTAGAAACTAGATTTCAGATTATCAGGAATTATATTAAATTAACTATGGACAGTTGCAGAGGTAGGTTGCGGTGCTCGTAACGCAGTGGTGGCAGTGCTTGGGTAGTATTTACCGATGTTAAGCAACCTAAGGCGCGGTCACCTTTGGATGGATAATCATTCTGACTATACTAGTGACGTACATCATCTCCGTGCTTTGAAGGGCCGGCAAGCCAAGCCAAGCCAAGCCTATGGTCTCGTTTAGTATCAGTAATTTTAGTCGTTAAGCTAGTCACAGACCTATCGGGTGGCTTGATAATATCTGACAACAAGGTTAGTCGCTTTCACCAATACGTAATTAGCCTGAGCGATGGAGTATGGCCTAAACTACCTCATTGTTGAGGTTGGGTCATTACTCAGCAGTAAGACGTTACAGGCTTTCTTTTATTTTTTAAAGACTTCGGCTTGGACACCGGCATCGCTGGCCATAGCTCACAGATCGCAATCGCAATCTCTCACAAGTCAGGTACGTAATAGCAACGCCGATGTCCCTCTGCTGCCAGAAGCAGATAAAAACCGGTAGATCTAAGGCCGTGAGGTGCACCGAGCCTCGTCAGCGTATTTACTTACCCCGGAGCTGTTTGTTCCTTTACCCTTAGCCTAACCTTCGGGGCTGGCGTAAGGGAGGCGAGATAGTTCGGTGTCTCGCCGTTTAAGAAGTTAAGAGAGTGAGGCAGAGGCGTTGGCGGATTGAGGAGCGGATTTTTGGGTAGTTCTGTTAGAGAGGCGGCTTTAGATTTTGCAAGGGTTCTCACATACAAAGTGAGATGGGTACATTTAGAAAATTAATCACTCGCACTTTTAACTGATTAAAGCCAAATAAGATATTTTAATCTTTTATTTTTACATTTCAACCATTTGCTTTTAATTATGTTTAACACATGCATGCATAAAACAAACCATTGTGTTTTCCACTGATGAATAAAACGCAAGGTCAGATACTGCAGTTGCCCCCTCGAATAGAGCACGCCTTGCCGTGACGAGGGAGCTCAGCGAAGCCAAGATGCTCTGTGGAGATTGCCGCTGCGTCTGTTCCCGTATCGGGCGGCAGGGGCACTAGTGAGTCGCGTCTGTCTCGTATCGAGCGGCGGCTCACTAAAAGCTGTTGTGACTCCCGGCACCTCTCTGGTTTATCACAGGAGGCTGGGGATGTCCTAAGGACTTTAGTTCTCTGGTCAAGCTCGGCGTACACTTGCCGTCGGGCGTGGATAGGCTCGTCGGAAGGGTCTCGGACAGACGGTGTGGGGAAACCTTTGTCCAATCACCAGGGATCCTCCTGAGGCGCCAGTGTGCCGTCTGGAGTGGAATGAGATCTACTCACCCCACGCCATGGAGATTCGCCCTCCTCTAGAGGGTGGACGTTGTCGCTGGCAAGGGTCGCGGGACTGTTCAGACAGCAATTGCGGTGGACGTCGTCAGGTTTTAGTGGATATATACCCGGATTCGGGGGAGTCCCACATGTGCCCCTCCGTTCCCCGACGGAGAGGAACAGTTCGTAATCAGCATTTCCTGACGTAAAAAAAACAAAAAAATATTCTACAGTTACAGGTTAGATAATAGAATAGAATATAATAGAATTATTTATTTGCGTTCAAATGGGGTACACAGAAGTTTTACATTTAAATTTATGTTCGGCCCATTTAGCCATTAACAAATAGCATGCAAATTTAAAGTTTACAATAATTAGCTGTTTATATTACTAAGAAAAGGTATAAGTATTTTACTACAATCATCATGTTAGATACATATTAATATATTAATAACATTCTTTCTATTTTAATGTCAATTTCATTACGTCTTACGAGTCTTAAATACATACAGCTAATAAATTATAATATAAAATGTCAAGACACATGATTTACTAGACACATGTTAATTCAATGATGTGTGACTGCCTCGGTGGCGGTAGGAGGTAGCGGTAGGACGGTCGGATTTAAGGCGATGGCTGCGCCAGAGGTCCCAGGTTCGATCCCCGGGTCGGGCCAAAAATATGTACCTGGGTTTTTCTGTTAAGAAATTTTTAGGGTAGCCTAAAGTTTGGAAGTTGGCGGTGTTTCACTCCTGGGTCTCGGAAAGCACGTAAAGCCGTTAGTCCTGCGCCTGAGCGCCTGATCCGGTCGTGTCAGATTGCTGTCCCATCGGGCTACGATTTTCTTTATTTATCACGAACAAAAAGTACATATGGTGGACTTAATGCTAAAAGCGTTCTCTACCAGTCAACCATAGGTATTTACAGAAAAAATGCAGGCGGTGCAAAGGAAGTGATAAAGGGGCAAAAGAAAGAGCTTGAGGATTAAAACTATAATAGGTATTTAAAACTAAAAATATACATACATCCAACTGCCTCGGTAGCGCAGCGGTATGAGGTCGCAATTAAAAGCGACGGCTGCGCCAAAGATCCCTGGTTCGATCTCCGGATCAGGCCAATAATATATACCTGGGTTTTTCTGTTCAGAAATTCTTAGGGTAGCCCGGAGTTTGGAAGTGTGTCACCCCCGTGCCTCGTAAGCACGATAAGCACGTTAAGCCGTTGCAACGTTGCAACCAACGCGTTGGTCCTGCGCCTGATCTCTCTCCGGTCGTGTCAGATTGCTGTCCCATCGGACTATGAGAGTGAAGGGAAAAGAGAGTACACCTGTGTGCACACACTTGTGCACTATAATATGTCTCGCTCAGTTAGTTAGTCGATGTGACTGGCCACCGCAGTCGAAATCGGCTAATGTGAATTTACTTTTAATTCAAATATTATTAATACCTATGTACCTGATTTCATAAGACCCTTATCTCGCTTCCGCTCATAAATTAGCACACAACCGTATATTGATTCTGCTACTCCATCTCCGACACTTTACATATTGCTTATTTAGCATTATTTCATTTCTGCGTGCCTCTATTTGTCTTTCGTGTTCTGCTGACATTGTTATCGTGCCGACGGTGCTTGAGGTGAAATCTTGTGAATTTTGATTTAGTAGGTACGTCATCAAAATTTTAGTACCAGAATTTACATAGTTGGCGGGCTGAATAGACACACCTGTTTACTTACCTGAGCATTTGTTTAGTTAGATACTTACGTAGCACGTGTGCTCACACAAAACGTTGAGAAGACTCATAGATAGATATACCTTGTGGAATGTGAATTGGCCTGTCAATAGTTTGAATGTCGACTTATCTTCGATTCGAAACCCGCAAAGGGCTAAGTTTATGTGATGAGCATAAACATTTGTACCTGAGTCATGAATGTTTATATGTATTAAAGTATTTATGGGAGACGGTTCTGTCATAATCGTTGTCTGGTACTCGTAACACAAGAAAGAAAATTCCTTAATTCAAAACCACGACAATTGGTGTGCTGTCTGGCGCACATTTATTTATTAGTGATTATAAATCATGATTCCTAATAGGAGTGTCTGGTAAGTCAATCCAGTTCATTTACAAACCATGATACAGATTGTAACCAATCTTTTAAGCGCTTAAGCAAAGAAGAAAGAAATTCGATATAAATGCTAATACATCACGTAATGAGAAAAATCTTAAAGTTCCAAGACAAGCTATCAATCGTGAAAACGTTACGAAATTGAAGAAAGCGAAACTCGCAAACTTTTGGGCGCAAAAGCGTCACGCCCGCTCTTCCGTCGGAAGATCGGAATAACGGAAGGACGGAAAGCTCAAGGGATTCGTCACGTAGGCTTCACGCGTATCTCCTTGCTCTTCGGATTTCATCTGTCATAATTTTCGCGACGAAAAACTCCACGTTTAAATAATGCGGCCGCGAACATCGGCACTCGTGAATTTTTAGTGCCTCCACAGATACACACATCCCTAAAGACGCTTTGCACATAACGACTTTAAGAAGAGGGTCCGATTTCATTCTACATTTGTCACCGTTTTGAATTGCAATACGTACCAAATGTGTTTTAAGAGCAACGTAAATATATGCTTATCATAAAATACAGCTTTTTCATAAAGTTTTGACGGACAAACTTTACTTTCGTAAATATCTCACTATATTATTCGGGTAGATAAACTATCACACATGATCTATTCATATATATGTGTCTTATGGCACTAATAAGATTAATAAATTGTTTACTAACTATCTTAGAGGCGAGAACCCCAAGGTTGTTCTTAACCTCGGCTTAGAAGGCAAAGCTGGAAACCACCACAGTAAACACTATATTTGGAGTTGTGGTAAACATTCCAACAAAAAAAGCCTAGCTCTTAAATTTGTCCATGATCACTATCTTAATAACCATTGTTAGTGATATGATATTGAATCGAATATCACAGTTAATCAAAAGCAGTGCTTTTAATTTATTAAGAACCTGTCAGACTTAAAGTTGCTTGGCTACAACGCTACGAAAATGTCGTAGTCTATACTAAGTAAATGAGCTCCGGTCTACGGTTTTCGTAGCACTACCGACTGCTACACTTGCTACGAAAATTCCGCCATGTAAAGGCCAATACAAGATTTTACGGCGATTTTTTATGCCGACCAAAATTCGTATTTACGATCTCACGTTTGGTTTTTAGTCGTCTTCGATTTTCGCTATTCGCAGGTGCTTTTTACAAGTCACATAATGGATTTTGCGATTTTATTATAATGCCTTCAAAGGTTTATGTCATTGGTGATTGTGATGCACGGCTACAAGTCATTTAATGTTTTTTACTGTAAATTTTACCATCTCTTTTTATTGCCTGGGATGATGTTATGTAGATGGAACTATACCTTAAAATTTATAATATGTACTTTTCATTAAAAGTACATATTATAAATTTTAGGTATTTATTATAATTTCTGACATTTCAGGTTTAAAGTGTTTTTTTTTTGTACATGCAATGCGTAGGGAATGTGTAATGTAATACGTACGTATAATTAATTAAATAAGCAAAATTTATTCTTGATACACATTTCAGGATTAACGAATACCTAAACACGCATTTAAAAGGGTTATGTAGAAACGCATAAAGATCAGAGTACCCTCATGTAAGTCGTAAAAGTATACGGAACTCGCATTAAAAATGTACCAACGAGTGTGTGCAAAATTAAATACTTCGGCCCGTGTGAGGAATTTTAAATGGCTGTGGTCAGACGGAACCGTCCCAGGGGTTAAGTAACCCGCGGCGCTATTACATAACTCGATCGCTTTGTAATTTTTATCAAAAACTCTAATGTAAGCAGGCAGCTATACCTACACTAATGTGCATGCTATGGACTCCATTTTGGCAAAAGAAACCCGAGATCGAAGGATGACATGGGTCAATAAGTGAGCGAAAAACATCAATTGACGTGAAAAATATAACAGCTAGGGTAATCTATGTTTTTGCCTGAGTTTGTTTTGCTCTTGTTTTGCGCTTTGAAGATCAAGACTTTTTGACTAGTTTGCAAGAAACCTCCAAAGCAGAGCAGGTAAACGCTATCTGTACACTTCGGGTGTCTGTGCACACTGGCATGCATTCGACGCGTCTGCCTTACCTCACTTTACTTCGGAAATATATATAGCAATCACATGGCGATCGCTTGCAAGTTTCGTGATAACCCGCCCAGACTTGGCATCACTCTCTCTTGGCTAATATTAGAACTTTCTCTTTGTATGGGGATATTTCTTTGAACGTGGAAAGTGGTCAGCCATTGGTGTTCATTGGAGAGTTTTGTTGATGGTAATTTATACGTTTTTTGAATAAAATTCTTGAAGAATATTCAACGACCTTAATACTAATGAGTCTATCTATATCATAAATAGCTCAATAAAATATTCAAAATACATTGATATTACCATAAAAGAATTTCTTATTGCCATGTAAAGATTAAAATCTGCTATATTTGGAAGTACTCGTAATTCAAATCCTTCTCTTGAAGACGAGGAAGTAGTAAAAAATATAAGGTACAGAATAGTAATAAAACTTTTAAAAAAGTTTCAAGACACTGGTTTGATAGCTTTGTGTGTAAAATAAATTTTGTTCATTTCAAAAATAGTTGCTATTTTATAAATCGGCTAAAATCATAGGCCAGAAAAAATGTATTAAGAACAAAGGAAAGTACATTTTCAAACCGAAGTAGTTAAAGAAAGCGTTTTATATGTAACTGTTTCTTGAAACTGTTTTGTGTAGAAAAATACTGGTTTGTTTTTTTATAAACAGCGTTTCATTCCAGCACTAGTGTAAGTAGCCTTTGCAATATCAGAATATACTTATCTATGAACACACAAAATTCACTATTAATATTAAGTTTAGGTAAATTATTTTATATTAGCAAATATAACAGGAAAAATCAACGGGTTGATGTGTTTTTACTGTTTTTTTTGCTTACGGTGGTTCATTTTACATTATTGTTAGTATTTATATTATCGCCTGCTGAATTTCCATGCTCATTTATATACGGCTACAGCCTGTTATGCCATAAAAGTTTATAGGGCGCGGTTAAAAGATATATAGCCGGGGTTGCCAGCAAATTGTAACAATGATGTAAAGTGTACCGCGCACTAGACATATTCATATTCATATTCTTTCGTAAGAAAATCGACCAAGTGCGAGTCGGATTCACGCACTGAGGGTTCCGTGCCAACTTTAACTGAATAAGGCTTTCAGTTACTGCCACTTAATCAAAATACCATAATATTTTGTTGAGAGCAAATAAGATGTATTTGTTTTACATAAATTTTAGTTAAACCAAACCCCCCCCCCACATAGGTCCCCCCTTTACATATCCTTATTTTTTGTATAAGAATCGTCGAGCGGTAAATAAGATACATCTACCTATCAAGTTTCAACAGTATAATGCTAAAAGTTTCAGAATAAAGTGGATGTGATATACGGACGGACAGATGCCATTTAGCTACGAAACCTCTTAAACAACTCATTGGATTAGATGTTTCAAGTGCATTCCTATCATAGCACTACATGCAAAACAAAAACAAAGAACATTTGGCTGTAGTACAATTTGTTATTTTAAATCATTTTTCTTACATAATTATGTTAAAATTCAAACAGAAGCTTCAGCAAATTGGCCATTGTTGACCAAATCATATTTAGACCACAATTGCATAAGCTAATCTAATAGATTCATATATCGATTCCGAAGTCAAACAACTCAAACTAGCCTTAACAAGGCAGCGAAATGACGAAGGCTGATTGCACAGTTAACCACTGTTCGCCAAGAAAATAAACTTCTGTAGTTACTCAATGCGACCGTTCTACTTTCTTTTTCTTGGAAACTTAGTGCCTGGGGTTTTGAAATTTTTATAACGAGACTTTTTGCTCGTTTTCATGTCGCTGTTGCATTTTTTTGGTTTCTAATGAGTCGACGACTTATTAAGTTCTTGCATAGTTGCTGTAACATTAATATATATGAATGCTTATTTTTTAATTAAAAAGGTTGTTTTTAGCGTTCCATTCAGATCGATTTTTTTAAAGGCTACTATACACATGCCTGTAGCTGGTAGACTTTCATGCCAGCTACTTGCACGGGCAATCTACTTGTATGTGTAGGGAAACGCTTGCATGCCAGTGCATGCAATGTGAGGAAGGGGACGCTGGGGGCTCCAAAACAAATGTTAATTTCAATAGTATGAATATAGGCATGCAAGAATGCAAATCGGTAAACTACCACATGCCAACAACTGGCATAATAGTAGTACTCGCAATTCTCGTGCAATTCGTATAAGAAATAAGTTCATTGATCAAATTTTCTATTTCGAAGAAAAAATACTTTTTGATTATATTACGATTTCTATGTATTTATATTTTGTTCAAACGATAGGTTTTTTACGTGTGGTAAAACGGTTAAACTCGCAATGGAATTACCACACCAACAAAGTTCATTTGCCGCAAAGATCGGCCTCCTGGTCCGTTTTACAGGCGTTTTATGTGTGTCGCAGCCTTAAGTGTAGATGTAAATAGGTAGTTCCGCTTACCTCCTAAAATTTTAAACTACTTGAAACCGGCAAAATTCAAAAAGTGCGCGTGCGACCCCGTTTGCAATCCCGTCCATTGCAAAAAATAGCGGCTTTTTAATAAATGTAAATGCAATTTCAATATTGTTCAAACACTCAGTATTTACATTTTGAACTAGAGCAAGTTGAGACGAAGAGCGTCATAAATTAATCCTCCTAAATCAACGTTGTTTTAGGGTAACAATGCTAACAATGACAACAACCTTTTGCTACCGGAAGTGGTGGATAGAGTGGGGTCATTTCTAATATCACAGTGAAATATCTTTGAGTGGAATCTTATAGAGAGATAAAGTTTATTAATAGCAATAGATAATTAAGTTTAGAATCAGCAATCTTCATGTAGATAGATACGAAATAGCTACCATATTGCTTTTGTTTGGAAATCTTTTCGCTTTTAGCCTATATAAATTTTCTTATAACAGACAGATATACATATTATTGAGTTTGCTAATTGTTTAAGAAATATAAGACATTATTAAGCTAAGTATGTTACTAAAATCAGCGAGCGAGACTCGCGTATAAAGTAACCATAATATCTTATTTTTCTTTCCTTTTCCTTCGCTTCTATTGAAATTGACAAAATAGCTAGTCTGTCGTTCGTTCCACCGGGTTTCTAATTGGAATCCGCACATTGTAAAGCAAATATTCATGGCGAGCTTCATAAAACCACATTCCTATCAAAGGTTTGCTTTTAGGGAAACATAAAAAGGAAAATTGTGAGTCTCCCCCGGCTGACCGTCATGTTTGAATAGCATTCATATAATATTTTGTTACCATACGCATATTTGGCGTATTTTTCACGTCTGCAAAATTTGTTAGTTCAAAACTTGCAGGTATTATTCGGACGGGTATCTTAACAAGGAAAGTTTGCTTAGTCTAAGTTGCAGAGGTAAAGATTTAGTTATCTAAACTTTAGTACTCATGTTTCATCGCCAACGAATTTAGTTTCACGGTAAGTTAAAAGAATACGTATGGTTTTATTTAATTTTATTAAGTGTGGGTTTGATTTTGACTCTAGACCAAGCATTATTAATATTTCAAGGCACAAGTATTTCAAATGAATTTTTAAAAAACAAAAAATTGTTTCTTCAAACGTATTAATCTCATTAAAAACGTAAAATATATCTTGATTTGAGTAGAAGCACTTTCTAAATCTAGAATTTATTTCGATAAAAAAAAGTAAAAACCGACTTCAAAACCAAAATGCACTAAAAAGTCTTAAATAAACTCTTCACCATTGAAAGGAAAGGAATCCGTTTTAGGAAAACAATTTCTTTTTGGAGTCGGTGCTGTGATAGTTGATGCTTGATGGTCAAAGTGATGGCACCGACTCCAAAAAGAAATTGTTTTCCTAAAACGGATTCCTTTCCTTTCAATGGTGAAGAGTTTATTTAAGACTTTTTAGTGCATTTTGGTTTTGAAGTCGGTTTTTACTTTTTTTTAAAGTTTATTTTATTTCTTCATTTTTAGTGATAACATAAGAGGGGGGGGGGGGAAGTTGCACCTTATGATTCTATTTTTTTACGAAGCTACAAATTACCTATAATAAGTTCCGTCATTATAATTACTGAACTCCTAAGCGTTAAGGAGTTCCACCATCAGCTCAGCCCCACAAGATGGTGACTATCAGACGTAACAACACGTCAACATTAAGATTCTAGTAAAGAAACACTATACGTGCCTTTAAAATTTGAGGGTTTCCCTCGATTACACCAAGATCCCATCATCAGATCCCAAAATGGAAAAAATGGGACCAACTAGAAGGTACACCCTCTAAGTAAGCGAAAAAAATTTTTGATTCGGTTGACAAACGACTGAGATATGAGGTAACAAACATACAAAAAAAAAAAACATACAGTCGAATTGATAACCTCCTCCTTTTTTGAAGTCGGTTAAAAATTTAACGCTTTATAAATTCAATATTCGCACAGTGGGATATTTCTGCAAGATGTCAATCTCACACGTTGTCGCATTAACATGCATATGAAAATCAAATTCCGGGCCGTTGGAGCCGTAAATAAGATCCGGAACAAATATCCGGTGCTAACTGAACATGTTGAGTGTGCCGTCTCTGTCTAACCGAGTTTGGGGGAGTGAGGAAGGGATATTGTACAGAGTTGATGACGATTTGTGATAGTCCCCACGGCTTCCCGTGAGGCGATGATTGACAGTGCAATCGGCGACTCTGCGCACAGAGGGCTGAAACAAACTTTGATGGACCAAAACACGGCTAGATAAATAACTGCATATACTTCATTTAACGTCTTTTATTTTCTTTAGTACATATGAGCTAAAAGTGTATATCTACTTCAATACTAGTAGTAGTTAAAAATTGTGTTTTAAACTGACAAATGCAATAAAAAAACTGTAAAAAAATGACTTTCGGCGTCAAATAAAGGCCGACACTGATAACTTTTTTATTTTTTCTAATACAATTGTTTCACTTAACTTAGGCAGTTATTTTATACCATTAACTATAAGTAGTTATATTATTATGATCAAAATTAATTGACTTTTGAAATATATATTGCTAGATGGAATAAAAAAATATTATGTAGATGTGTACTATAAAATATGTAATTAAGTTTGGTAAAAACCAATCCCATTGCACTTTCTTGTACCTATCAGAAAAAAAGCATGCGTGTAATTTTTATAAAGTTTTTTTCCAGCTTCGTCCCACTGTGGTCGAATCGGAAATAGAAACGTTAGCGAGCGTGCACTAAATCGGGGTTTTGGATTTGAAGGGTTTTGCAACAAGGCTCCGTTTTTATTTATTCCGTTTCGATAGTTTAAATGTAAAACTATTTTCGTTCTACAAAAGCAAGGAGAAATTCAATAGGGACATGAAAACTATAGTTAGAACTTTTTTGTTTGCGTGTACTTATTTTTTCCCCTATTGAATTAAGCTTTTTAACTTGAAATAAAATAAAAAAAGCCTGAAATAAAATCGTAAACAGAGCAAAAAATTGTAATAGATTTCTTATGTTTAAAACTTATTGGTACTGAATAGAATACACAGTTTTGTTTCTTTCTTTCAAAACAAAAAAAAACGAATATCAGAGTTTCTCCCGATAGAAGTGGAACCATCTGAACTCATTAATGTACTGATTTATTAAAACTGTCAAGAATCTAAAATTATATTTGACGACCTCCGTGGTGTAGCGGCTAAGCACGCTAATTTCACGGCGTCGCCGCTCCGAGGTCCCGGGTTCGATTCCCGGTCGGGTCAATATAGAAATCAAAATTTTCTACATTGTCTCGGGTCTGGATGTTGTGGTACCATCGTTGTGTCTGATTTCCATAACACAAGTGCATTACCTACTTACTTTGGGATCAGAGCAATGTTTGTGATTAGTGTCCAATATTACTGTATTACTATTACTATATTGTAAAGATCGTGATTTTTGTAGATGAATAATATTATAAAAACCGCGACAAAGTGAATATTAGGTAAAAAAAAAGATGTAATGTATTAATTGAGTTGAATTGGTAAATCTACAATGAATACTCAATTAAAATTGTTAAATTATATTCTCTAAATATTATCTATAGTAAGACAGCACTGTCATCGAAAACCAACCTTTATGGCAAACCTCCAAGCGCTTAATTTGTACGATGGTTATATGATAGTTAATTTCACCACTTAGCTCGTTCTAAAACAAGGTAGTTTGGTGCACACGCTCGTAGGTGCTATCTTGTTATAATTAATTTTATTAGCATCGGAGACGGGGTTCTTACTTACCACTATACTAAGACCTTTTGGTATTTAACAGGTAATAGGTATGTGAAACAGTTCATTTTAAATAGGAGGAAGACCATTATAATTGGAAGAATAGTTTGGTATGTGATGTTTATGTAATAAGGTACTAAGTATGTTGGTTAATATTTTTATTTCTGATCAAAATAAAAATAAATTACCTCATTAAACAGCCATAGATCGAAGCAGATATCCATGATTGCGAGCCGACTCGATTGTGCATACGTGAGTCGTTGCTGCGCCACTGCTTATGGAGTGAAGTGGCGATGATTCTCGTATAGTAGCAATTACGAGTCTTATACTTGTATAATCAAAAATATCATTCTTACTAACCATAGTTGTTTAAGTTTAATTATTGTTACTAACAAATTGAGTCCTGGTCACTTGAATAAACATTTATTATTATTATTATTATTATTATAAGTCTAGCAAGAATTACTTTGGACAAACACTCACAGACTCAACTATTTAAATAATATTATAAATGCGGAAGTTTATGAGGATTTATGGATGTTTGTTTCTCCTACACGCTAAAACTACTGAATAGATTTTGATAAAAACTTCACCATAATAGGGCTTATACAGTGAAATAGCACATAGGCTATCTATTTTTATATATATTATTGCAAGTGAAGCCGCGGGAAACTGCTAGTATGTAATATCTATACTAGAATTGTGAAGGTCAAGAGTTTGTTTGTTTGTTTGAACGCGCTAATCTCAGGAATTACAGGACCGGTTACAAAAAATATATTTGCGGTGGATTGCTAATTTATTGAGGCTTTAGGCTATAAAACATTATGCTGCGATGCGAGGGGAGGGAGCAAACTCAAAACGCGCGGAAGAAGTCGCGGGGGACCGTTAGTACTTATATGCATTGCAAAACTTAAGTGCGCCTTCACATTAGAGTGACAGCAGCGCGATAACAGCGCGTCTCTCCCTAATGTGAAAAGCTTACTGCTGTCATTTTATGTATGAAATTGACAGCAGCGCGACTGCCGCGTGACTGTCGCGCTGCTAAAGTCGCCTAAGTGTGAAAGCGCTCGCCTAAGTGTGTAAACGCAAAAAGCATTTACACGAACAGCTGGAAAAAAAACTCGCTGTTACTTGGATGTGTCTATTACCTACGACACGGCATTTTCATTAAGAGCGCTTTCACACCTAGGCTTTCACACTTTAGCAGCGCAACGGTCGCACGACAGCCGCGCTGCTGATAATTTTCTACATAAATGACAGCAGTAAGGCCTTCACATTAGAGCGACGGCGCTTCTGTCGCTCTAATGTGAAGGCGGACTAAATTAAGAGGTTGACGTCTAGTATTATCTTAAATAATTAATGGCACATTTCCAGTGGCACTATACGATATACCGCGGAATTGAACTTACCTATAGTGGTAGAAAAGGTCTCAATAAACTGGTCCAATGAGCGGCTGACATGTAGTGATTTAGCTCCGCAATATACCGAAGCTCGTTTATAATTCACAATCATCATAGATAATCGTTTCATTAATTTGTCAAAGCACGCAATTTAAATTAATTACCGAGCCTGATTTATTATTATATTAATTAAAACTATTATCCAGAATTATTAATGTGTGATACATTGTATGTTTAAATATTATCTATTCAATATTTTAACAATAATTTAATTAATTGACAGGCGTTGAAACTGATGACATTTTATTAATATATAGATAGCAGGTTTTCATTTTTTCTGATAACAGAAACTGAATTCACTACTAATTTTACAAACGGCCTGTTTCACGATGTTTAAGTAAGTTCTGGTTAGAGTTATCTGCCAGATGCGTCATATAAAATGAAGTTTAGTGTTTGAGTATTAGTGCTTATTTGTCAATTGCGAAGCAGCCCCTTAACGATTTAAAATCTAACTAGCTAAATAATACATTTCGAAAATCGGCGAGATAGACAAACAATACGAATTTGACATAATTTTATCATATAAATAATTTCATAACTGAAAATCGTATAAGCCTATAGGCAATTTTGACACGTAACCCTCAACGTGCCGCGTCATTTTTCTTCGCGTGAAAAGTCGTCGGGTATCATTACGGATGAAGAGGGAGAGGAAATTGCACTTGCAATGTTGCGACTGGGATGCGTCAAGAAACCAAGAAAGGGTTGATATACTTTATTTTTAGGACATGTTTCATTAGCAAAATAATGTAATCACAAAATACGATATATCATTTCGTATGAAGTATTTGACACAGCGTTTAACAGTTTTTTTTTTGTAATACACCGTAAGTTTAAAAAAATAATTTAAACTTTTCTTTTCTAAACAAGGGAAGCACTTTTTTAATTGTAACATGATAATATGCGGTATTTTAATTCTGTATCAAAATATTTATAATTAAAAATAAGTTTTGTTAAGAAACAATCTCAAGATCAGAGATAATGCAATCCACGTGTAAAATTCAAGGTAGAGTATGCAATTAGCAAGTATCCGATATGATGAATGGCTGAACATGATATTTATTTTATAACAATAATAAAGTGTTTATCTAGTCTTTTGTTTGCCAGTTGTATTTTATAATACTCACAAATATCAAAATACTATAGGATTAAACACAGTTAGAGCACATACAAAACTTGCCAATGAGGACTACACAAACAAACTAACAATTACTAATGTTCTCATAATTTGTGGAACTAAGTATCCTTTTTCTGAATATAAATAGCTATTGCAAAAATATTACAGTAGTTTAAAATACCCAAATATGTAAACTCTCCGATACTCGGTTCTGTTTACAATCAATCACATGATTGGTGTGTCCACAGCTTAATTTAATGAAAGTGGCTATCGCAATCGCTTTTAATTGAGTCTCGAGTTGGTACGGTCGGCAAATAAAGATCAACAAGCGTTACTAATTTGGTAATGCATCGTCTTTGACGTTTTAATGACAACGTTTCTATAAATTATTTCGACCGAAGTTGGCTCTCCCACTAGACTAAGAATTTGTTTGGTGTCGAGATATTCAATGCCAAACCTACTTTGATAAAAATTATCAGAGATTCAATCACTATGGTGGTTTTATTATTAGAGTAGGCAATTTAATTGGGTACAAACAAATACACATTTAAACACATTAATAACTAAACCTACGCTTTACTTTAAACGTGTTAGTTTTTTAATCCACCACCAACCAATTCTGTCTCAAAACGGATGCTTGAAAAGCTTGACATGTTAAATGCTTTATAGAATACCCGATAAATATGAAATGGGTACCGCTAAATTGATGGTGCTTTACCTTTGCTTAATATCAACTTCAGGAAAGCAGAATGGCACCACGCCTCGCATATTAATTCGAGTGATGAATGGCTCAAAAGCTTGATATTGTATCCCCTCTTGACGATAATAGGAAAATAATTCGAACAAAATTACAGCAAAAAGCGAACCATCTTAGTACATCGCACATCTTGCGAGCAGCAGGTGGTAGGAAAGACCCCTTAAGAAAGGGGAGGGGTTGGATTTTTTGTCGATTTAGACATAAACGACTTATAACGTTTTCAGTGATGTGGGTAATAGAACTACTCGCTAGGTGTTTAGTTGTGGTGTATCTTAGACCTCTGACATACTGTAACTTTAAGCATTGAAGCAGTCGCGATGCAGCATCGATGCAGTCGTAAAATGACAACCTTGACACACTTGCGCTATACTTTTAACATCGATATAGTCGCGATGCAGAAGCTGTACATTGACAATTATGTACTGTATATTGGCGACTGCATCGATGCTGAATTAAATTTGTTAATTGCGTGAGTCGCAATGCTGAAGCGCGCTTTCATAATGCGTGACTGCATCACTGGTAAAAGTCGCAGTGTGTAAGGGGTCTTAAAGTTTTGGGAAACAGATTTCAGATTTAGATCTTCGATGCTAGTTTTAGAGTGAGCGTGACGCATCTATCAATACTAACACTTTCAGTACACCAACGCAATTGCATGCGGCATGCGAAATTAACTTATGCTATGTCTCGTTGTAGTATAGCTAACTGTGATTGATTTAAAAAAAAGAACTTATCCAATGGTCATTAAAATAGCCATTCCAACATTTGGTTAAGGTATTTTTTCTTTATAAAAACGCCCAATCGTACATATTTAACCGCTGTTAACCATCAACCATAACTTGAGTTAAATATTGATCATTCAACTGGGTGTTATAATTAACATTACCTTTAAATGGATAAGCTTTTGAAGTTCTTATTAAGATTTTAAGCTGTACTGATATTGGCCAACTCAAAAGATAGGTATAGCTGTGACTTTAAGCGGCGAGTCGTAAAATGACAACCTTTAAACACTGCGCTACTTTTAGCATCGATGCAGAAGCTGGGAATTGTCAAATTATGTACTGAATTTTGGCGACTGCATCGATAATAATGCGCGTTAGCATCGACGCAGTCGTGCTTCTGCATTGATGCTAACGCAAGACTGCATCGATGCTAAATAAAATCTGTTCAATACGCGAGTCGCAATGCTGAAACGCGTTTCTAAAACGCGCGAATGTATCGATGCTAAAAGTCGCAGAGTTTAAGGGATCTTAACCACAATTTTGAGCTCCATTTTATTTGTTTAAAAGCATGTTTAATTTGAGTCTTTAGTCTTAAGTAGGTTTCGATGAAATCAAACCAAATGACCCTTTTATTAATAATGTACAAGTATCATTGTAGCATCACCCGAATCAAATAAACCTTTAAATGGATAAGCTTTTGAAGTCAAATGTAATGAAGAAGTTTCATCAGCAACGGCTCTGAATGCAACCAACAAAGTACTACCAGGGCCCTCGTATTCATTTTGCTGTAACCACAACTGTCATCGCTTACATCCCATTTAGAGTTGTTGTTGCGTGAACATAAATAAAGCCTTCGCGGCAAACACTGCTCCAACTTAATAACATGTGTTTACATTAAAACTATAAGGTAGCGTTCATGAAAGCGGCGTTAAGAGATATAATAAACGGCCTTCAAAACATTTACTAAAAAGCTTAAAAAAACGAATTCTTCTTCTATATAGGAGAAATAAATTATTTAATAGTCTGTGCATTATGGGCGTAGAATGTTGATGTAGCATTATATTATCTGGGATGTAGCTATGCTTGCCATTAAGTAGTTTAAAGCTTTTTAGTCAGATATTTGTAAAAAAAACAGTGTCCAGTGGTTTTTGAGATGAAGGTATCATCTCGAAAACAACTGGACGGATTTTGATGAGATTCACACTGTACTCTAAGTTGGAATATACCTAATCGATATGACTTCTCGTTTTTGAGAAATACGTAAACAAACCTACAAATGTACAAACATGCATACACTTACGAAATTTAGCACACGTGCTTGGAAGCTTTACTATATTAACATACTCACATATTATAAAATTCCAACAATATCACATACATCGCAATGATAACCTCCTTTTTTGAGGTCGGTAAAAATGCATACAGCAAATCAAACCTGTTAAAACACAGATCACTTTACAATTAAGAAACTAATCACTAACTAGGTACATACTTTGCATACATAAGTTTTCTTAGCTGGGGAAAAAGCTCAAACGGAGGGAACCATGACCATCTACCTTTATCTTTACTTAGATAACCACCTAGGAGAGGAGAGGCCTACATAAATTTATGTTTTCTCCATGTTAAAACATTAACGATTATCCTTTGAAAAACTCTAGTTATACGGAATATATTGCGGATGCAACTAAATTTTCCATCCTTACATGATTAAAAATAACTCTTACTTTTAGCATCGATGTAATCTGTTCATTGTGACCCACGCAATGAACATCGATGCAATCGTGCGTTAGAATCGATGCAGAAGCGCAACTGCATCGATGCTAACGTGCGTTAGTATCGATGCAGTCGCCAAAATACTCATTCATATTCATGAAGTATCGTCGACATTTCCGCTTGCGCTTATACTCTGTATGCGAATATGCACTAAGGCTCACCTGAAAGTTAACAAATAACATGACCTTTTTGCCTTCAATCAAGATGCTTAGTGCTCCCTCGCTTTGTTTAATTTCCAAGCAAGGAAGCCTTACTAACTAGTTGGCATATTCGTAGTTACGATTTTTGTGAATGTGTCTTGTGGATATTTAAACTCTCATGTGACTTTAAGAGAAGTTTTTCTGCGATTTTGTTGGCTATAGTATACAAGGCGTTTCTTATCAACGGGTATAGAATTAAGAGAGCTTCTTAGAATTAGTTACTTAACAACTTTCTCCTAGAAACATGGGTTGAAATATGAAAAAAAAAAATCGACTCTCCATAGAAATAAGATGGTTCACGTAACGGATTTAGTATGGGAAGTCTATTTTTTGGCGTTATTCGACCTATGTTTCTACCAGAAAGTTGTTAAGTTACGGATTCTAAGTAGATCTCTTCATCATTTACCCGTTGTTTTGAAACAACTCTGATATATATATATATATATATAAATAGGAAACAGATAGTCCAAATTGAACATCATAATTCCAAAACGAATGAAATAGTAACAGTATCATCAGAAGAGCGAACAATGACCTGTTCCATCCCACAAGGCAGTGTACTGGGCTGTGTCCTGTTCTTAATATCTTTGACCAGCAAATAGCATTGCCTGTACTGTTTGCAGATGATGTATCAGTCCTAATAAAATGTGAAAAACACCAAAACCCTAACACTGTTATAAATAGTACTCTGGAACTAATAGTTATTTGGCTTGAAAAACATAACCTTGAAATAAACCAAAATTATGGAATTCCGGGCGTATAAAACAGTACCTTTAGATATATAAGTAATATCAAAAAACACCCAAATAGAGACAGTAGAAGTATTTACTTTCTTGGGTTACACATAGATACAAATATAAACTGGAAAATACATATAGAACAAATAAAAACAAATCTCTCAAAATTCATTTATGCACTATATGAAATAAAACATAGCACAAACACAAAGACGAGTTGACGACACTCTCAGCCTACTACGCTTATGCATATTCCTGACTTAAATATAGAATTACACTGTGGGGTAGCAGTGTAAATGTAAATGATATTTTTCTACTTCAAAAAAAATGTGTAAGAATAATAGCTCAAATAAGTAACAGAGAAAGTTGTAGGCCATTTTTTGTAAAATTCAAACTATTAACACTGACTTCAATATACATATACGACCTTTGCCTATTTGTCCATAAAAATAATAATTTGTTTCAAAAAAAGAAAGATGTCCATAACAAAAATACCCGTAATAGGGAAAATTTGTTCATTCCACCATCTAGAATCAAAAATTAACTTTAAAAAAAGTAAAAACCGACTTCAAAACCAAAATGCACTAAAAAGTCTTAAATAAACTCTTGACTATTGAAAGGAAAGGAACCCATTTTAGGCAAACAATTTCTTTTTGGAGTCGGTGCTGTGATAGTTGATGCTTGATGGTCAAAGTGATGGCACCGACTCCAAAAAGAAATCGTTTGCCTAAAATGGGTTCCTTTCCTTTCAATAGTCAAGAGTTTATTTAAGACTTTTTAGTGCATTTTGGTTTTGAAGTCGGTTTTTACTTTTTTTAAAGTTAATTTTATTTTTTCATTTTAAGAGATTACAGGAGAATGGGGAGGGGGGGGGCACCTTATGACTCTGTTTTTTAAGAAGCTACAAACTACCTATTATAAGTTCTTTCATTATAATTTCTGAACTCCTAAGCGTTAAGGAGTTCCACCATCAGCTCAGCCCCACAAGATGTTGACTATTAGACGTAATAACATGTCAACATTAAGATTCAAGTAAAGAAACACTATACGTGCCTTTAAAATTTGAGGGTTTCCCTCGATTACACCAAGATCCTATCATCAGATCCAAAATTGAAAAAAATGGGACCAACTTTCTAGTTGGTCCCATTTTTTTCAATTTGGGATACCCTTTAAGTAAGCGAAAAAATTTTTCGAATCGGTCGACAAACGACTGAGATATGAGGTAACAAACATACAAAAAAAAAAAAAAAAAAACATACAGTCGAATTGATAACCTCCTCCTTTTTTGAAGTCGGTTAAAAATGCTGCATGACAGCACACATTACATGGCTTTAAGAGTCTTTAATAAATTACCTCAATATATAAAAAGTAAAAAAAATACAAAACATTTAATAGAAAGCTTAAAGAATTCCTTATAAATAAATGTTATTATAATTTAGGTGAATATTTAACAGACAATACACAATGATGTAATATGTACTGATACCAAAATATAAATATTAAAAGAATAGTATATAAATATAAATAATAATAAAAATACAACAAATAACGTACCAAATGTTTACTTAAATTTGAAAAATACAAGATATTTAATAAATAAATAAATTTAAAAAAACGGAACTCATGATAGATAAATGTTATAATAAAATATGTGAACATAAAACAAAAAATACACAATGATAAAATAAAATAAATTGATACCCAAATGTTAAAACAAAAATTAAGACATACATAAAACTTCACACTCAAATAGATAAAAAGAAAGACATAAATTATTACAAAATTCAAACATATAAATAATAAATAACCAACTGTTTATTTATTTCTTTTGCTAAATTTGCTCTGATATAGTCAAAACTTTAAGTAGTCACTGTAATTGTAAGTCCAAAATGTAATACTTTTAAGTTTTATTGTTATTATTATAAGATAATTATTACATAATTTAATATAGCCCTCAAATAATTTTGCAATACCGGAACTGAAAGGGTTACTAAGTTATAAGTGCAATTGTCTAGCATAAGACCTGCTATATGTATGTATGTAACACTTAGTTGGCAAATAAATGAATATGAATATGAATATATTTAATACTTTATTAATAGTTTTTATCACGTATTACCAGCGTGACAAAGTTTATTCGTTTTCCTGATAAAACGTCGTTTCTTGCATGAATAGTTTCGTAGCACGTCGTAGCTCGTAGCAATGTCCACGTGACGCGTGGTAACGCCATTGTGAAAATGCCACAGCGACTGAGTGACAGTTATTTATTCGAAGCGGAAAGATTTTTATTTAGGAAAAAATAATGATAATGGGGTAGCCAAAATTATTAATTGACCATGGTGGTTTTGTAAGGTTGCACTTAATTATGTAATATGTAATTGCACTAAGAATAATGAATCAACATTTGCTATAAAATAAGTAACCGTCACATGTCAGTTATATCTACAATATTTGTTGAAGTCTGAAAAATAATAAATGACAAGGGACTTACTTCGTGTTTGTTTGCTTATAACAAGTATCCGATAAATATATGGTCTACTCATTCGCTACTTATTAACAAATACCTATAACGTAATTGTTTAACTCAAAGAAACCTTTTAAAGGAACTTAACGTTTGTCGTTAGTGCCTTTGATTGTCTCGTTAAGTAGCCGTTTAACTTACAGCCTCTGTCCATTAACTGGCTAGTTAATATTGAAGGTAAGCTGAGCCTTGGTAATTTAGTCCTTTTCTTGTGCTCTTTGTTTTAGTTAGAGGTCTTGATGTAAACTACATTCCAATTAGACTGTGTGATTTTATACAAAAGCAATCACCAAAAAAAGTGTGTACTTGGTATTTCATTATATTTATCAACGTTAATTTAGGATTCCATGAAAAGGGGATAACTTTTACAGTACCTAATAGACTGACAACCACCTAACCAAAACAGTCTGAGACTTAAGAGTTTGTTTATTATTCAACAGCTGATAATCCAGGATTTGTGCACAAAATGCAGCCGGAAACTTTGTACCTGCCGCAATGTTCGTGTTAAAATTAATCCGGGGGCTTGTCCGGGCGAAAATGATTTAAACTGACGGGCAACGTAAATAAAGGATTATGCACGCTAAGTACTATACAAGGTGTAATTAGGTTAGCTGGAATTATTTCCCGGATAACTTTATGTAAATGATACCGTTTAAAAAATAATTATTTCATGTGGATGAAATTTATACAGAAATATAGTTATGTCGTAAAGCAATTGTAAGAAATAATGATTGATATGATAAAAATATAAAAAAAGTAAAGTTAGCCTGTAACATCCCACTGCTGGGCAAAGGCCTTACCTCAACTATGAGGTAGTTTTGAACCATACTCCACCACGCTGGCTCAGTGCAGGTTGGTGGAGGGGTGTTTGCAAGGCAAGCGACTAACCCTGCTGTCAGATTTTATCAAGCCGCCCATAAGGCCTCGGACTAGGCTTAACGACTAATATCGAAACACTTACTTCTTGCTGGTTTTTTAGCACAAGTACTATGTTTTCTATGACGCTGTTAGTACACAATGTGTCTAAAACAACTATGCCGAAGTTACGCGACCAAAGTTCCGCGACTGATTTTACGTTCCAACGTATTCGGCTGATATGACATACCATCAGCTTCGAACTTACTGTGTGCTCTTTCTGTCTAACTAAACACACTACGCCGAAGTTACGCGACCGAAATTCTAAGGCTAATTTTACGTTCCGACGTTTTGGTTTGATGTGTCGTCAGTCATTTAAATAGCATTGCAGTTATCATCATGCCGAACTTCGGTCGCGTAACTTTGGCATAGTGTGTTTCGACACTAACGCATCGACAAGCGGCAGCAATGCCGCTGGATCATACTGAAAAGGATGCAACTTGATAGTTGTGTATTTGAGATCATCTAACTTTTTTAGAGCGAGACATTGCATATAGGGATTCACATGCCGATTGCAAATTCTCAGGTGTACTTTGGTTTTATTAAAAATGCAACAATCAATATAGTTGATTTCGTTTAATCTCACCCTGTATATTAGTATGTGACGTACTGCGTACTGTTTCATCGGAGTCTTTATTTGACATTAATCTTTAAACCCGTACAGAGCAGATTACGTGAAGTAATAGCAATTAATCTCATGTGTTATTAGTATTTATAGTAGCGCATATTTTAAACTCAGACTAGTGTGACATATTTTACATATTGGAAACAAATAATTCATGTTTGCTTTTGGCTCGTCTCTAGTCTAGACTTTCTTCTATTATTTTTTGGCACCGTTTCACTGCAAAAGTACTTAGGTACTAAGACTCCTGACGATATGTTACTTACAATCATCAATCGAATAGCAATCGCAATCAAGTGTGTGAATTTAAAGCAATTTTAATTTACGGAATGAGGCCTCCGGGCGTTATTGCCTGCGTTTGCCGTAGATTTCCGAACCCCTTTTATTTGGGCATATAGACGTCTGGGCGTACCCGAAACGATATTTTTGCATTTAGCAACAATAAAACGGGGCTGATTAAACTCGCAGAGTTTGCACGGCGCTTGAGCACTTGGAATTCGTTTATTGACTTGGCGAGAGTCAAGGTTGCTGACCTTTGGAGGGCCGCCAGTGGAAGTGACGTAGCAAATACTGTCATTAACGATTTGTATTGCTCCTTTTTGCTGTTTTTCTTTTTTGTATTCTGTTTGTTGCCGATGTTAAAAATGTTTTGACTCTTTTGTGTACGTTTCGCTTTAATGGAAGTTGCTTTTAAAATTATACGGTTTTACAGACAAGAATTCGCTAAAAGCTGTGCTATGATCGAGAATTTCGATATAAGAAGGATCGACAAGTCATTTCGTTTAGTGAGGTTTAACGAGTAATTACGAGTATTGTAAGGTTCCTAAGTATTAATAATGTACTTACTAGTACACTCAATTGCATAGTAAGAACTAAAAATTGCGCACGGGCAGGACTCGGACCAGCAACTTTTGGCTAACCGGGCCAAACGCTCTTTCAATTGAGCTACCGTGCTATCGGTCCAACCATGCGAAATTTCTGGTCTCTTATGAATATCTACGTCAGTACGCGTGACGTCTGCGCTATTGTCCCCTACTGTTTTACTGCAGCGGTGGGCCAAGTAGTTATTTATTACAGAATAAATTCAACTGAGAAATTCATAACGCTTTGCTATCTAATGGGTTAGACACTACCCACTGAGCTACCGACAGCACGGTTGCTCAATTAGAAAAGCGTTTTTCTCGATTAACCAGAAAGTTCCCGGCTGTAATATAATAAATAACTACTTCGCTGACTGCCGTTGGGGAAGATAGCGCAGACGTCACGCGTAATGACGTAAGTATTCATAGGAGACCTGAAATGTTGCACAGTCGGAACGACAGCACGGTAGCTCAATTGGAAGAGCGTTTGGCCCGGTTAGCCAGAAGTTGCTGGTTCGAGTCCCGCACGTGCGCAATTTTTTTGGTATCTTATTTCATCTTTATGAGTATAAAATATGACACTGTGAGTGTTATAAACATCACCCAGACAAAGTTGCTTTTTACAATAACTATTAGCGTAGGTTATTTATATAAGTTGCTTTTTACAAGTCCAATTTGCAATTTATGTTATTAAATTTGTATAGTGACAAAACACTATAAAAACAAAAAAAAAAATTAATAATAGATTTATATTTTTTCAATTTCCTTTACCTCCTCAAATATTTATTCAAATGTCACAAAAGACTCAAAAATCATGATTATTCTTCACGAATGAATAATTTCACTTTTAAAACAGTCGGAACATTCACTTAATATCCGTCCAGAAAGTTATCAAAGGTAAGTTATGCGCTTCTGCCGTCGCATAAATATCCGAAATGAGAATATTTCCGCGTGACACCTGCATTGCTTGTTTATTCGAGCATTACGAACATTTCTGACGAAATAAATGAGGGTGCTTTACAGTATGTCATTTAAAAATTGCAAACTCGATTATTCTTGGTACGCGATTAATATGCAGGGATCAGTTGATGGATAATGGATAAGATAAATCAAAATCTTAGGTACCATTTTGCATTAAATTGTTATTTGTAACGACATATTTTGGTGACGTGTTTCAGCATTTGAAGTTACAATTTTTGTGTTTTAGCAGACGCAAAAAAAGTACACGTGCTCTTGATTCAAACCTTAGTTGGTATGCAACTGCGCCCAAGGCCTGTGAATTAGGAAAGACAGAATAACGAAAGATAATACCAATCCTCAATCAGAAATCAGTATTCATAAAGATGAAATAAGAAACCAAAATTTTTTTTTTGAATTTATTCTGTAAAGAATAACTGCTTGGGCCATCTGTTTCATAAACAGACGGCTAGATGGCGCTAAGCGTCACGCAATTGACGTTTTTCATAAGGAACCACGAATTTCGCCAGGTCGGACTGACAGCACGGTAGCTCAATTGGTAAGAGCGTTTGGCCCGGTATGCCAAAAGGTTGCTGGTTCAAGTCCCGCCCGTGCGCAAAAATTTTTGGTTTCTTATTTCATCTTTATGAATATAAAATATGATACTGTGAGTGTTAAAAACATTCTAAAGCATTAGATAGCGAAGCGACATTAATTTCCAAGTTGAATTTATTCTGTAAAGAATAACTGCTTGGGCCATCTGTTTCATAAACAGACGGCTAGATGGCGCTAAGCGTCACGCAATTGACGTTTTTCATAAGGAACCACGAATTTCGCCAGGTCGGACTGACAGTACGGTAGTTCAATTGGTAAGAGCGTTTGGCCCGGTATGCCAAAAGGTTGCTGGTTCAAGTCCCGCCCGTGCGCAAAAATTTTTGGTTTCTTATTTCATCTTTATGAATATAAAATATGACACTGTGAGTGTTAAAAACATTCTAAAGCATCAGAAGTCGGCATTATAAAAAATCCTGTTGTAATGGCAGATGAAAAAATGTCTGCACCAAAAAGTTTCATGGATAGAACCTGGTTACTTACATGTTACATAATATACAACAGATACCTCTCAAAAGGCCACTATTTATGACAACCAAAATATTACGACAGATCACGATCCGGTAAATGCGAGTTTGAAAAGAATAACTCCATCCATCACTGGCGGCTCAAGGGATCGCATCCTTCAGGCGAAGCACAAAGCAAGAACATAAAGAACACTCGCTAACAGTAAGATTTTGTCATAAATGTAAACAATGATTTACTCGTACTTTTCCATAATGATCGAGACCAGATTCTTGGAGAAGTTTTCTTAAAAGCTCATGGGTAAGTCATGATTACTTATTAAATCATGATACTAAATGGACAAGCTTAATGATTTAAATAAGAACACCAAGCATAGATGCGCCGTTGCCAACAAAATTGCCGTACCGTAGGAAGGAATAACTAAGCAATATAGCTTAAACAGTCGGCAAATTTAGCAATTTTATTTTAATGAAAAAATCTTTTCATTAAAATATTAATCATAAATTCTATTTGTTTAATGTTTCTTTGAATTGCTAAAGTTCCTTCTATACTTCCACAAGAACGTTGCCCAAAAAGAAACGATTACACAAGATATTTAATAGCAAGATGACTTTGGTTTATTTTGTATTATTAGGCAAAGCCAGATATATTTTCACATAGGTATTATAAATTGATTCTTACAAGTATTTTTTTCTTAAAGAGAAGCAAGCATCAAAATAATTAATAAGATTACAACTGAACTTTACATACACGTTATAAAATCTTAATGACCTCACCTCAGATTCCTTATTTTTTACAAATATTTGTCACTTCATTTTCTTATACTAAAAGGCGAGCTTTCTAGTCCTACTTCTACTGGGTCGGAAACCAACCAAATCTTTTTTCGCCCCCGGTGTGGTTTCCATTCAACATTGTCGCGGTAACGGACGCGGGGCGCTGAATTGAACTGAAATGAAGGCTTTTGCCGGTAAAGTGACGGTTTTACTTGCTCAACGCTTCGGTTGATTTTACTTGTTGATTGTTTGTGTTGACTAAACTACGAGTAAGTTCAATTGGCATGATGGTTTCCACTTAATAGTATTTTAATTCAATCCTCCTCGCTCTATTCAATATGGTTGACTCATGGAATTATCATTATGAGAGCTTTATTTGAAAAGAGGAATGCCTCTTATGTCTTATTATATCTTTCGGTCCTCAATGGAGGACCGAAAGATATAATACATATCAAAATAATGTATCTTTGTATTAAGTGAAGATTGTGAAAGATGTAGGCGGTAAAGCTAATTGTTAATTACTCAAGAAATGTTAAGATATTTGATCATTTTGCTGCCTTGTTTTACGTAATATTGCTTCTATATTTTCATAAATAAAAAAAACTTTGAAGAGGTTTCAATCTCTTGAGTAAATAACAATTAGCTATACCGCCTACATCTTCCACAAGTTTTTCACTTAATACAAAGATACATTATTTTGATATGTATTATACGGGATGACTCTGTTATCAGTACCGAAATTTTGTGTAAAGACTCCACTGATGAATATGAACAACTTTTACTATGGGGGCAATAGTAAATCGAGAAAAAAATATCCATACAAAAGTTCAATTGGCGCGCGCTCAAAATATATGGAACAGCTGATATTTTTTTCTCGATTTCACTATTGTTCATATTCATCAATGGTGTCTTTACACAAAATTTCGGTACTGAAAACAAAGTCACCCTGTATGTTTCGGTCCTCAATGCCTCTTTTCAAATAAAGCACATCTGTATTTTCAAACATAAGCATTCTAAGCTCGAAATAACAATCGCTTTGTGTTCTATTTTCAACTCAAAATTGGGGCCGATTCTCTCGAGAAAAATCCATACTCATTGGAACGCGGCGTGACTTGAAAAATCTACCAATAAATATCACAGCAAGACGTCTTAGCCCCTTCTTTGCCCTGGGGAGGGCCCATCGATTGTCAGTAATTATATTATCCTACCCTAAGGTACGTACCTGTGACTGTTAATTCACATAAAAATAGGGAACGTGGTTTTGGGGTGACGCCTCTAAAATGATTATATTCCTTGAACAAAGATTGGGAAGATTAAGAGATTCACTGATCAATAATTCGATATTACATTTTGTTAAAATAACAATGCAATACCCTTTTTTACCATCGATATTATAAGCACTAACCTTCGAATAATTTGACAAAACGTAATTTTGTATAAAGTATTTGACATATAACGCTAACCAAAACTTATTATCTAGGACAATGTAAAACAGACCGGTTGTATATTAAGCGTTAAGTAAATTAGTTACGGGCTAACAATCTTTAATTAGAATCTCTGGAATTCGACCTATTGCGTAGATTTTAGAACTAAAATCTCATCCTCAACGAGGCTAAAAATATTAAACCCAATCAGCCCTGTTCAATATTCTCCAGCCACACTTAGTTTTTAACTAAAATAATTTAGATTCCGGCCTGATCCTTTAATTAACAATTCATGGAACGCAAAAACAAAGTCGCATAATCCTGTTAGAGGTGCTCGAGCTTTTGTACGTGGGTTTATCTATACCGGCGGAGGGATCACGCCGTATTAGTGAGGTCCGTCGAGTGATGGAACAGGCACGGACTTGGGCGCCTAAGTTTGGTGGACTTCAGGAGGGGTGGGTGAAGAGATACAGGTGGCTTGTACAGACAACAGCACATCAAGGTAAACACTGCGGTATCTTATGCAGTTGTGATAAGGGCTAGTTTGCAACAAAAGTGTGCTGTCGACTGTACCTGGTTTTGTGGTGCTTACACTGTTATATGCCTGTTTGAACGGTAAAATAAAGAAAAATATAACTATAGATACATTACCTTAGAAATAGTGCGTTATCCATGATTTTATTAAAGCTTTATAATATTTCTGGGTAATAATGGAGAAGTTTATGTTGTTTTGCTAACCTCTCATGACTCCTTATGACCATGAATTTGGGCTGTTACGGTCGAGGTATCTCACGCGTAATCACTTTTCAAAGAAAATCACTTGCACACACGGCACAAAAACGGGCGTCACATTAAACAAAAGATGACGCAAGATGCAAGCGATGTCGGCTCCTAAAGTGGTTAGGCGCGAGAAACCTCGTCTGTGGAAATTTCTCAATGCATCGATTTAATATTTTCTTATATGTAATTAAATAACTTTGTAAAACGACTTCAAAGCAAATATTCGCTTAAAATGGATTCCTTTCCTTTAAAGGGCCAAGAAAAGTTTAATCAAGACTTTTCAGTGCATTTTTTTGTTTTGAAGTCGGTTTTTTTAAGTTAATTTTCTTTTTTCTCTTTGAGTGATTACAAGAGGGGAATAAAAACAACATACAGTCAAACTGATAACCTCCTCCTTTTATGAAGTCGGTTAAAAAGGATGCATCGATTTATATACATATGTCTAAGAATTTCGTCATCATAGCATTGTGTTTGGCATTAAAATCACTATTTAAAAAAAGTAACGCCTACTCGTACTCGTAGTAGTTAGAGTCCCTTAAATTTCATTTAAGATTGTAAATCCCAACCATTTCCATTCCTTCTCTTAAATCTGTCCCTACTCCGGGCCTGTACGAACAGTGGATAGAGGTGCATTAATATTCTAACTATGTCGAATGTGTTTTGTTTCGGAGGGTGCGATTGTTTTTGTTTTAATTAGCGCCGTGTTTTAGGCTGTCACTTCGCTCAGGTGAGGTTAATTTGCAAAGGTGTTGCGCTGCCCTCAGGAAACTCGTGATGATGAGAATATGTCCATGTTTTGTTTGAAGTTGGGCGACAAATAACAAATACATTTATTTTTAGTTGATCGGAAAATATTATTAACTTTACTATAGCAGTCATAGGCTTCATAGCAAGAACTAGTACCTGCAGAGGTTTAAAGTCCGTTTTTCTTCGCTAGTCCAATAATGTTCACAACTATTAAAATTATAACAGTGAATAAAATTAATTGCCTATTTGATTTAAAAATATCTCAGTATTCAACGATACCAATGTAAGTTTGTAAGTTTTTTGTTTATCTGATTTTACAATTCATCATTTTATCAAAAAGGAATGTCAAGGTTGTTTAGAATATTCGACTGGCAAAGAGAAACGGACTATATATTAAAGTCGACAGCGTGAGGAGTTTAATTGGCAGTGAAACGATATTGGTAACATGATGTATGATTTAAATAAAGCGCGTTATTTGTGTGGGCGGATTTTCCCAATGTAATTTTTTGATTGGGTGTATAATTTAAAAATCAGTGCAGTAATTTAAGAGGTCAGCTCCTATAATAATACCTTCTAAATATCAAAGTCAGGACCTCTTTCTTATTATAGTGATTTAAACTTACATGGCCATTAACATTAGAATTGGTTGTAACGGGATTGCTACCATGTACCTTATTATTTTTGAGTTTCCGATATTTCGGCACTGTTGCAAGTGCCATGGTCTCGGTAAAAAAATATAATAATAATAATAATAAGGTACATGGCAGCAATCCCGTTACAATCAATTCTTCTTTCTTATTATCAGTTAGTACAGCTAAAGAATTACTAATGTTAATAAAAGTAATAGTAAACATTGAACGGTGAGATAATTCAAACCATTTTTCTTTTATTTTTCGTTCCAACCCTATTTTTCTCCACAAACTCACTTAACTATTGTCCGTGAAACTGCTTTTTTGAGAACAATCGTATTAAACTTAAATATTCACCGGGACCCGGGTCAGAATCGCAAAGTTTTTCGCCCGGCCCGGACTTATCTCCAGCTGCAGGTGACAAAGCAAGGAAATAAAGTTGTCGGACATTATTCATGTTTATCGCTCCACAGCAGGACGCCGCAATTAGAAAACTCAGTTCACTTTAAATACAATGCTTGCGCAAATACTTCGTTTTAACAGTTGCACATCGCGCCGTTATGTACGACGGTGATCGTCTTTTGTTTTCTGAGTTTATGGGGTCTTACACACTGGGACTTTTAGCATCGATGCAGTCGATAATACGAGTATAATATAATGCGGATGCCACTCAATTTTCCATACATGATTAAAAATAACTCTAACTTTTAGCATCGATGCAGTCGCACGTTTTGGAAACGCGCTTCAGCATAGCGACTCACGCAATGAACAGATGTAATTTAGCATCGGTGCTAACGCGCGTTAGTATCGGTGCAGTCGCCAAAATTCAGTACATAATTTGATAATTCACAGCTTCTGCATCGCGACTGTATCGATGCTAACACGCGCTAGCATCGCGACTGTATCGATGCTAAAAACAGCGCAGTGTGTAAAGGTTGACATTTTGCGACTGCATTGCTAACGCGCGTTAGCATCGTGACTTTATCGCTGCTAAAAGTCGCAGTGTGTAAAGAGTCTATGAGTTACTGAATGGGTGCACAACACAAGTGTGAACTTTGTAGTGTTATATGTGTATAGTTGTATGTACCAACAAGATGGACAGACGACCTTGTAAAGATCGCAGGATCAAACTGGATGCATACCGCTAGTGATCGGTTGCTGTGGAAAGCCGTGGAAAAGGCCTATATTCAGCAGTTGACGTCTTTTGGCTGATAATGATGATGATGATGTATGTAGTTATATATGTAGAGTAGTATGTGTATGGTTTTCTTGGATAAATAGTTAAGGTGAGTTCACTGATGCAATTCTTTGTAAAGCATATGAGTATCGACCATGCTATTTGAAGTCTCAAATCTCATTATCATCACCATTCATTACTAAAATTAGCTACGTCTATGAGTTTTTTAAGAAATACATAAAACGTAAACTTAGTTACATATATAGATGTGCCGTTGCTGGTTGAACATTACCGTGGAAGTATGGAAGCAACATTGCATACTTTGCCGTTAACTTTGACAATTATTGGGACCATAATTTTATTATTATTATTTGATCAGAACTTGAATTACATAAAATCTGCAGTGTGTGAACTTGCTTTAGACAAACCCAACCACTTCAGACGTTTTGACCAGCCCAAAGTCTGTCAAAAGAACGTCGGTTTGTTCCACGTAAGCTACGGGAAGTTATAGAAATGAGAAAACATGCAAGTTTCAACAGAGAAGATGGTTGGAAAAATCCACCAGCATGGGATTCAGAGCTAGCGAGAACCCAAGCTAGACTACTCACTGCAAGATCACAAGACACAGTTAGCTCTTCCCGCGTGGATAGGAACGTTAATTAATATTATTGACTGACGGTAGTTAAATTTTTTCATAACTCTGTAAATGTCAAATAACCTCTTTGTCTACCCATGACTATATACGAACGCTGTAAAGTGTTCTAAATGTCGGGATAAAATTTAATAAATTCGCGAAAAGTAAATCCGTAGACTTTTATTTCGATTTAAATTATTATTATATATGAATGAATAAATGTAGTGTTAAAAATTTTAAACATTGTAATGTTACCTAACATTGCAAAATTTAGTGGCTATTTAAGCAATGTTTCTATATACCCACCTATAGCACGGCAATGTTGCTGGCAACGGTATATCTAGCCAGTCACCTATCACACGTATCGTTTTCTTAAAATAAGAGCTAAAATCAGCCGTAAGTACTCGCGCATCTTTTTTGTCTGCCCACGCACCCCTACACAAACAAATAGCGTAAGGAAGCGACTCCTTGTCGGTTCCGTCGCAATAATCCCTGTAATTGCACTCACGCCGCCTGCATACGAAGCAGCAGCCAGATGTTTGACGCTATCGTTATTTAGGAACGACTCGAGTAATTGAAGCGATTTGTCGCTATCAGGAATGGTGTACTGCAGTTAAAGTGACCTACTCTTACTGGGCGGTTTTCTTAATTTCATTAAAATAAACCGGCCAAGTGCGAGTCGGACTCGCACACTATGGGTTCCGTTCCAATTTTTACCACTTTAGAAGCGTCTATCTCTCAAACGGTTTCAGATATAGCAACCATAGCTTGTTAGTAACAGTCAGTAAGTTTTAGAGAAAATGGTTGAAAAAAACTTCGATGTCATTTTGCAAGACCTATCCATAGACGCATAGGTTTGAAAAAACAATTAGGTTTTAGTTTCATGTATGGGAGCCCCCTTAAATATCATTATTTTTATTTTTTGAATGAGCATCGTAAAACGGTTAACAGGATACATCTACCTACTTAGTTACAACTGTGTAGTACTAATAGTTTTAGAATAAAGTGTCTGTGACATACGGATGGCCAAACAGACAGACAGACAGACTTGACGAAACTATAAGTTTTTTAATTTTTTAGGCCCGTATATTGTTTTCGTACTAGAACCTTAATGTTGACGTTTTGTTACGTCTGATTTTCAACATTGTGTGGAGTTGAGCTGATGGTGGAACTTATTAACGTTTAGGAGTTCAGTGATTATAATGACAGAACTTATTATAGGTAATTTGTAGCTTCTTAAAGAACAGAGTTCTAAGGTGCAAACCCTTTCCCTTCCCCCCTTCTGTAATCACTAAAAACGAATAAATAAAATTAAATATTACAAAAAAAAAACACTTCAAAACTATCAAAGTCGTTATATATATATATTTTTGGAGTCGGTGCCATCACTTTGACCGTCTCAAGCATCAACTTTCAGAGTACCGACCCAAAAAAAATGTATTAAAGTAGATTCCTTTCCTTTAAAGGGTCACAAGTTTATTTAACGCTTTTTAGTGCATTTTGGTTTTGAAATCGGTTCTTACTTTTTTTAAAAATTGCAATATACATGGATAATTATCTTTACTTGGACAAAATGAGAGATAATGATTTATTGCAGCGAGGCTTTCGTTACTAACCATAATGGTTTTGCAATGGTTATCATCATCAAATCGACACTAATGTCTTTGTAACTTCAGAGAGTTCAGAGCCATGCGCTTTGGAAAATAAATGTTGTTGTTTGTTTCTCACAATGCATTATGCAACAGGATAAGAGAGTACTCAATACGGAAAGTACTTTCTATTGCGAAAATATGTGGTAGACACAAAGAGATAAACCTGTTTTCTTATGTGCAAGTAAAACAAACTATTGTCCTTGTGTAGAAAAAAGTAACCAAGTGCGCGTTGATATCACACACAAAATACACACTAAGGCACAATAACGGTTAGTATTATTTTGTAATTCAATTTTGTATTATTGCAGTCAATGTCTAATTCTTAAATTTTGTTTAGGTAAACGAAAAGTATAATCTACTCTATCTAATATGCATACATATAATTGTAAGTATTTCATCCTCAGATATAATTGTAAGTATTTCATCCTCAGATGAAATACTTACAATTATATATACGTTACAGTAAATGTATGGAACCCATCACTGTGTACAATTCCTAGGAATAGTATATAATGCCTGAAATTGCTCCGAAATGTGTAATGTATATTATAATAGACACATGTATATTTTCCTAGAAAATGTATACATTTCCGAAACAGTTATCGGAAATGTTATAATCGGAATTGTGTATATTATTATTTTATTGTAACTGGTAAGTCTTAAAAAAAACCTAAATAAAAAGTCTTATTCCTAAATTATCAAAAGGTATGAATAAATATGAATATGAAATATAGTAAATTTTTAAACCGCGTTATTGTAAATTTGATTGTGATACTGAGATTAGATCCCTTATAAGAACTTTGATTCTTGAAATAGTAATAAGTAAAGATATAGTGTACTGTAGGCATGATGGTTACATATTTGTCTCAATGAGAATCTTAATAAAACTCATTCTTCATTTATAAACGTGTTTTTCAACACACTTGCTCAAAACGACTTTTTTATTCCACCGATTTTTGGCACATAATCCTAGATATTAAACACGCGTGCTTTTTCGCTATATTATTGCACTAGTGTCTTTAGTTTATTAACCCGACCAATTTAGGTTTGTAGTACCTAGTACCAAGTCGTAAGTAAGAAGAAGAAGCGATGTAATTTAGTCGGGTTATAACTTTTATTTTAGCAACAAACATTATTTATGCGAAAAATAACATAGGTATTTATTTCAATAAATGGCAAATCCAGATTTTTCATTGATTTTTTCTGTAATTTGTGTTTTTAACACGAATTATTAGATTTTTAATCTTGGCTGTTGGCCGATCTAGTTTACCCTTAGCCTTGCGCGCGCATTTCGTAAATAGGTAATTGTCGGCTGTGACGAAGTTTGGATTAATTGTGAAGTTTAATAGTAACGAAAAAAATGAAAATGTCTACTTCAAGTAAAGAAAATGAAGAAAACCTATAATTAACTCTGGCGGACATACGTAACGAGGCGCAAAACGCGTGCGATAGTCTTTTGCCATCAAAGTCGAGTGAAATGTATTTTTACTACGAGTAAATGTTTTAATAGGTAATTAAAAACTTAGTAAACGAAGAGTCTTGTTTTTTCCTCGCAAGTGTATTAAAAACGTCGTATGTATGATACGCGTGTGCCTGTGACCATTAAATACGCGGCTTTCTTATGGCGCACTCGCTTTCGCTCGTGCGCACACAATATCGCCTTGTATATAATGGTCAACTTAGCACACTTGTATCATAATGTACAATTATTTACACACAGTGTTTGTTTTATACATCTCTTTATATGATTTCGGAATTGTATAAAGTTTCTAGGAAATGTATATACTTCCTAGGATTTGTGCATCTTTAGTTTAAACGTGCTAATCTCAGAACCTACTGGACCGATTTGAAACATTATGTTTTGTGTTGGATAGCTTCTTTATCAAGGAAGGCGTTGGATAGCTTCTTTATTAAGTATATCACGCTGCGACGGAAGGCGAGGGAGCAAATTTTAAACGCGCAGACGAAGTCGCGGTAAAGCGCTGGTATTAAATTTCCTACATAGCTTCGTTATTTTATATATTTCCTCCTAGGAGTTATATACAATTTTTTGAATTCATACATTTGTAACATATACATAAAAAAATATTTGCGATTGCATTAATTAAAACGTTCATAGCCAGATGGACAATATTATAGTAGTTCTTGCTCCAGCAGTTTTTTCCGTTTTGGATAAACGGAACTCTAAAAAGTTCAACTTAAACGTCCCATAAAATCCCCGTCCCAACCAAACACTATCATGGCGATCTTGCGCCTGTAAATAATCCAAAATTAATGAGCTTGTAATTAAACCTGCGTTTAGGACAAACATGGGGACGAGCGCTCACATCAAAGGAGGGGAAGAAGATTAAACAGACATGCGTACGCGCCACGTGCCGTTTACTAAATGCTACATAAGAAAAGGTTTACGTCCTAAAAATATGAGCCTTCATTTGTTACGCATAGAGATCATAATAGAGGTGCGGTTGCAAAAACAGATGGAACAACTATGTTGGCAATTCCTAAAGTTGACAATGCAACTAGTCTGAACTATCATGGGATTTGTCGTGTAATAGGGTATCTCCAGCTTTAAAAGCTAAGATAAAGCGGTTTGCAGAGTCGTGCACGAAACTAGCTTTTCGTAATCTCGGGTTATCTACCTCGAGTTGCTGGGGTGAACTGCTTGCCAGCCATTAAATAGATTACTGGGTTCACGAAAAAACTATAATCAGTGTTTTCATTTTACAATAAAAATACTGTACTTCATTTTATTTCAGTAATTGACAACTTTTTGACTTCAACGTTATTGTTAATATTTGTTTTTGTACGTGCATATGTTTATTTTACAGTCGAACATAACGTATTCTGTCAGTGCTGCAGCATTCATAACTTATACACTGAAATTACATTACTTTTTACATCCGTACTGCAAGCCATGTTTCATCTCTTTTGCGTGAACCATTAAATTTTTACGATAGCATTTTATATCAAATCGAAAGTTTATTTGGCAGCGGTATTGTTTCACGCCGCAAAACCAGATTTCCATTTACGCAATTCACGTAAAAGCGTGGCGATATCCGATAGCGACCTATCGATTTCAATTCTGTTATAGTGCAATATCTTGATGCGTAACCACTTTGGGGTATGTGGGCTAAGTAGGTCACCTCGACGTCTTGGATAATGCTCGGGAGACACGCCAACAAAAGGCGAATGCATATTGTCTCACCCACGGGGTGATTACTTAACCGGCAAGCAATCATGGTCATGGTAAACTCTTGTAGCGATTGTAAGTAAAATATTAGATACCACTATCTGAGCGCGAATTGCGACAAAGTTTTGATAGGTAAGCAGCTTTACTGTCAAATTAGGAACTCGCTTAGCGATTTTGCATGATATTTATTATATTGTTACAATAAAACAACATGAATATTAAGTTTCGTACCATTGTAGTATTATTATAGAATTATTATAATATTATTATATTGATAATAGTCGTTTCGACACTGAGACGGAATTGAGCTGGCTGGAAATTGAACGGCTAAAGGTGCATCGCAATACGCTCCCTGAACTGTTAATTTGTCAGCGCTATTTGGACTATTGCGTTCCTTAAAAGAGACGGTGTTTTATTGCAATAAATTTCAGTGATATCGGTTTAAAAGAATAACGGTGCGTCTTTTTCTGGCCATGCCCACAAACTGAATGTAATGGGCAGCACTTTTCTTCTGAAGTTAGGTAATCGCTCTGCAGTATAGATGTCGGGCAAACGTGCGATACCTTGTGATTTGCTTTTGTTTTTATTTTCCCCGCCTTTGTTGGGTAGGTGAGAAATAGGGCAGCCATTATCTTGGCAGATAGGAACCTAAGTAGAAGAACCCACTAGTTCTAAACAAGGAACTGAGGCAATTTCACCTATCAAGTCCAGAAATAGCCAAAGATACAAGCATGGGCGTATTAACGTCAGATATTGAGTTCCGTAACGCATCTCGTGCTAAGAATTACTTTATTTAGTAGTCCTACGCAGAATAACAACGATAAATATTCAAAAATCTTAACTGAGAAAGTCAAAATTGATTTTTAAACGTTAAAATCTAGTTGAGTATCAACGACCTACAGATAGAAAACCCTATTTCATGCCAAAGTGTTGCAGCTAATCACGCTTACAGCATATGAGATCGCCACACAAAATGGCCAACTATGCTATTAATGTCATCGTCAAATACCAGGTCACAATACACCGGCAAGATTATTAACCCTCAACCACTCACGTGCTGGGACCGTTTTTATCGACGTACCAACATGCCAGGGGCGGATTTTGCAAAATTAGTATTCAGCGCAGGTCATTCTGCGTCCAGGCTCTGTCTGGGTCTGACCGACCGATTATATTAATCCTACGTGCGTTTTGTAATCGCACTCCCCAAAATTGGTCTGTTGGACTGCGGTTCATTTGAATAACGGTTTTTGTTTGAGGGTTTATTTTGTAATTAATTAGATACCCGTTTTGTAGTTTTGCCTGTCAAAACTTTGATTGCGGATTAAGGATACGTTGTTTGCATTACAGCGAAATAGATTGACTCGGTGTTTCGAATTCTAATCCATATCCCGAGTACCTTTACCTCATGATTGATGTAAGCATTGAAATTGATTAAAAATACATTAATTCCATTGAAACAGAAATGAGTACAACATTTGAAAACTTCCATTCACGTTGGAGTTAACGTTTGAATTCCGTTCTTTTTACGAGTTCGATCGAATCTGCGAAATACTTCATTTCGTATTTTTTATCGGACTACGTCCATTTACGATTGACCTGCCTAGCACATGGTGAGTTGAGAAACGTCAAGTCTGGAAAGTCAGTGTTCCTCTACGAAGGGGTCTACTTTATCTGGTGGAAGTAGTGAGCGAGTATTCCTAAAGCCGACAATGTGTATAAATAGGCAATCCCGATTGCGATCACGTAGCTCTAACGAGCAGTCGCGACTATGGTAGCGATCGATTCGGTGACGGGCCCGTACTTTACGGGTGATAGCAAAATAAGCCACGTAAGCTGTCTGCATAACAACAGCTGAGGATGTTTTGACGACGTGAGGCTATGAACGTTTTGAATATGAACGCTTTCGTGTGTAAGGAATAAATTCGAATGTAAAATTTTAAAGAAGCAATTGGCGATAGTTGTTCATTCAAACGAAATGCTTTGTTGAGAGTTCTTGCTTACTTAGGTCTCTAAAAAGAAACTTGTATTTTAACAAATTATGCCTGATAATAATATAAGTATAATGCGCAATTCACGTAAAAGCCGTGCTTATTTACGACCCAGTAAAGTTGTATTGAAATAACATCCACGTGAAAAAAGTGGATAATATTAGAGAAAAATAATTCATGATCGGATTGATAAATGGGAGAGAAAAATACGGGCACGCATGAAAGCTGCTAAACTAAAATATAATAATTATACCCTACGGGAGTACCCTTTTGCATCGCCACATGAATCTACGTAGACCATTTAGTCATGACCCTTCACCTATCCACGACTGTTCACAACTTTCTTCCTATCGGTGATTTTATTTGCGCGGTCAGGGGTCAAGTTATAGCGGCTGCGTCAGTGTATTGGGGTTTTTCATCCTTTAACCATAATAAATGCCCGGCTACTTTCAGCACAACATTGATTTATAGCGGATCGACAGTGTGTTTAAATTATTTACTTAAACAGATGAAGGTAACCAAGGCCATAGGTATTGCTTGTTATTTTTATAGTGATCACGTTATGTGCACGTTGGGACATTATGGTGACAAAATGTTTTCCCAATATTTTCAAAAACTTTAAAATTAACTTACACTGTCGCTGTACAAAAAGAACTCACACACTATCTCTCATAAACCAACATGTATTGAATGCCCTATCAAGCTTAGGAAAGGCAAATATTAATCGGAAGACATTATATTTGAAAACTCTTTTGATTTGAATTCGCCTGATAAAGTAACCTTCATACAATTCTTATCTGCTTGCATTTTTACGTCATCAATTTTTGATTTTTGAACCACATTTTGTGCCCGTAAAATATTATTATTCAATGCACAGTTTATTATTTTTCATCTCTTCTGTTCGAAAAATTGAACTTTCGTGTGAAGATAGACGGGTGGATAGTAGCTTTTCCATCCCTAGGGTGGAAAGTAATTTAGTTTTAATTGCTACGATCAGACACGGAGTTAAAGATAATTGAGTCACATCATATTATTATAAAATAAAGGCTTTCCACGTTTTTAAGATTAGTCATTCGTCTACGGAACTCCAAAAACAGCTGTTTTTTATCACCGATTTGTTAGAATTTTAACTTTCATTAAAAAAAAACTGTGTTTTAAGTAATTCTCTCTACACGATTTTTTGAGCGTTCCTTGCATGGACTAATGAAAAAAATTAATTTGTTGCTCTTATGTGTAATTTTACGCCGCCTCAATCGTTTCTGTTTCACCCAATGGTTGACTGGTAGAGAATGCTTTAAGTATTAAGTCCGCCATTTGTACTTTAGTTTTGTCAGTGCAATAAAGAATTTAAAAAAAAAACATTTAAAATTTTGCCTATGATCTTTTGTTTATGTCCTTATCACGAATATAAGAGGTAGTTTTACTATATACTTGGACTATCTGCGGGCACAGAATTTCCCCCGCCAAGACAAGAAAAAAATCGGCGCAGTCGTACCTTATCCTTTTCTCGGACCAGTTTTGGCTTGCGCCCTATAACTTCGTTGTGGATTAAACTAGGATATCATTATTCCCATGAGTTACAATATCTATGGCCTAACTATGGAAGTTCCCACAAGTTTGGTGTTCAGTTAAACTGTCCACATGCACTGTAGATCGTTAGTTCCGGCCACAAGGCTCCATTAAAACACAATGATTTAATACTATTTCGGACAATATTGTTACAATACAACGTAGAATGTAGTGGAAGATAGACGAAAGCACAGATAAATAAATACCATTCGATATCATATTTTTTTTTATATAAATAGCACTTGTAAAAAACAACTTTTGCTGTGTGACAGACGAGGAATCGAACCCCATGTCTTACGCTATCCGAGCGTATGCCTATACCACTCGGCCACCGTTTTATAGCAAGCCTTTTGAATTTTGCAAGCGCTTACTTTACTGCGTAGGCAATTTATATTTTTAAGTTTGTATAGTGACAAGACACTATAGAAACAAAAATGAAATTATAATTTTTTGTTGTTTTAATTAGGATAAAATGTGTTTATTTTCTTAACGAATTATGTAAGGGGCCGTCCATTAATCACGTGAGGCTCAAAAGGGGGGGAGGGGGTACGGAAAACATCACGAAACATCACGAGGGGGGAGGGGGGTCCCGTCAGACATCACGTGTATTAATTTTATTTATTTTTTGTCAAAAAGCGCTAATTCTGAACCGAAATTTTGAACGGTGCAAAAATTTGAACGATTTGTTGTCACAAACCTCTTTGCTAATAACAACTGCCAGTAAAGAAAAAGCTTTATCAGTTGTAACCTTAAATGAAAGTCTTGCAACTCTGTGGGACGAAGACAACATTAATAATTTATTCATTAATTTTATTGCAAATATATATAAATGTTTTTCGAATCACCATTTTTTACTATTTTTTTTCAAGTAAAAAATAGCCTTTACATAGACTTCCAAAAAAATACACGTGATCCAGGGGGAGGGGGGGGGGGGGAGTGGTCCCAATCCTCACCAAATATCACCAGGGGGGAGGGGGGGGTGTCAAAAATGAGAAAAACGACCTCACGTGATTAATGGACGGCCCCTAATATCACTTTTCAGCATAGTTTTTTTTAACATCATTAGGTACTATTAATTTAATTGACATACAAAACTGCAAAGTAATTTGTCACAATTTTTTTTTTGTGACAATATGATAAATAAATAAAAAGGAATGTTTTTATAATTTTCTCGTTCACAGAACACCGGGCGCAAACGCGGCGTTTCATTACAAGAATTTGATTTATCGGACGAACTTGAAACACAGGACACGTACACACATACGGGGAAAATTTTACCGTAATTTTCACCGAATTGAAAAACAAAATTGCTTACGATTTTAATTTGTTAACGAGTTACGTGGGATATTGATTTTAAATTTTCATTCATTGTTGATGGTTTGTGATGACGTAATTGTAATGCTTTTTTGTTCTATATTTATGATAGGCAATGCCATGAACACAGTGTAAAGTACGTTAAATTTTTATTAAATGCATTTATTAGACATAACCTTGAAACAGTGATGAAAAATAACAAAAATATTGTTAGAGTTCATCTGTTTACTTTTCTATTTACTCAAAGGGTAACTAACTAATTCTGATCTTAAGATTTCGGCTGGAATTAATATAGCAGTCTTTAAATAAAGTGTTACCCATATTATATTACAGCTTAGACTTTACTAGTGGATGTATAAATTCCGTACAAATATGTAATTTGCTACCGTATTTACGTCTACTTAAATACATTGGCAACTCCAACGAATTTTAAACGGCATTCTCGTGAGAGTGTACCCAATAATTTCACATCCGGGTATCCGTATCTTAGTTTTTGTTTCTGTAGGAGAGGATTTTGTACCGAAAGCGTTGGAAGCGGGCCAGTGGCCGTCCGATACTCTGGCCTTATTTATTGCCTGTTAATAATTTCTTTCAATTTATAGCATCCCAAAACGGCGCGTTTTGCTTTTGCTTCGTATCAATTCTGTTGTCCGTAATTGGTCGGAAAGCTTTGGTAATTGGTATTATTTGTGAGGACGTAGTCGGAGATATTGGAAAATAAGATGCAGTGAAACAATTTGAAAAGAATTTCGTATCCAATTTTGCTAGTTTAGTTCAGAATGGAATAGAGTATTTTTTGAACTTGATAGAAATTTTACATCAATTTCAATTACAAATACAAAAAACAACGAATTAATTGTGCGTTTAAGAAAAAAAACATAAGCTAGTTTTTTTGTGTTATAAAGTAGATGGCTACTAAAAGGGGATTTCATACCTATTATCGGCTCTTTATCAACTAACAATATTATATATTATGGTCAGTGATATCCAATCCAGGGATGATAAGATGAGCTATGCTTATTTTTAAATAAATATATATTTTGAATACATTCTAAAAAAAAACAAAACGAATGGGGAAACTCGCACCCTCGCGCGTATCTACGCAATACACGCCGTGGCTAGTAAGCTACGAAGAGGCGACCAGGGCCCCTATTTTTGAATCGCTTGCGTCAAGATGGCGTGTGATATTCATTGATTAATTACCGATTTTCCAATGAAAATTAGTTAAGTATAAAGATGAAATAAGAAACCAAAAATTTGCGCACGGGCGGGACTTGAACCAGCAACCTTTTGGCAGACCGGGCCAAAAGGTTGCTGGTTCAAGTCCCGCCCGTGCGCAAATTTTAGGTTTCTTATTTCATCTTTATGAATATAAAATAAAACACTGTGAGTGTTTAAAAACATTCTAAAGCATTAATAAGTTAAGTTCCAGTTCGGGAGTGATTCAAAAATATAGATGAATTTTGTTAGTAGTAACGTCTATAATTTGCGTGATTTTGCGTGTTTTCAAACGAAATTCACTGGCCATATTCAAGCGAGTGATTCAAAAATAGGGTCCCAGTGCCCCTATTTTTGAATCACTCGCGTCAAGATAATATATTTAATAAATATATTAAATGCCAATGTAATATATTTAATGAGTAATTTCCAATTTTTCAATTAAAAAAAAAATAATTCCACACAGGCATGATTAAAAAAAACACTGAATTTTGTTAGTATAACGACTATATTTCGCTTTACTTTAAATTTATTTTTGAACGACAATCATACGCCATACTCAAGCGAGTTTTTTTTTTAAAAAAGGGCCCTTGGCATTGGGTAGTTCTGACTCGCTTGCTAGTATTGCAACAATAAATTGATTTTGTAAGTTTTTACTACAATTTTTTTTTGGCATTCGTATTCATCTGAAAGTTCCAAACGTACGGTATGGTCTGTCAAATGGCAAAGAACAAAGGGTTTGACAGATCATATCGTACGTTATGAACTGTCAATTGAATACGATTGCTTTACACAATTCCACCTCTGTATCGGTTGTACCAATTTAACTACCTCTGAGTCGGGCGTCGGTATACCGGTTTGTCTATTCTATCTAGGTTGAGCTAATGATTAATACTATAATGATACTTCGAATTCGCCTACTTATCTCAAAGTTCATGAAACGCTTATTGCTTATCTATTTAACGGAACCCTCTTTCAGTATAATAAAGCTATAGCTCACTGAGGGGGTTTTTCACACGTCACTGCCGAGTCAGCTGCCATGCTCAATGGCTCGGCAAACCCCATAACGTTTCAACTCCTGTGTCATGGAAAATGTTTTGACACCTGACACGTCGATGCTTCGAAATATCTAAGTTGATGGTTTAGACCCTTTGCACACTGCGATTCTAGCAGCAATACAGTCATCACCAAGTTATCTGAAGAAGGACAGAGACATGCGTCTGCATAGATACAAACGCGCAAAAGCATTGATGATAAAATCTTTTCATTGCGTGAGTCGAGATGTTGTCACGCGTTGCGACTGCATCGCTGCTGAAAGACGCAGTGTGTAAGACTCTTGAAACACTGCGACTTTAGCGCGCGTAAGCATCGATGCAGTCGCAAAATGTTAACCTTTACACACTGCGCTACTTTAAGCATCGGTACAGTCGCGATGCAGAAGCTGGAAATTGACAAATTATGTACTGAAGTTTCGCGACTGCATCCATACTAACGCGCGACTGCATCGATGCTAAATTAAATCTGTTCATTGCGTGAGTCGCGATGGTTATGCGCGTTTTCAAAACGCGCGACTGTATCATACACAGTGACATATGTAGTGTGTAAAGGGGTCTTAGGGTTTTAGGATTTTCAATATTTTCTGTGGAGGTTAGGAAGATGAAATAAGTGGCAGTCGTTTTAGAAGGTTTTTACATAGTTTGATTATGATACTCGTGTGTCGATACGCCATCTATCAACTTATTGGCGTAGAAAAGTAACTTTTGAGTCTAAAGTAATACACATAGATTTAGTACCCTGTACAGACATTTAAATCCTGGCAAGATGTGAATGGATCCATTTTCTACGATCCAATTTAATGGAATATAACTAAGTTCAAAAAAACATCTAATTCCTACTTTGTAATAAAATAAGAGATTTTGTATTAGGACTTCCGTGAAAAATTGATCTTCACGTAAAGCTACGTCCTTATAGGGCTCAAACTAATCTCCTTCACTGTCCGTTCCAAGCGCTTATCCGAAGGTTGTCGTCAACGGGGAGATGCGGGTAGAATTATTAAGTTCTTTAGGTACTAACCCAATCGGATCTGTGGGTTACGATGAATAGGTGTCATTTATTGCACAAGTGATAGTACTAATTATGGCAGTGCTGCAGTGTTTTCTCTCACATTTTCTGAAGAAAAAAATATATAATAATCAGCCTTCAAAAAAACTAACTTAAAAGCTTTACATAACGCATTAACTTCTATTTATTAGTATAAACAAAGTCACTTGTAGTCGGTGTATGATCTATGCTATGAAACATGCAAATAAAAATACATACACTTACGAAATTCAGCAGTGTTTGGCAGCCTTAAGAGTTTTATTTTGAAATCGGTTTTTACTTTTTTAAAGTTAATGTTATTGGAAAATTTTATAGCAGGGGGTTGAACCTCTGATAAGTTCTGTCATTAAAATCACTGAACTCATAAGCGTTTAGGAGTTCCACCATCAGCTCAGCTGCACGCAATGTCGGCTATTAGACGCAACAACAAGTCGTCGTTAAGATTTTAGTACGAAAATACCAAACGTGTCTTATAAATTTTAGGTTTTCCCTCTCATCATCAAATCCCGACTGGGCAATAATGGGACCAATCAGAAGATATAACTGCGAAAAACATTTCGAATCGGTCGACAAATTGCTGAGATATGATGTAACATATAGGTATATACGAAAAATAATCGAATTGATAACCTTCTCCTTTTTTGAAGTCGGTTAAAAATTGGTTTTAGTTCTAACCGAAAAGAGTTAGTGTGTAAGTACCATACACACATATTTAAGAATCCTGAAGGTTTTTGATGTTCATTGTAAATAGCACGGAATACGAGTAGATAGTTATGCAAAGATCTGGTCAAATAAATCCTTCTATCTGGTTTTCCACAATGCACTTACTCGCGTATTCAAAATCAGGTTCCTCCGAATTCCCGTAAGTTGGTAGTAAATCTGCGGAATCCCTATCGACTGGTAATAATGCCAGTAATTACTGCTCGCCCGGTTTTGGCTGTTAATCTTGCTTAGACTCTCCCTCGGTGCCACGTTTAGTTAAAAATTATTGGCGCAGGTAACCTGCATGGGTGAGGCTTTTAAGGTCAGGTTGGGTAATCTGTGTTGATGTGTTGGAATTGACTAGATAAAGTGTAGGTTCTTACAGTTAGAGCAATCAAGTAATACTCGATAATGAAATTGGTTGTGCCAGTCTTGTGTTCTCTTAGCGATCTTATAATATTACAAAAAAACTGGCTATTTGCGAGTCGGAATTGCACATTAAGGGTTCCGTGCCTACTTAAACTGAATTAAAAATTCACTTACTCCGACTTAGCTAAAATACCACAATATTTTGTTGACAGCATTTATGTATATCTTTGTTTTTTCATAGTTTTTGTATGAATAACAAAGTTATGTTTGCGGTTATTGAAAATGGGCTCTGTCTCAAAAACTACTAGTTCGATCTCATTCAAACGAGTCTTTGTTAAGATCTACTTTACGTATTTTTTTCAAAATTGACACTCGCTTAGTTTAGAAGTCAGAGGAGAGGGGGACACCCATTTTACTACTTTGGTAGCGTCTATCTCTCAAACGTTAGACTTTCAGAGAAAATGGTTTAAAGAACCGCTATGTCATTTTATAATACCTATCCATAGACCCTACAAGCATAGGTTTGGCAAAAAAAAAGTTTTAGTTTCATGTGTATGGGAGCCTTAAATATCATTATTATTTAGTTTTTGTATGAGAATCGTAAAGCGCTTAACAGTATACATCTACCTACTAAGTTTCAACTGTGTAATACTAATAGTTTCAGAGTAAAGTGGCTGTGACATACGGACGGACAGATAGACAGACAGACGGACTTGACGAAACTATAAGAGTTCCGTTTTTTACGAAACCCTAAAAATGAATTTTCATGTTTGTAGGCCCAAAAGTAGAACTTACACAGATACATCCTACCAATACGCCTGTGTTGCGATTTAACTTTAGCGTTTCAATTTCCAGGCAGCTCAATTCCGACTCAGTGTAAACGAATGATATCAATATAATAATACTTATCATATTAATATTACAATGGTACGAATAATAACATTAACGTTGTTTTATTATAATATGATAAATATCATGCGAAATCGCTTAACAAATTGCTAATTTGACGCAGCCCGAATCTTGTTCTCCGATGACACTCTCGCTCCCCCTAGTCAGGAAACTCTCGAGAGCCTTCGTAGTAAGCATCCTTCACATCCAGATTCTCCATCTTTACCTGTTCCTCCTCCTCAAAATTTCCAACCCTTACAGATACTTGATGACGGTGACACGTTTGCTGCCATCATGTCATTTCCGGCTGGTTCTGCTGGCGGCATCGACGGCATCACTCCCCAACACCTTAAGGACTTGGTGAGTGCTTCCGCTGCTGACGCCGGTAGAATTTTGCTTTCCAACATTACGAAATTGTGCAACTTTCTCTTATCTGGCAAGGTAACTGAAAGTTTTGTCCCATTTTTATTTGGTGCTAGACTTTGTGCCTTTCGAAAAAAAGATGGTGGCATTCGCCCTATTGCTATTGGCTCAACGTTTCGTCGTCTTGCAGCCAAATTAGCCTGTCGTGATCTTTTTTCTCCTTTGAAAGAGTATTTTCAACCCATTCAACTTGGTTTCGGCAGTAAGGGAGGTTGCGAGGCCGTGGTTCATTCCGCTCGCAATTTCCTCTCCTGTGACGAATCTGAAGTTTTTTTGAAAGTTGATGTGAAGAATGCTTTCAATTCTCTTGACAGGTCTGTCTTGCTGAATGAAGTTCAGACTCACACTCCACAGATTTATCCCTTTGTTTTTCAGTGTTACAATAATCAATCAAAATTACTTTACAATGAACATTCAATTGTTTCTGCAGTCGGTGTTCAGCAAGGCGACCCTTTAGGTCCAGCCCTTTTTAGTTTAGGCATCCATCCTGTCATTTCATCCTTAAATTCTAAATTTAATGCCTGGTATCTGGATGACGGGTCCTTTGGAGGCAAAGCAGATGTTGTTTTCCAAGACCTTGTCCAGATTATAGAAGGATTTAAGAAATTAGGCTTGGAACTGAACCTTTCAAAATGTGAACTTTTTATTAATGATCACGTTTCGTCTGGTTCCCGTCAGGCAATCATTGATAAATTCAATTCCCTTGCTCCTAACATCAAAATTCTGAATTCTGAATCGCTTTGCCTCCTGGGTGCCCCTCTTCTTGATGCCAGCATCGAACCTTTTCTAGATAAAAAATTGAATGATTTCACCCTTTCAGCCCCTAGATTAGAACACCTAAATTCACACATTGCATTTACTATTCTTAAATCGTGTCTTTTTGTGCCTAAATTTACATATTTCTTACGTGCTAGTCCTATCTGGAAAAAAATAATTATTTAAAAATATTTGACACCACCCTTAAAAATAGTTTGGAAAAAATTTTAAATTTACATTTCGATAATAATTCTTGGGCTCAGGCTTCGCTTCCTATTCGTTTTGGTGGTATCGGAATTCGCCAAATTTCTAGTATAGCCCTCCCCGCTTTTCTCTCCTCTTTGCATAGCACTTCCGTTTTAGCCGGAAAAATCTTTGAACATCCTCGCCAACTTTCTGAGGTGAGAGAGGCGGAGGAGTTTTGGCAAGGCCTCTGTCCTAGAGAAGACATCCCAAAGGAACGTCACCAGCAAAAACTTTGGGATGTCCCTCTTGCGAGAGAGACCTTCAATTATTTACTTCAAAATTCCGTCAGTGACAGTGGTCGCGCAAGGCTCTTGGCAGTTTCCTGCAAAGATTCAGGTCATTGGCTTCATGCTTTACCGTCGAAAAATTTGGGCACTCTTTTCGATAGTGAGTCTTTCCGGGTGTGTGTGGGTCTCCGCCTTGGTACCCCTATATGTGAAATTTTTACGTGTCCATGTGGCAAGGAGGTTGATAAATTTGGTCTCCACTGCCTTTGTTGCCAGCAAAGCGCTGGGCGTTTTGCCCGTCACGCTACCCTTAATGACGCCATCAGAAGAGCTCTTGCGACCATTAATGTTCCTTCCACGTTGGAACCACGTGGTTTGGTCCGTGATGATGGCAAGAGACCCGATGGCCTAACGCTTATTCCCTGGGAACGGGGTCGGGCCTTAGTTTGGGATGCAACATGTGTCGATACTTTGGCCCCTTCCCATCTCAGAGAATCAGCCCTTAAAGCTGGAGCAGCAGCGGAGTTGGCTGAAAACGCCAAGCGTCGCAAGTACGTTTCACTTGCAAGTGATTATGTGTTTGCGCCGTTTGGCGTTGAAACATTTGGGCCGTGGGGACCCTCTGCTAAATTACTGTTTAGAAAAATTGCGCCAAAATTAAATTCTTTAACAGCCAATAATAAAGCTGGCTGGTTCCTAGCCCAAAGGATCAGCATAGCTATCCAACGTGGCAACGCAGCCAGCATCATAGCCTCCTTGCCGCAAGGAAATGGTTTCGTGTTTGAATAGGTATTAATATTAAGTAATTTTTTTATGTTGCATGTCTTAGTTTAATTTTTTCTTGTTTGTTATTAATAAAGTTATCTAATTTGACAGTAAGAGCGCTTCCACATTTAGGCGACTTTGGCAGCGCGGCAGCAGCGCGACTTACGCGCGGCAGTCGCGCTGCCGATGATTTCATACTATACGCGGCAGCGCGGCAGCGCGGCAGCAGCGCCGCAGCGGCGCGTATGTCGCGCGGGTCCATCCCACTATACCCATTACCTATTGCAGTGGTAATACTATCCCCGTATTAGCACTGAAATGGGTAATGGGTATAGTGTAAAATCGGTTGGGGCAACCATGGAAATAGGATTCGCTTATGTTGAAAATTTAATTGCGGGATAACATCGTGATCTAATTGCCACTTACCACATTACCACGTATAGCTTCACTAATATACGTTTATATAAGCAAAATATACCATTTGGGGCAATAAAATATGCGTGCAGTAGTGGCAAACAATCGCGCGAGACGTGACTGAGCACACTTCTTCCTTCTAACGCGTCCCCAGCGCCTGACATTTATATCTGCTTCTGCTTGACTACGTAACGAACTGCATAAAGCTCAGCGGACACTGCGGCTTACAAATCTATGCTACAGTGATACTGCTAGACTGCTAAAGATTTCCATACAAAAAAATCAAAGACTTCTTCTCTTTGTAGTAACAATGTTTATCTGTCTTATTATTAAAATACTGAGCTATATAAAAGTCATCATCATAATTATCATCCAAAGGACGTCCACTGCTGAATATAGGCCTCCCCCACGGTTTTCCACAACGACCGATCACAATCAATCTGCATTCAGTGAGATCCTGCAATCTTTACAAGGTCCCCTTTCCACCTTGTCAGTGGGTGTCCTACGCTGCGCCTTTGGTCATAGGGTCTCCAATATAGAACTTTTCTGCCCCAGCGGCCATCGGTTCTTTATGTCTTAAAGTCATATTGGTTACAAGTAAATCAACTGCAAATTCATAGTAGAGACAGGTTGCATGAGGTAAAAGGTCGAAGCCCACTAATTAACCCGTCACGGTGACAGCACCGTATTAACTCGAGGCTTCAGTATTCTTTGTATGAAATTTCATACTTCAAGGCACATCTATCAACTTCGTAACGTCACTCACTTCGGTTGACTATCCGTCCACCCTGTCAAACGGGCTGTCATTCACAAGAAGAACTGTCATAAGTTGTAGCAAACACGATCGGACACGAGGCGTTCGCTATCCCGATGCCGATCCCATCCGAGGCGTTGCTATTTCCTTTACGTAACGTGCTTCCGTATGGTTGACGCCTGGTTGATATTGTTTCCGTGCCGGGTGGGTAGATTTGCGTCAATCTTAAAGGTAATACCGGTCGCTGAACCTGGCCCGTGACGTTGATGTGTGTAAAGAAACAGGTCGCTCTATCATCATCTCTGAATATGCTACTGCTAGTTTCATAGAAATACTTTTCCAGTGTCCGTCGCAGTCCCAGGAGCGAATCAAGCCGCAGCCCGCAGCGGGTATAACTGAACGGCACCACGTGACCGGCCTCGCTAACTGCAAGCGCTTACCCGTTCTTTCATCCTTCTTGGCGATTGCGAATAGTGTCTGTAGATTATTCCTCAGGTACAGCTAAATCATTAAGAGTCAATTTAACCTTATATTTAGAATGAAAGAGATAAGGAATTTTCGTCATAGAGTACAAAACGCCCAATTTGAAAACGTCAACTATTTGTCAGCAAATATTTATGAAAATGTCATTTTAAAATCGGTCATTTTATACTTTTTTGGTCATATCTGACGTTGATAAAATCCACTCTAGACTTTTCTATTTTATCACAGTTTTAATCATATTACTAGTATATTTCACTTTTCGATTTATCAGTGATAACGATTAATTTCAAGGGAGGTGAGACAAGGGCGTAGGAAACATTATTTTACCACAAAAATGCGTGAAATTCACTTTTTTTATAGATTGTGTGCTCTTGCACACTCTTAGCACTACAAAACGGCAGTTTGATTATTATTTATGCTTGAGCAAGATTGATTTGAGATAAATGATCGCATTAATAAGCAGTTACTGGCTTATCTTTATTCTTTCAGTTCTGCTTGCCCAAAATTACGACTGGTAGAGAATGCCCTATAGCGTTAAGTCCACCTTTTGTACAAGTTCTAGTTGTGCAATTTGGTAAGTAAGTAACTTATTTTTACATATGCGTTTACATATTTGGTGATAAATCCTTCCTTAACACTTGATGCAAATTAAAGAAATCAATTTCGTCATAACAGTGTAAAATATTCACACATGCCAGTTACTTGTCCATTACAATAAATATTGGCATCTAAGTGCCGTAATAGACAGTGTGAGTGTGACACAAGACATTTTTCCACCCCAATGAAATCAAATAAAAGCGATATCCTGTGTCCGAATGTCTTGAGGGGCGTAAATAAGGGATCACTTGCCGCAAATTTGAAAACAAGCAAAGAGGATTAGTGAGGCGTTGCACAAAATGATAGTCCAAAAAAGTAGTCTGGAAGAAATAGCTTACAGCAAAAGGACCGCCTAAATTGTACATTTCCTCTAAACGAATTTGTAAATAACCTACCAAATAAAAAACAAATTATGTTATGGTCAATAAACGATAAGTAATCAAACAAAAAGTTAAGTGCTCAAAAGAAATATACTACTTCTTTTTGCTTGCTTGTATTTTTTTTAACACAGAAAATTGTTGTTGTCTGAAAAAAGATGCATTTAATAATTTTATATTTTGTCTCTGATTGCATTTATATACCCTAATAGCTATATGATTGCAAAATTGAAAAGCGAATTTAATGTAGGGACTGAAAATGAGCTTTTTCGTCGTCCGTCTTCTCATTGTTCGTATTCTAATCTCAATTACCTTAGTATCTGAAGCCAGTTCATTTGTTACCAGTGATAACTTACGGATCCGAAACATGAGCTCTTACTATGGCCCGTATAAGGAAGTTTAAAATCACAGAGAGATTGATGGAATGCACGGTGTTCCTTTACGAAATCGAATGAGGAGATACGTAGAAGAGATAAGGTGAAGGTGGAAGGAGATAGCCCTGAGAATTAGTAAGGGCAAGTGGCAATTGGCAGGGCACGTAGCGCGGAAAGCTAATGGCTGTTGAGGCAGAAAAAATATAGACTGGAGATCCTTCGACTAAAGACGCGGCGTAAGATGTCCACCGACAACATGGACAGACGACCTTATAAAGAACAGGAACAAAACTGGATGCAGACAGCTTGTGATCGGTCGCTGTGTAATACCGTAGGGAGTACCGTTAGAGTTATATTTTTAGCAGTGGACGTCCTTTGGCTTATAATGATGATGATTTTAACGAATGAGCCAAAGCAATATTTAAAATTAAGAAGAAGGTTTTCATACAAAGTAAAAAGTAGATAGGTAATAATCTAGCTAACAAGTAGGTCGCAAAATCATAAATATTTCATTCAAAGTAAGTAATCAATACTCAGACAAAAAACAGGCAGGAATACGAATACTTATATCGTAGCTACTACATTATGCAAAGAAAACACATCAGTCACTGGTAACTTTCCGTACCCTTTCAACGTTATTAAATCGGAGAACTTCTTTTTTTCAATATTTCGTGAGGAAACTATTTTGTTGTTCTATTAGATAAAAGCGAAGTTCTCATATGAAGAACAAATCAAAGCTTTATTTGACTTAGGTGAATGAATAATCATAATCATCATTTATTGGCAAGAACATCATTTTAACTTTGACTTTGGCTACAGTAAAAGTGAAGGTGTTAAAATAAAATACTAATAATAATCAAAGTAAAACATTATAATTTTAACTTTGTTTTTATTTATATCCCCATTAAGACTTTAGACAATGCAATTGAAAAAAAAAATAGAACTGTTTATAGCATGTGTCAAATTAAATACGGGTATCAAGAACGCCATTCACTTTTTTTATTTAATCAGAACATTGTTAAAAAAATCCAAAGGATAGAGAATCCTTCCAAAGGAAAGTAAAACATGTTACGAAATTTGCATTTTAATGACTTCATTCTAAAACTATTTCATTTTAAACGGGTTTAACCTTTTATTCTTGTAAAATAAAAGTTTAATTTGAAACTTCAATAAGCGGGTTGTATTTTTATAGAGCCAATTAAAAACTGTTTAACAGTAATAACGTGCAACTGATTTTACTTAGTTATGATTGTGGTTGCTCCTCCCTGTAACCAAACGTTGGCTTTTGAATTTAAACAGAATTATTTACGTTTCGTTTGATCGGATCCATTTTTATTTATAATTTGGCGGAATCGCTTTGCAGACTATTAATAGAAGGGAGGGATGCAAGACGCAATAATAAGATAAAACGATCCCCCTCATGCAGCAGTTTCCCCCAAAAAATTGAATTAATTTTTGGCAAACAATCAATGCCATCAATATTAATGACGGCAGGAACATGAGCAGTGTTCATTCATTCCCTTTGAAGTATCAAGCATGATTGCATTACATAGGATTTGCTGAAAGCTTAATGCATGGAATTCTTTCTTTTTTGACATTCAATATTTAAAATATTGCGTTGTTGGTAGTACAAGATTGGAGTGCTTTACAAAATTCGCTATCCATTTATTAGCTTGTAATTTTCACTAGACCATTGACTGTAACTAATAATATTGAAGTGTTCTTATACACATATATATAACGTCTTCATATACACATATATATAAAGTTAAATTAATTACGATCACCAAAACACTAAATCTCCAAAGATCTACGAAGTCAGCCCTCTTCAAGGTCTCTGCCACGCATGGCTTAACCTTGGATTAGAAAAATAGCTTTCGATTACCTACGCCAAAAATAAAGCTATATGTATATAGGCACATAAATGGCGCTTTATAACCATTCGTTTGGAATTATAAAAAGAGCTACTCGGATCTAATAAAATGTCTCCTGCGGGCGTAGTCTGATGCATCATTTTTGACATTTCGCGTCGACAATTTCAATTTTATGATTTTCTAATTCATCAAATATCATTTTAACTTACGTAGCTATATCTTTAATAAATCTTTTAAAAAAAATGTAGTTTTTTAAGAATCATTCAAAAATGTTTCTCAATCAATAAAAACACGAAAACACCAATTTTGTCTCAGCATTTTTCGAGCTCAGCACCTGGTGGTTTTACACGGGACTATGTCGAGACTTCCGACACTGGAAACAGGTAAAAAGATAATTTTGACTTCCCATACTAAATCAATTACCGTGACCCGTTTTCCCGATTTCTTTGGAGAGTCGGTTTGCTTCAGCATATTTCGACCCAATGTTTTTAGCAGAAATTCGTTAAGTTACTGATTTTGTTTTTAAAGGGAACCATAGAACTACATTCATAAAATAAATAAAAAACTGCGATCTTGTATCGCCATTAAAAGTAACGTTCCAACAAGAACTTAATTTCGATTCCCCTATAGATTATGTAATCCTGCAGCAATACACTATCTCCGATCGCAAATCTGGTATTGAACAATAAAGTAAACCATTCCCGAGGGTTAAACTATCGTTTAGTATTACATCGACTATCGCGGTGTTATCTTGGTTGGCACGTGCGCGGGCGCCGATCATGGCCTAATCCATCACCCCACAAACTCTTTGATGTTTTGTAAGTACAATGGGGTATGTAATATGTACTTTATGGCCCACCCGGTGGGAGGACTAACGAAGACTGTGATTTATATAAATATTCGCCAAATGGTTGCGACATTTATGTAACTACTTATTATATGCTGTCAATAACGGAATACTCTTGCATAGTAGGTAAACATTGATTATGAAGAATGGAGTCATTTCATCATGTAGGCATTAACAAAATTTTACATGACATTCAATATTAAACGATGCGTATGGTGTATTGGTTAGCGCTCCTGACCTGACTATTACGCCGCCGTAGCGGGTTCGAAACCCGCAAGGGCCAAATGTTTGTGTGATGAGCACGAACATTTATACCTAAGTCATGGAAATTTATTGTGTATTTATGGAAGACGCCCCGTCATCGTTGTCTGGTATTCGTAACACAAGGCTGAAAATTCCTTACTTCGAAATCATGATAGTTGGAGTGTTGTCTGGCGCATAAAAAAATATATATTTGGAAATTGCCTTTTTTCCTTACCTTTTTATGTCCCAAATGTGAATATATGTCGTACAAAGTATATTAATTTTATATACGGCTATGATTATAATTCACTAAGGATAGTAGATGTCCGATTTGTATGTAGTTCTTAAAGTACCATCTTATCTATTCATATTACAGTGCTGATAATATCCGTGCCAAATTAATGAAACAAATTTAAAAGAACCCTCTTGTTAAGTCATCCAGCTCACTTAAAAATAGGTTTTTCCTCTTTGAACAAGTATTTATATTCGTCCTAATATAATATACCTATGTTACAGGTATATGTATTTATTTTATCGCTTGTATTATGTGTATGTAATATTATGTTAGTTAATATATGGTTTTTACTATAAATCATTCAATTTGGTTTTATTGTATATTATAGCTGATGTATTTCGTATGTGGAAAATTTACCTTTTTTGTAATAGGTCATTTTATTATTTGTCACACCGCCCACAATCATTTCTGCTTAGCCCAAGGTATGGCTGGTAGATAATGCCATATGGCGTTAAGTCCAGCTTTTGTACAAATTTTTGTTGTGAAATTAAGATTTTAGAAAAATAAGAGAAGTTGCGATGATTGCTATAAGTAATAGTGATTTTTAATTCCAAGTTCCAAGGTTCATATTTGATTGAGTAGTGCTACCAACGTTATCGAAGTAGGTGTGATAAACTCGCATCAATCACAACACGAGAACTCACTAATGAGATTATTTCCTAATACCGAGGACAATTTCCCGGGTAAAGCTATTATGTAGGCGCATATTGAGTATTTTCGATCGAGTCTGCGTCGGGATTAATATTCCAAATGAAGTTACGAGAGACAGGTGACGGATGATTGTAAGTGCGTTTGCGAATAATGAAGCTGAAATTATTAAGATTCCCGTTGTGAGGTGGGTTTTGATCCGTTTTTAAGAGAGGTGAATAGACAATCCCATACACCGCTGGTATATAGAGATGTTGTGGTTTCAAATAATTTTAGACATAATAAACGATCAGTAAGAAAATAAACCTGCCGCTTGAATGGCTGTTAAATGTGTTGCCTTAGAACACGCATTATTCTTTGATAAGTAAGATCTCATAGAAGCCAAATCAGGTAAAGTTATGGTGGCCACAATTTAAAAGGGTTGTATATATTACACACATTTCGGTAGGTTTAAGTGTCTTGCTAGATAATGATACCTCAATCATTGTCATTTGCTCATCTTACTCCTAAACAAATAAGAGGGTGGCTTATTGGGCGCAAATAATGCAACTTCGACAGACCATTTTGGTGCCATAATTTAAAGCAAAAGGCAGTAAATAATTGATAAGCTGTCACGACACGAGTCATCAAATACCTTTTAAAGTGGATGTGTACTAAACATTTCCTGTACAAATGGAATTACGGGAACCCTCCTCAATATGCAGCCGAGAGAAAAATTATGCACCGGAAATCTACGAGGCTCCGCTTCCAGTGGATTGAGAATTTTAGAGTTCTGCACTTAGAAATTTAATCTTAAACGCAACCTTTCTTTAGACATAAATATGAATTGTATGAAGAAGGTTCGATTTTAATTTTTGATAAGCTTGGCCAGAGAAAAATGAAACTTTCTGCCACTCTGTTTTTTTCTTGTTTTTGTTCGCCAGTCGTGGAAAATTATCGAAATGGGTCACATCTTGACACATTTCACCTACCTACTGCATAATGCCTACCTATACAGGTTAGCATTACGCCTTTATAGACTGATGACTGTCAGCCTAAGTTTATTTAACCACCTGAAGGGTTACAGCCAAGTTTGAAAGTCGATAAGAATATTCATAAAGATGAAATAAGAAACCAAAAATTTGCGCACGGGCGGGACTTGAACCAGCAACCTTTTGGCAAACCGGGCCAAACGCTCTCACCAATTGAGCTACCGTGCTGTTAGTCCGACCCTGCGAAATTTGTGGTCTCTTATGAAAACGTCAATTGCGTGACGCTTAGCGCCATCTAGCCGTCTGTTTATGAAACAGATGGCCCAAGCAGTTATTCTTTACAGAATAAATTCAACTTGGAAATTGATGTCGCTTCGCTATCTAATGCTTTAGAATGTTTTTAACACTCACAGTGTCATATTTTATATTCATAAAGATGAAATAAGAAACCAAAAATTTGCGCACGGGCGGGACTTGAACCAGCAACCTTTTGGCAAACCGGGCCAAACGCTCTCACCAATTGAGCTACCGTGCTGTTAGTCCGACCCTGCGAAATTTGTGGTCTCTTATGAAAACGTCAATTGCGTGACGCTTAGCGCCATCTAGCCGTCTGTTTATGAAACAGATGGCCCAAGCAGTTATTCTTTACAGAATAAATTCAACTTGGAAATTGATGTCGCTTCGCTATCTAATGCTTTAGAATGTTTTTAACACTCACAGTGTCATATTTTATATTCATTAAGATGAAATAAGAAACCAAAAATTTGCTAAACGGACGGCTAGATGGCGCTAAGCGTCACGCAATTGACGTTTTCATAAGAGACCACAAATTTCGCAGGGTCGGACTAACAGCACGGTAGCTCAATTGGTGAGAGCGTTTGGCCCGGTTTGCCAAAAGGTTGCTGGTTCAAGTCCCGCCCGTGCGCAAATTTTTGGTTTCTTATTTCATCTTTATGAATATAAAATATGACACTGTGAGTGTTAAAAACATTCTAAAGCATTAAAGCAGTCGATAAGAACTTTCCACAGACCGTTCGGAACTGACTTTCACCTTTCACGTTCGTTCTTGGCCGCTTTTTATAATAATATGCATGCAGACGAAGTTACTTATAAAGTTGCTAATATTTCAGCCATGCTTCTTGGGTATGATAGCGCGTTGTTCTGTTTTGTTTAAATCTCTCTCGTGTTGTTGAAAACTGCACGATGTATGTACATACAGAGCGCTTTTAAAAATACCGTGTGCACTGTGCACGAAGCACTACATTGTTACTGCTAATATAATATTTGTTTGAATAAACTGGCGCATTTGCAGTTCAGAACATAATTAAGTATCTTGAGCAGCAAGAGGTGATTGTGGCATCCATATCAAGTGTTTCATTAACTGCGAAATTGACAATAATATTGGTCACAATTTAAAAATATTTAAAAGAACCGTTACTTTATATCATTTGAATACACCATACCAGTATATACCACCTTCCCATGTTTTAACCTGTGAAGATAATTTGTGACATCACACGAATGCCAGTCAAATTAGGCAAGCCGCTTTTAGCTTCCGGCTGTAAACTGGCAACGGCTTCACTTCATTACGGAGAGTGGCGACGTCTGAAGTCACCCCAAACTGAGACCATGGCAGCCCCGCGTCGAAGAACTGTATACATGAAAAAATACATATTTTTTATATGATTCCGGATACATGGGCGGTGGGTCTAAATCCTACATCTGCACAAAATAAAGCCTAAAGTGCGGTAATGAATAAACATACATTACTTTTACAAGTTTTGAAATCAACATAGGCGATTTTTTTATTTAGGAGGGGGACATACGTACTTAAAAACGCAACTTTCAGATTGACGAAAACAATCACATAAAAATAACCAAAGCAGTAAATGGTATCAAACACAATACATTATTATCGAAAAACCACGAACTATACAGGCAGGGAAGATGCTGTATGAAATTTTCCACCTACATCCATTTCTCCGATTCCTTACTTACCCGGCTTTGCCCGGAGCGATGTTTGTTGGAGCTTATGTTTGCCTCGTACATTGCATTAGGGTGTTTCTCAGGATCTCTGTACAGTTTTCCGCTGAAGTTTACTGTTAAATTTTCCTTATGACTCCGGTTTTAGAGGTCAATATTGAGTTCTCAGTGATGAAGTTGTACGCGGCAAAGGACTGCGCTCTACGACTTGTTGTTTCTGTCTAATGCAATTTGTTGCACTTCAATGCTTTGAAAAGTGAACCATTTATTAGTGTTCTCAGATCCGAGATGTTTGTTACACGCGTTTTGCGGGTTTATTTTACATGGTAACAAACGTCTGTTATTCTTGGACATAAATATTTGAAACAGCCTGAAAGTAACTACCATCGTGCATTGCATTGCAAAGCCATCAAACTGTGTAGTCATTACAAAGCTTGATTAATGATTAAACGACGAAATCAAGCCTTTATTGGTAAGACATAGAGATGAAATTAACTTTTATGGTAACGTTATTAATTAAAAGAGCATGATGTAACTGCAAGAACACATTATGGCAATGTTAAAAAAATATGCAATACCTACATGTTAGAACTTCTATAGTTATCCACGTAACTAATTTTCATTCTAACAAGATCACACCCAACCTGTCTAAGCGGAGTTCATCACACAACTAGATACACACATATACCATTATTTGATAATGTCTGTTAAACGTATATTCGCGTTAAATCCGCGCAGGTAAACTGCGGTTCGCCGTACACACGCATACAACATGTCTGTACATTAAGAACAGGGAACATTAATTAAGTTCATTATCACAGGTACGTCTTTCGCTACATGAGGTATTACCTTCTACTGCAAACAATTTTGAACTCTATAAAGTGGTGGTATAGTTGAAATTGCAGTTGAGGGGTAAACTTGATACCTCCAAGTTTGTGGTGAGTTATTTTTATCATGTTATATTACTTAGAAATTTTCAATATAGCTCTTTTTATTTCAGATAAAGTTTTACACAGTTCTAGTATAAAATCAGGTATATAATTACCTTCTTAGCTATAAAATATTGTCAGTTGCGACTTGTGATTGCGAAATTTTGAGATTCACAACCTGTCCAGTTCTACTACTATCGAATCTATCATAAATACTTTGCATTTTCTGAACTTCCTACATTTAAAATACATAAATATAGAAATTACTAATAAGGTCATATTTACTTTATGTACTGATTTAGGTTGATAAAAATTTCATCCCATTTCAAACTAGTAAACGTTTTTTGTTAGCGATTCCACTGGTCACGGTGTGCCCTGGATCCATCTATTCTTATAAAGGGTAAGATCTATAAGACCCTTATTACACACGTCGCCTTTTAGTAGTGATGCAGTCGCGATGCAGCATCGATTCAGTCCCAAAATGTCAACCTTTACACACTGGCGCTACTTTTAGCATCGATGCACTCGCGATGCAGAAGCTGGACGTTCTCAAATTATGTACATTGGTGACTGCATCGATGCTTACATACGTTATTGCGTAACAGCATTGGTGCCAAATCGAATATGTTCATTACGTGAGTCGCGATGCTGTCACGCGTAAGTATTCTAAACGCGCGACTGGATCGATGCTAAAAGTCGCATTGTGTAAGGGGTCTAAGGGCCAGCCGGCCGCCATACGTCAACCTAACAAAGACTCGCATGTCTTTTAGTCTTTAAAATACCACCAAAAGTTGCCCGTCTTTGGGTCGTATGTTGGACTGTAACAAGATATATTGAAGGTCTTGTCTTTGAACAGAACTCGAGGTCTAGGGACTGGATATTACAAATGATCCTGTACACACATAGTTGAAAGTAGATTGCATTTTCCTCGTTTAACCATATTGTCCAAAAGTATTATTATAAATCTATGTAGAAATTTATCTTGACGTAGATAATGTTATGTTAGGAACGAAGTGACCAAGATTTTGTTCATCTCCTTGCATAACCTCAATAGCACACTGGTCTTATTAGTTTTAAACGTAACTACCCCACAAATAACTCGTATGTAACCAGTATCAAGCTGTTACTAAATTGTGCATTCTCTTTGCCATATTTTTGCATTTTGACGAGACTAAACTAGTGTACCTCCTCATGAAAGTCGTGTAACAAAGACATCTAGGAACGTAACGACACGTGATCTAAGCCCGGACGAATGGCAGCATCTATCTTCGCATTCTACTTTTTGTCGGACTTACACGGTCTCCGGTAAAGAGGTATCGTTTGTCTTTACAAACGTATGGCCTTTGAGATTCCGATGTTGAAAGTTTTACTGCTTCCTTTTGAATTATTTAACAAAAGATAATATTACTTTAGTGTCACTAGTGTTAGCGTTATTGTGAACATAAAAATATGGCTACAAAACACGAATCGGAAAGCTTGATTTTGGGATATTCATTTAAGACTTTAAATATGATATTATCGTGATGTTTATTTATTTATTAATTAGGTATAATAAACAGAGTAACAACCGTTGTTTGACATATAAAATAAATTGGAGCAAGTAAGGTGCAAATGTGTGGTGCGACTCCACTATCATGTACACATAGCATGATAAGCTTAAAATCGATCTAAGTAACTGATAAATTAAAACCGACTTCAAAACTAATAAAAATTAAATAAAATCTTGACCCTTGAAAGGAAAGGAAGCCATTTTAGGCAAAAAAGTCTTTTTGGAGTCGGTGCCATCGCTTTGCATATCCGGAATTTCGGGGCCGGTGCTCTGATAGTTGATGCTTGATGGTCAAAGTGATGGCATCGACTCCAAAAAGACCTTTTTGTCTAAAATGGCTTCCTTTCCTTTCAAGGATCAAGAGTTTATTTCCGACATTTTAGTTCATTTTGGTTTTGCAGTCGGTTTCTACTTTTTTTTTAAAGTTAATTTTAATTCTTCCTTTTTAGTGATTACAGGATAGGAGGGGGGGGGGGGGGGGGAGTTGCACTAAATACTGAACTCCTAAGCGTTAAAGAGGTCAACCATCAGCTCAGCTCCACAAGATGTTGTACCACTACCCAACCAACTAGAAAGTATACCCTCACACGTTTTTAAAACGAGCTTCAGCAACGCGACTCACGGAATGAACAGATTTGACCTAACAACATCGATGCAGTTGCGCGTTAGCATCGATGCAGAAGCGTGACTGCATCGACGCTAACGTGCGTTAGGAGCGATGCAGTCGCCAAAATTCATTAGGTACATAATTTGTCAATTTCCAGGTTCTGCATTGCGACTGTGTCGATGCTAACGCGCGTAAGCATCGCGATTGCATCGATGCTAAAAGTAGCGCAGTGTGTAAAGGTTCAAATTTTGCGACTGTATCGATGCTAACGCACGTAAGCATCGCGACTGCATCGCTACTAAAAGTCGCAGTGTGTAAATGCTCTTTAATTTAACATCGATGCAGTCTCGCGTTAGTATCAATTCAGTCGCCAAAATACAGCACCTAATTTGTCAATATCCAACTTCTGAATCGCGACTACATCGATGCTGCATCTTGACTGCATTGATGCTAAAAGTCGCAGTGCGCAAGTAGGGTCTAAGTCGTAGAAAACCAAATTGTGTTTTACATTTTACAAGTCAATATACTCGTTCAATTAGTGAATACGAATTTAAGTTTTTCTTACGTTCTATTCATGTATCTTAAAATACATTAATTTAGGTATTCGAGCCACGATAACAAGGGGGATAAGGGTGCTACCTAGCAGATAACCTGCCAGAGAGATAACGACTCTAATTTAATTTCAAGTCTACTCTTAACGAACCCAATTGAGCTTCGATCTCAATTAAAACGTGATGCTACTCGGTAAGTACTGGGTGATCCATTTTGTTCGGCTTTTAGTTAGGACTCGTCGATTCAACTATTGGTTTCAAGTTTTGAACGATTGGTGGTTATATGAAGTTCGCATCAAGGGGCATCGCCCAGTACATGATGTAGGCATAAATATACTAAATAAATATTTAAAAACATCACATACATTGCTCCGATCCTAAGCTAAGTAGCTAAAGCACTTGTGTTATGGAAATCGGAAACAATGGTTGTACCACAACACCCAGACCCAAGACAATATATAAAATATTGTTTTCTACATTGACCCGACCGGGAATCGAACCCGGAACCTCACGAGATGGCGACGCTTGAAACTAGTGCGTTAGCCACTCGACCACGGAGGTCGTCGATAATATATATTATTTTTTTTTACTCTACCTGTGTCCAATGAATTTATATTATTGCCACCTGCCTCCTTTGTCCAAAATTTTATTGAGATAGCTTACTATGTAGGGCACTCAGAGAGATTTCTACACACATTAAAGCTTAATCAGAATATGACTTGACGACCTCCGTGGTGTAGTGGCTTATCACGCTGGATTTCACGGCGTTGCCGCTTTGAGGTCCCGGGGTCGATTCCCGTTCGGTTCAATGTAGAAATCAGAACTTTTTACATTGTCTCGGGTCTGTGTGTTGAGGTAACACTGTTGTTCCTGATTTCCATAACACAAATGCATTAGCTACTTACTTTGGGATCAGAGCAATGTATGTGTCCAATAAGTTTAAAAAAAAGTGTAAAGTTTTGCCAGATGTTTCATACATAACTTTTGACCATAATCACCAAGCAGCGAGTTTGACAAAGTTTTTAGCACCATCAGCACGATTATAAAAGCGTTTTTTCTGACCCAATTTACATTTTGACCTAACAATTAATTTCGAACCCAACAAAAACGGGAAACTCAAGCATTGTGAACGTTGCCAGAGTTTGAGCAATTTAAAAACTTTCGTCTGACGTTTTCTTTAGCAGTTTTTTTTAAATGAAATTGCGCCATCAAGGGTTCCGTATGAGGTAGGAGTTTAGGTATAAACGAGTATTTGCATTTTCCAGTAGACATAGCCGTTTTGAAATTACACGATCTTTTAGGTTGTAACGAGAATGTGAAATCACCACATCAATGATATCATTTGCATAGGTACGTTATTCTAACTGGTTTTCCTGTTAAAAAGCCGTTGACTGACGAACGAACAAGCAACGAAAAGATCCTTTGATCGTACGTTATAATTTTTAATGATATTGGAACTTTATTTGTTAATCTTACCTTTCAACTTGCGATATGATCTATGTATTTTAATCAAGACTTAACAATAGAAAAGTATAAGTACGATTAAAATAACGGACAGCCGAAACGATCCTGCAACGGGCACAGCAAAAACCCAAAGTGCTGCCGCCCGACTTCGCAAAAAGTTAAATTGAAACATCCCGCAGCTTCTATCCTATCTCTGCCGACTTTAATTTGCGCAACACATGATTTACGCGCTCATTAAATGTAGTGTTTTAATTAAATCGTGTACGTTATTTTTTAGTTTATTTTGTTACTTCAGACTCTAAAATTTTTAAATGTATATATTTTGGATTAATGAGTTACGTACTCTATTTATTCGAAAGCTGTTTCTAGTTCCTCAGTACATAGAAATAAAACAAAAGAGTTCACAGTAAAAAATGCTTTTACTTAATAAACTACTACTTCTTTTTGTAACAGTTACCTACGTAGGTACTAATATAATAAATTATAGAAAAGAAAGGTAGGTTTCATTTGGAGTCATGTTTTCAGTAAAATTCTGTATAATAAAAGAAGAGTATTTACCAATTTTAACAATTGCAACATTGAATGATAAAAAGCCGAGTACTTGAACAAGCGCAACTTTTTTCGAAATACTCTCAACATTAAACAAAAACCAATTTGATATTGGGCAATACTCGTATCCTATACTAATCAAATTGCTCCGTCTATCTCCGAGCCGGGGCCATCGAGAACTCAAACAAATATACTGAACCACTCATGCTGGGGCAGGCTGAAGAACAAAAACGTTACGAGTCTGTTCTATAATCCTTAACGCTCAGCATTTATAAATAATACTAAAATACACTCAACCAAAATAGAGATGCGAAAATATTTTTTAGGGATGGTAAAGCTTTGATGTGTGATATGGTAGATTTTGTTGGTTGGTAGGTTAGAAAACATCATTCTATCTTCATCATTAATGCGCGTCCAATATAATAACGCCTTCAAGGCTTTGCTGTAGCTGCCGCGCTTCTGCAATGCTTCTGCGATGTTTCCGCTGGCAGGAGTAGACAGCTTTGAAGCTATCATCTGCAAAATGACCGCGTCTTTGCTACACCGAATACGCGGCAGCTGCCACATCGTCATCAAGGAGATAACTGACAGTGGGGGTTGTCTTCTGATCTAATTACAAACATTTTCAATTAGTCATTTATTTCATTATACAAAAATCTGGATCGCAGTTGTCTGAAATAAATATATTTTTTATTAGCTGTGGACTTCCACAACACAGCAGAACTTTGCTGATGGTTTTCCATGCTGTTTGAAAGCGCTGCAATCAGTGTGACCCTGCAATCATAACAAGGTCGTCTTATCATCTTGCTAGTGAAACTTTGAGCTACTTTTTAAAAAAAATATAATAGTTTAAGAACACTGTCATGTCCTATACCTTATGTTTGTAAACTAGCATTATACTTGGGCGCTAGCGTATCTACACATGTAGAAGTTGTCGTCAACAGATGTAGAAAGCGCATTGCTGTCGAGTATTGCCGTCGGTGAACTTTAATTGTCCTCGTTTTGTTGCAATTCAGACTTTTTTAAAGAGTTCTTTCTGTTATTTACTTAGGACAAGTGGTTAAGTTACTCGTACAAGCACCTGACTTTTTGGAGTATGCAATCCAATTGAGTGAAGAATGGAAATGAAATAAGTAATGACAAAAGTTCTAGCAAGATTTTCGATTGTAATAAGTAGCCGTAGTAACTTCAAAATAATGCATACAACTTAATTGGAATGTATCTAGGCTTATAATATGTACTTTCAAATTCTCTATTATAAGAGTAGTATACAAGAAAAAAATCGTTTAATCGAAATAACAGATATTAGCGTACTCTTCCACGGGTTTTGAAAAAGAACTTTAGAGTAAAGACCAAATCGCTCTTCGTGTCAAGGTGACAAATTACTTCCAAAGTTTTAAAGAAATGGCTGAAAGTGTATTTTTAAAAGGAAGTTAGAAATGTTGAAATTTGAGCAATATCAAGATGTTGGCAAGTTACAAGATTGTAGCAATGTCCTTGTTGAAAATGTGAGCTGATCTAGCATGAATATAGGTGTTTCATATCTAGACACATGGCCGTGTGCTAATCCAAGTACGCAGAATAGCTATGTTATCTCCATTTTAAATACATGTGAATTCACGTCACATAGAAACAATACCTTTATTGGGTAAGTTCAAATTACCCCACAAACCTACAACAAAACTTAAATAACGTAAATAACTCTACCTCCTCTACTAGTATATTTCTAAGGGTTAATTAGCTGATCTTGAGGACTTGTATCTTAAGAAGCATTAGCGAAGAGTAATGGCAACCTCGTAATGCTGCAAGTTTAAGTGTTCTGCGGCTTTTCGTCTCAATAAATTAAGGTGATTTATAGACAAAACTCACGGCTCGACCTAACTTTTGTCGTTTGCGGAAAGAAACAGATTTGCTAGGGGACTAATGAAGAATGGAAGCTTTTTGTCTGGACTGCCAATTGGCTAGTGACGCGGGAAAATGGTTTATACTATCGGAGTCGATATTATATTAATATTCAAATATACTATTGCCTCAAAGTACGTTTTGCACTTCAACGCTTTTTCTCAGTATTTTTATCACCACATTTTTACTGTATTTTTACACCAATGAAACACGACATAACACTTATAAGCCTACCAACAAAGAAAAGAAGACCCAAAACAACTTTCTACGGGAATTGGACTTAACAATTAAATAGGCGATGGTACATTTTGGAACATACTTTGGTGAAAAACTTACGGTATCACAATATAAATGAAATAACCTATTTTTTCATTTTAAGACGTCTGTCGTAACATTTTTTGACATGTCATGCCATCACTATCTTGTCTACTTTCCTTATGATATTTTTCGCGTTCAAATGGAAAGAGTGAATGGAATTTTATCAGCAGGAAATTTATTTGTTTTCTATCTAGATGTAATTGTAGTCTGTTTTCAGTTTTCACTTTGTTGAGTTATCACTTTTATTTTCTAAGTGTACTTCAAGGTGCCATTGTGTAATTTGCTGATTGTTTCCTGCTTTTCTTCGAATTTGCGTTAGCTTTCTTTATTTTAAATTAAAAGTGAGCCTAAAGTTTTATTAAAAATACTGTAATAACAGTTTTTATTTAATGGCACTATTGTTTCTTTCTCTATTTCATAAAAAATAAGGATACACATCCAAGATTATTACATGAATTCAAATATATACTGTGTGAAACCGGTAATCTTTTTCCGCTTTTTAGGGTTCCGTAGCCGAATGGCAAAAAACGAAACCCTTATAATTTCGTCAAGTCCATCTGTCTGTCCGTCCGTATGTCACAGCCACTTAATTCTATAACTATTAGTATTACACAGTTAAAACTAATTAGGTAGATGTATCCTGTTAACCGCTTTATGATTCTTATACAAATAATTAAAAAATATATATATGAGGGGTTGTACATGAAACTAAAAGTCTTACGTTTGAAAGATAGACGCTTCTAAAATGGGCGTCCCATGCTCATACTCCCATGCTCTCAACAAAATATTGTGGTATTTTGGCTAAGTGGAAGTAAGTGGATCTCTTATTCAGTTAAAGTTGGCACTGAGCCCTTAATGTGCGAGTACGACACGCACTTGGCCGGTTTTTCGGATTTTTGGACTGTATTAAAAAAAAAACTAACATAATTTGATTTCTTTAACCTTTAGTTGACACCTATACTTACATATCACTTTAATCAAACCTTACCTTAGAGTTTTTTTTTATTATTTGACATAAAAGTATACCTTTACATAATGGTATTCATACTAGCTGAAAAGTCGACCTTATTCAGATTTCAGACACTCGATTAAGTGGATATAATACTAAATTATATTCCAGTCGGTGAGGTAATAATGGAGTCTGGTGCCACGATAAATCTCAGAGAGAATAATGAATAGACTGCGTGATCCGAGGCTTAAGCGTGGCTACTTACGACTTGCCAGAGTTGGCAGACTGACACTTATTTGAAACCTTGAAGGAAAATAATGATTTTTATAATATATTTATTTAGTGTGAGGTAAAAAAACTAAGGTGTGTTCTAAAAATGTAGGAAATACAGAGAGGAAGGTCACAACTGTTTTAAGGCAAGTAAGAAGAAAAAGGCTCTTAAAATTATTTATTATGACGTAATTCTCATTACCAGAAATGCGTCTCAAATGTATATGATATCTGTTTGTAAAATGAAACGACCTTTTAATGTCATCGTAAGTAAAACCGACTTCGAAAACAAAATGCACTACTATTTTTACTGTTTGTTGAACGACAGGGGGGAGGGGAGGGTGCACCTTTTGACTCTGATCTTTAATAAGCTACAGTAATTAACATAAGTTCTGGCGTCATAATCACTGAACTCCTTAGCGTTAAGGAGTTCCACCTCATCAGCTCAGCTCCACAATATGGTAACTATAATACGAAAATACATGACAATATTAAAATACTAGTACTTAGAACACTATACGTGCCTTTAAAATTTGAGGGCTTCCCTTGATAACACCATGATCCTATTATTAGATCCCGATTTGGAAACAATGGGATGGGACCAACTAAAACAGATACCTCTTAACCCTCTAAGTAGGTGGAAAAAAAAACATATTGGTCCAAAAATTTATTACTGAGTTATGAGGAAACAAAGATAGAAAAAAAAACATACAGCTGAATCGATCGAAATCGCACCTCTTTTTTTAAGTCGGTTAAACATCACGCTCATATTTCTATTCTTTTTACAAATATAAATACTTTTATTTGATTTTAATTATTTCAGGAAAACAATGTTGCAGCACTATCTACTACAAACTGAAAAAATAAGCCTAAACCATTTTCAGAACATTAATGTGCCCTCAAGCGTTTCCCACGCCACCTGGAGTAGTGTTCCATGTCCCAAAATTGTATGATCAGCAAAACAAGAACGCAGCGATAGCGTCCCCTACAAAGTTCCCAGTTTCCAGTCTGTGTCACAAAGATAAGAATTTTGGGGAGTTTCAAAACGAAACGTCACAATTTAAGCGCTATCAAAACGAGAATATTACAGCTTGTGAACGAGCAGTTATTAGACTAATTTTGGAGTTACTTAGACTTGATTTTTACGTCTGATAAGGAATATTCATCGAATAAAATGAAATACGCCTAATTTGAAGATGTTAGCTATTTGTCAGCGATTATTTCTGTAAATGACATTTTAAATCGGTCGATTCCTACTTATTCAGGTCTGATTTTTCCAACGTCACATAATGAATATTCGTCGATAGAAAAAGGATACAACTAATTTGTAAATTGTGACCGCGTGTGGGGTGGTTGAATAATAAACACGTAGTATAAATAATTAGGTTCTTCTCCAATATATTTATTCCAACAAAATAGCACAAAGATAAGGCACAAAGTCAGATACAAATAGAGGCTGTTCTGAGCATGCAGCGCGCTTTTATACAGATCAAAACCCTGAACAACTGTCAAAAACAGTGGGGACGACATCCGTTTCCATATCTGAACATTTACTATAATATTTATTTGTAGGGATAAACAATCTGCTAATTATTATTAAATATATAAATTCATTAATTATTTAGTTATTTATCGTACTGAATTTAGTAGGCCTTTATGATTATTATTTTAATAGTTACAATATTTGAAATAAATCTAACCTCCACCAACCAATCAGAGTCAACTTTCTTTTAGCGCCAAAATGAACATTTGTTATGCGGCAAACATAAAGTTTAATAAGTGTCCCAATAATCTTTAAATAATCAATTTCCAATTAATAAAATATTATTATTTTAAGTATATAAGTTTAATCCAAAATACTCTTTATCATAGCCGAGTTACATTCAACATTCCGGCATTTCCCTAAGAAACGTAAAATTTCAAACCTTACCTAAGGTGTATAAATTATGATGTATTGAACATATGATGAAGATAATGTGTAATTTAGTGAATACAGTGGGGTTACATAAGTCACACACAGTGAGTCCGTGGTTTAATGCAAAGTCTACTATTACAGAACTAAGTAAGTATAAAGGGCAGACTAGGATCGGGAATCATCGTGTAACAAAATATCACCTGTTTTTCAGCAATAACTTCTGTAAATGTCATTTTAAAATCGGTCGTTTCATACCTTATTTGACGTTGGTAAAATCGGCCGTTAGTTGCTGTATTTGCATGAAAATATTTAACTTTGACTGTAAAAAACGCGTTTTACTTGAAGTGGGATACATATCAAATAAAAAAAGCCTTAGTTATTTAGCATGTTATTTACTATACGTTCTGGAAAGTAAAATTCTAGGAGTAATTTGCATTGTATCGTCCAAAACCATATATTTAGTTTTTCTTTGCTGACATCCTATATCTATAATGTACTTGTTTGTGGTATACTAAACTATCACAATACACTAGGTATTTAACTTATTCATACAGCCGATTCATCAAAGGTTTATAGAGAAATTTAATGTGTCTACGAATAGGTTATTCTTAACTGACTGTTGTAAATCTGCCCATTATTCAGTTTAAACTTAAGTATGTAGATTAAGGTTGGTAAAATGTAATTTTGATGAATAAATTATAACTTCTTCTAATATATAAAATTCTCGTGTCACAGTTTTCGTTGCCATACTCCTCCGAAACGGCTTGACCGATTTTGATGAAATTTTTGTGCTTATCCGATATCTATGAGAATCGGCCAACATCTATTTTTCATCCCCCTAAATGTTAGGGGTCCACCCCTAAATTTTTATTTTTATTTTTTAGACATAATTTTTAATTTCTATTTTTTTATGATACAACATACAAAAATACATACAATCCTCAATTTTCACCCTTCTACGATCAACCCTTATTTTTTAATAGCCATTTTAGTAATTTAAGGGTGAAACTAAATTCACTGGGAATCCTTAACTTTTAAAATTACGGGACTCGGCGGGACAGGGCTGGGCGGGACGGGTCTGGGGGCGAAACAAAGTTCGCTGGGTCCGCTAGTATTGTATATGATTTTTTTATAATTAAAAAACATTAAAAATTGGTAAAAATATTTTTTGGTAGCTTTTAGTAAGCAGTTGTATTTTTTTTATTTGCAATTTGATTTTAAACAAAACAAAATTCTATAAAGTGGCATGCACTTTACTTCTTGCTCGTTCTCCCTCAGAAAAATAATTATTGTTCCAACAATCAACTAGTATACGTACAACTACTAACAGATGCCTTAAAAATACAAAATTCACATAATTTTTTGATGAAGGTGGAGCATAATAGCTCAGTTCAGGGAAGCATAATGGAGTTAAGTGCGTTGTTACTGCCTCTACTATGAATTAAAATCTCGTTTTATAGCCATAGTGATTTAGCGGTTTACTATGCAAACTTCAAAATGTGAATTGCATACGGCGTGGAATCCCTCGCGAATTTGGCGAGTCCTTATACCACACGCCTATTCAGATTTAAGGTTGAAGCAAATATACCCACCAGGTACGGGAACAGCACCACCCAGGCCTCAACCATCGGGCGACGCGCTGTTAGCGCATTACAATGCATGCGCCGCTGGTTGAGAGTGGGTCCCGAATTGGTCTCGATCCGAGGTGGTGACGTTGCAAAGTTGATAGATGTGCGTTGAAATATGGAGTTTAGAATACTGAATGCCTCGAGTTGATACAGTGCCGTCACGGTGACAGGTTGATCAGTGGGCTACGACCTTTAGGCGTAGGCTTCGTTATATTTTGACGTCAAGTGTCTTTTTCGCTGACTTTGTATAGAATTGAGTTCGTAAGATGTAAGAGTCGATAGGGATAATACTATATCTTAGAGTAGGCACCTAGATGCAGCTGCACTTGCATTTATTTATTCCGATTACACCGATGTCGTGGGCGCTTTAATAAAGTTATGATTACAGTTTTTTGGTCATTTGTGAGAGTGTCGGCAGAAAATTATGCTTTGTTTCGACTAGAATAGCCTCTGATGCTAATGACTTTTTTTACATATTCACCAAGAATGTAATATGCTAAGGGCATTTCTTCAGAAAGTGTTCTTCTCGTCACCTTCGTGGCGAAAATTTATACTAATATTATTCAAAAACAAAAATACTACTTTAAAAAAGCTATCAAACTAAAACAAAATCTGTTAGGATCATAAAAATCGGTTCATTATTAATATAGATATTTAATCTTGAAATTTCGTCAGCTACGAAAGTTACTCACCGTGACACTAAAGTTACGCAGCATCTTTTTGGATAGATAATTCGGTACTAACAGTATCAATATCTTGAAATATTAACTCATATTGCACTCTGTACATAATTAAATCCTGCATTTATTATACTTGCTGCTAAAAAATCATTTGATAGTACATCTGTTATTATCGGTTCATTGGCCTTTACAAACTTAAAACCATCATAATAGTAAAAATCGAAGTACATTTTTAAAAAATGTGACTGGTTATTTTACAGCGATTGACTATTAATTTAAATATAGATGAAGCAAAAAGTATTGTGGTAAGGTATAACGTTTATTATTTTTAAAATATGATGATCACTTACATAAGTATAGTTTGTTACCTACGACATTGCTACCATGTACCGATATTTCGACACTGTTGCAAGTGCCATGATCACAAGGTATCTAAAACTTTTGCGAGTAAGCTGTAATTTGCAGATTTAATGATCTACCTTCCTTCAAAGTCTTTTGTTGCACTCACTTGCAGTAACACTAACCACTAATTATCTATTTACTCGCATTTATTCTCGACACACAACACTGACAGTATCTGTCAGCGATAGGATACCTTGTTAAATTATGCGGTTTCACACTTTCGAATCAATGTTATTCTGACATTCGACAATTCAAACCCATGCTCACGATCGAATTCTAGTATTATGTAATTTAATCGCTTCCCTAAACAATTTTGGTATGTAGTCGCATTCTGTCGAAATTATTTGAGATTATGAAACTCGAATTAATGGTTTGGATTTGACTCTGACAGATAAGATTATCTATCTAAATAGAACATGTGCACTAGTGCCGTATTATAAGAAACTCATAAATAATAACGTACATCGAAGCAAAATTTGTAGAAATCAACTCTTTACCCCTACATAGTAGTGCTTCGAATTACAAACAGGTAACCCTGCATTTAGTAGTTAGATATTTGCTGGCTTTTATGAGAAGAGATCAGCTCACATTCAAAGTCAAATTATTCCCTTCGTAAATTTTACAAGAAATAAATTAGTCTTCCAGACATTTTTTTCTTGTCTGGAGTGAGACTATTTAGACTACTAGTTCCTTGATAATTATAGTTAAGAAGTTGTAAGAGCGTTTAAAATATGACTTTTTCTTATCAATTAAGAATTAAACTATTTTTGTAGCACCTTTGGAAATAAACACCAGACGTCACGCGCTTATGGTCGAACCCTGGATGTTAAAGTATCGGTGTTCATTGTAGTTTTTTTTCCCGTGAAACAAACTCATGATTTCAAGTCTTATCTAGTAGCCTCAAAGCAGACTCTTTAATCGGTCTAGTGGACAATTTCCTGGATTTAGACCAGGCTCAAATTTTAGCAATGCCGCTTGGTTGACTTTTTAAATGACTAGTATAAACCGCCCTCATTCTAATTACTGGCAAAGAATTCTTTTCAAGGTTTGCATTTGTAATATTCATTATTTTCTTATGTAAACTACACAAATTGGAGCATTTACGAATAATGCGCGAAAATTCACGAATTAATTAGTATGCTTTTTTCTGAGAGTAATTTAGTCTGATTACTTTCCGTTGTTACATAGCTAGTAAATAGATTGGTTAGGCCATTAAAAGCCGAATGAAAATCAAGATTTAAGACATCCACAGTTTTTTTTCTAAAGAGCTACATTATTTCTATAAATCATGTCTGTGCCTCTGGAAACTGTCTTAGTAGAAAAAAAAAACAAGTTTAATACGATAAGGCCGTTATTTTCACTGGTTTTAAAAATCACAAATTATAAATTCTAGTGAGATGAGTACACTTTGATAATCTTTAGTGGTATGATTTGTAACTTTCGTGGGCAACTGACCACGAAAATTGTGCCACGCAAGTGACGAAGATTTTACATTTTCAGAACTATTAAATTAAGTAACTAACGCTTAAGTAATCTAATTATCTCAAATGAATCTTGACTATGAGTTTAATGTTCCAATGTTAGACATTTATTCCTTCCCTGACTTATTATCTTAAAACATCACCCATGAAGGGTTACATGCACTAGGTCTGAAGATAAAAAATAGAAATCAAGGAGCTGTATTAGCTATATCATAGCTGAGTGATATTCATTTGTGTGACCGACACAAAATTAATTATGTTAAATTTAAATCTAACGACGGATTTTTTCCCCCTCAATATAACGAATCCTGACTTAATATCCAATTTTTACAAATATATTATGTTAAAATAACGTAAAAGCCCAGCAAGATATAAGTGCTTAAACTGAGCGCCAACTCGGTGTGACGCGCGAAGAACAGCAGTTTTACTCCCGTTTCCGATGGTAAAATTATTTTTCCTACAAAACTATAAATATTATAACACATTTTAAAGTGAATTTAATTAGAAAGATACATGATAAAACATACAAAATTTATTCTTAAATTAAACATTAAATATGTTTGGAATTACAAACGTGTGACCATCAAAAAACGGTGCTCAAATAATGGCCCCTAACTAATATCGAGTAACTAAGACCCCTTAGACACTGCGACTTTTGGCATCGATGCAGTCGCGCGTTTTGAAAACGCGCTTCATCATCGCGACTCACACAATGAACAGATTTAATTTAGAATCGATGTAGTCGCGCGTTAGCATCCATGCAGAAGCGCGACTGCATCGATGCTAACGCGCGTTAGTATCGCGACTGCATCGATACTAAACGCAGCACAGTGTGTAAAGGTTGACATTTTGCGATACAACCGGAGAGAGATCAGGCGCAGGACAAACGGCTTTACGTGCTTTTCCGAGGCACGAAGGTGAAATACCGCCAACTTCTAAACTCCAGCCTACCCTATGAATTTCAGAACAGAAAAAACTCAGGTAATATATTTTTTCATGTTTAAATATTATATAAAAGTAAGTAGTTTTGGTAACAACTATTACTAGTAGGTTTTTAGGAACTTTTATATTGTTTCCATAATTTGTATTCCAAAAACATTAAAGAGACCAAGTTGTTCCCAAGAAAATGGGAAAAACCTTGTAATTTCAAGTCGCCGCGTTCACTAAAGCTGTCTTTCATGGCATAATGCTATCATCTGTATTATGCTAAGCAAGACGGCAATTGCATCGCTCTGCATTCGTGGGCTGGTCCGTTTAACGGAAAATTACATTTTACTTCAGAGTTTTAACCGGCTTCAAAAAAGATTAGTTTATTATATTTTATTCAAATCACGAAATTAGGCTTTAGTGTTTTAAAACTCAAGCCTTTCGACTTTTGAAAAAGTGAATCTAAACGACTCTAAACGTTACAAACATCTACTTTTCATCATTCTTATTTGACATAAAATCCTTGACTATATTTATGGTACAACTTCACTTCAGTAAAACCGTCAAGTTATAAAAGCTTCATTTGTCGTCATTCTAAACGACACATTCCGTCTTTTCATTCGTAACGTCTGCCGTCAATTACTTTACACTTCTCCGATAATTTACTGCAGTATCATAAAAACTAATCTATGGGAGATAAAAAGGTATCTCAGATACAGTTTGATATCTCCCAATCAGATAGCTAATCGAGGAGGCTAGTTTGAGTGTATTTGTGTGGGCGAATAAAGCGTGTCATGATAAGGCATAACGTGGGAAATAAATTAAATAAATTCTTGTCTCATTGTCTTGTGATAGTACGAGTAAAAATCTATTCTTCAATGAGTTGTTATTACTACCACAAAATATGGATAGTATCTTTATTTTGTGCTACTACGTATAGAGAAGATATGATGAGCAAAGAATGTGTCGCAGATACGACGGCAAGATTGTGACGTTTTCCTTGAAATTTGAATTTCGAATTAAGTGAATCTGTACTACTCGTATGAGTTGATGTTTGTGTCGTCAATTTATGGAGCACAAAATTTTTCGTTGTATCAGTTTCATACGCTTATAATAGTAGTTCAATGCTGTTCTTCCACACAACGGCAATGAAGATTTGCCTTAGCCTATTTCACCATCGATAATTAAATTCCACAAATAGTTCAAATATGGAACGTCACGAAGTGTGAAGATATAACGCTAATGGGAACTTTTTAGACCTTGTGAAAAAGGCCATAATCCTACAAACGATAAATAGTAAATCTCTTTCTGTTGTGGAGTTCGGTTCGCACGCGCGCCGCTAGATGGCGTTGAGTGTCGGTTACTTCGCGTGACGTCTTTATTTTCTTGGAGTCACTAGACCCATCCCATGTTTACTTTTATTTGTGTAGTAGTTTATCAGTAAGAAGATTGTGTTAATCAAAAAATAGTACAGTGTCAGTTAGTGTTTTCTTCATAGTGAGTAGTGCCCCGAACAAAGTGATCCAGCGAGCCGGATAAGTGAAAAGTGAACTGCGGACTTGTGTTTTTGGGGGATTAAACGAGTGAAAACTTACAAGTGTATAAGACAGTGCAAATTCGAGAAAAAAAGAACATAGAGCAAATAACGTGAAATTGGGACTTATAAAATTTACGGTTTTGGAACATAGTGCAATTTCATATTTGTGGACTTAGAAAAATTTGAGCAACTTTGAACTTAGAAAAATTTCAAACAGTTTATCTTGGACTTAGAATAATCGTGATAAATTTAAAGACTTAGCAGTTTAACGGACATTTCAACTTGTAAATTCTAAAATAAACAGTGAAAAATAAATAAACTTAAAAACAATGGAGGAATTAATATCGCAACAGGAGACTACCTTTGAACTGATTAAAAAAATTGGTGTTAACTTTAAAAAATCATCGAAAGCGAGACTTACAAAAGGCTATATTATAACACGACTTGAGACTCTGACACAATATTGGGATCAGTTTCGAACCACTCATTTACAAATCTCAAAGTCAGTGACTGCGCAAGAGAAAAGAGATTCGTCATATTTCACTGAAGATTGGTTTGATGCCGGTGAGGAAGAGTACCTAAATATCAAGACCGATTTACAAGATTATTTGGAGACCTTTGATCAATCATCACCGCAAAAAGTGCATGAGACATCCAACAACCACCAAGAAGTGAAATTACCTACCATCAATATACCGCAGTTTTCAGGAAGTTATAATGAATGGAGTGCATTCAGAGACCTATACATTTCGTTGATACATGAGAATAGAAGCCTGAGTAATGTACAGAAGTTGCACTATCTGAAGAGCAGTTTAAGTGGTGAGGCTGAACAGCTGTTGAAACATATACCTGTAACAGAGAGTAGTTATGAGAATGCATGGACAACTTTAAAGGACAGATACAACAATAAACGAATTATAGTGAACTCTATTTTAAACAAACTAATAAATCAAAGGAAGTTAACTACTGGAACGGCTAAAGGTGTGAAAGAACTATTAGATACAACAAATGAGTGCCTAAACAATCTAAAAAGCATCGACGTATCAATTGAAAACTGGGATATAACACCGTAAACAAATTAGATAACGAGTCGCATAAGAGTTGGGAAGAAGAACTTGGATCCGTGAAGATAGACACCTTGCCTACACTAAAGACTTTCTTGAAGTTCCTAGAGACGAGATTCCGAGTACTCGAGATGATACCAACTGGTCCTGCAATAAGAGAGAAAATCTTTAACAAACCAAAATCATTTGTAACAAATTTAACACCAGCGGACACAATAAAATGTGCCATATGCGGTGGGACTCATGCTACATATTCCTGTGAAGAGTTAACTAATTTGGGAGTTCAAGAGCGAGTACAAACAATTCAAAGCGCTAGATTATGTTTCAACTGCCTATGACCAAAACACAATGCAAAGCACTGCAAGAGCAATAAGTCCTGTAAACAATACAATCAAAGACATTACACCCTGTTACATTTCCCGAGTATGAGCAATAACACACAATCTTCAAACACTACTCCACCTAATACGAGTACGAGTAAGAGTACGAACACGAGACGAGAAGAGGAGCCAACTACTTCAACAAATAGAGAGACTTACGAGACTATTCGATCACACCTTGTGACACAAGGACAAAACGCCCTGATGGCGACTGCGTTAATAAACATTCAGACCGGTAGAGGACTTCAACTTGTGAGAGCATTGATAGACCCCTGCTCACAGGAATCGTTTATAAGCGAAGAGACAGCTCATAAACTTCAACTGAAACGCAAACCTGTAGAGGGACAAGTAACTGGAGTCGACCAAATGACAGCGCGAATAAAATACGCAGTTAATGTACAACTTCACTCGAGAAATAATAATTTTACAATTCCGTGCACCGCATTTGTTGTGAAACAAGTTACGGACATCTTGCCTGCAAGAAGAGTCGATCATGAGTCTTGGGAGCATCTTCAGCAAAACACTTGAGTCTGGCCGATCCGGCTTTCTACCAACCTGGTGCTATACACATGTTACTAGGAGTAAATATTTACACTGAAATATTGATGAGTGGAGTAATAAGAGGAGTACCTAGTACACCAGCTGCCCAACAGACTGAGTTTGGTTGGATTATATCCGGTGGAGTCTTGAAACCATCCAACGAGAGAGACATTATGAGCTTCCACCTAAGCTTGAACTTGGATGAGATGCTGCAGAGATTCTGGGAAGCAGATAATATACATACCGCAGAGAAAAACGCTCTAACTCCACTTGAAAATCGAGCTGAGGAGATCTACAATAATACAGTGAGACGAGAACAAGATGGAAGATACGTGGTTGCACTTCCATTTAAGCGAGATGAGCCTGTTTTACCTACGAAATCTCGAGAAATAGCCTTAAAGAGATTGAGAACCCTCGAAAAAAAGCTTAGAAGAGAACAAGAAATTACGTGATGAATACAACGCCGTACTGAGAGAATACCTTGACCTTAAACACATGGAGCCTGTTATCGAATCTGAGCAAAATGAGAGAGCGGTATACCTACCACATCACGCCGTGGTGCGAGAAGACAAGGAAACCACGAAAGTTAGAGTCGTCTACAATGCCTCACAAAAGGGCGAAAATAGAGTTTCTTTAAACGACGAACTCTTAATCGGTCCTTCATTACAAGAAGAGTTAAGAGACATAATATTAAGATGGAGAACGTTCAAAGTCGGTTTTGTAGCTGATATAATAAAAATGTATCGCCAGATACTGGTACGAAGAGAGGATGTTGACTATCAACGCATTTTATGGAGATTCAATCCAGGAGATCCCGTACAAGAATTCTGACTACTTACGGTCACATTTGGCACGGCCTGTGCTCCATATCAAAGACGAAGATCGTGATGAGAACCTGCAAACCGCGCGAGAAACCATCAATCACTGTTTCTACGTGGACGACTGTTTAGCTGGAAGCGACAATGAGGTGAAAGAAGGTATCGAAGTAAAGAGATAATTAACAGAACTTTTGAGAAGAGGTCGCTTTGAGCTTCAGAAATGGTCTTCGAATAGCGAGCGATTTATGAATGAGATAGAGCCTGAAAAACGAGCAAAGAACACAAAAGTGGAATTAAACAAGAGAGAGACTGTAAAAACCTTAGGACTTACCTGGAAAGTGAAGGAAGACGAGCTGCAAATCACGAACAAAGTGAATATTCTGGAAGAGAAGGGTATAACAAAAAGGAACGTGCTATCCGTCATCGCGTCTCTTTTCGATCCCATGGGCTTTCTTGCGCCTACAATCATACAAGCGAAAATATTCATGCAGAAACTATGGATACTTGGCATATCCTGGGATGATGAATTACCTGAAGAACAGCGAGATGAGTGGATTGAGTTTCGGTCGCAGATTCCAAAGCTATAAGAGATAAGTATTCCGAGATGGATTGGAACAGATAATCAAACTGAATCTATAGAGCTACACGGATTTTCGGACGCGTCAACACTGGCATACGCGGCTGTGATTTACATGAGAGTAGTTACTAACGACGGACGTGTAGTTACATCACTATTAAAAGCAAAAACTAAAGTCGCAGCTGTTAAACAAACGACGCCACCGCGCCTTGAGCTATGTGGCGCCGTCTTACTCAGTAAATTGCTAAAAAATGTTGCTGAGGCTATGAGAATCAGTACAGATAATACTTACGCTTGGAGTGATTCTAAAATTGTTCTCGCATGGATACAAGGAGACCCATTGAGATGGAATACTTACGTGAGGAATAGAGTCATCGAAATCGACAACAATATTCATACTACCTGGTCTTATGTCGGCACTAAAAATAATCCCGCAGATCCTGCATCCCGTGGAGTTGCACCTGGAAAATTAAAAGATAATGAGCTTTGGTGGAATGGTCCGTTATTTCTACGAGAGAGAAACCTAGAGCTACCAACCTGTAAGATACCAGAAACTAATCTTGAGAAGCGAGAGACTAAGATCTGCGCTGCAACGACATTAGATGTTACGAAAACGGAAGAAGTTGACCCCATACTTACCTTGATGAAGAGATATTCTACCTGGACGAAGCTGCTTACAGTTGTCGCCTGGATCCGGAGATGGCTGCACCTGAAAGAAAAGAACAGAGAGATTAGAAATAGTTTACCTGCATTTGTAACACACAATGAACGCGAAGAGGCACTTACCGTCTGTATAAAGCTCTCACAGAGAATTGAGTTTCCAGAGGAAATAGACCAATTGAGCAACAAAAAGCCTGTAAAGAAAGAAAGCCGTTTATCTTCACTCACCCCTTTTATCGATGAAAAAGGCGTGTCACGAGTAGGAGGACGGTTAAATCATGCTGATATTGAATTCTTGAGCAAACATCCCACGATCATTTCAAAAAATAATATACTACTACCACTTATACTTTCGGAAGCTCATGAAAAGACGCTGCACGGTGGTCCGCAAATGATGTTGGCTTACCTTCGTCAGAGATATTGGCTGATTGACGCTGCTAACACTGTAAAAAGATTTTCGAGAAACTGCATGAAATGCGCTCGATTGAGAACAGCCAACAGAACACAATTAATGGGAGACCTACCTGAGTGTCGAGTTAAGCCATCTAGACCTTTTTCTATTACCGGTGTTGACTTTGCTGGCCCAATAAGCACAAGAATGAGCAAAGGTCGTGGCAGCAAATCACACAAATCCTACATTTCGATCTTTATATGTATGGTTACGAAAGCGATGCATATTGAGCTTGTCAGTGACATGACTACAGACGCATTTTTGGCTGCTTATCGACGACTGATATCAAGAAGAGGTGTATGCAGAGAAATGTGGAGTGACCACGGAACCACCTTTGTCGCAGCAAGTAAAGAATTATTAGAGATGTGGAAACAGGGCGCAGCTAACGTACCCGAGAAACTGTCTTCCTTGCTGGACAAAGAAGGCACTCGATGGAAGTATATACCTCCTGGATCACCAAACTTCGGAGGGCAGTGTGAAGCCGGTGTCAAGTCGATAAAATTCCACCTAAAACGCACGATCGGAGACAGCACCCTAACTTTTGAGGAAATGAGCACGCTGTTGACACAGATTGAGGCTTGTCTCAATTCTCGACCCCTTTCGCCTCTCAGTAATGATCCAAGAGACTTAGAGCCATTAACTCCAGCACACTTTTTAATTGGCGAGCCTTTAGTTGCATATCCAGAAAAAGACCTGACAGACATGAACCTTTATTCCCTCACAAGATGGCAACTGATTCAGACGATGACACAAACATTTTGGAAGAAGTGGCAATCAGAATACCTCACCAGACTGCAACAACGACCAAAATGGTGTACACCACAGAAAGAATTCCAAATTGATGATTTAGTATTACTAAAAGATTCTCGCTATCCACCGAGCAAATGGATGTTGGGTCGGATAGTAGCGAAGCACCCTGGACGAGACAATTTGACAAGAGCTTATGACGTCCGTACCCAATCAGGAATTTATACACGGACTGTTTCAAAGCTTTGCCCCTTGCCGGAGATTTAAAAGGACATCATCGTCCTTTGGGGGGGAGTATGTTGTGGAGTTCGGTTCGCACGCGCGCCGCTAGATGGCGTTGAGTGTCGGTTACTTCGCGTGACGTCTTTATTTTCTTGGAGTCACTAGACCCATCCCATGTTTACTTTTATTTGAGTAGTAGTTTATCAGTAAGAAGATTGTGTTAATCAATAAATAGTACAGTGTCAGTTAGTGTTTTCTTCATAGTGAGTAGTGCCCCGAAAACTTTCATTAATAACTTTATCTATTGAAAGAGACCGCATGGAAATCCGTGTATCAAGTAATTATTTAGTTTATTAAGAACAGACGGACTACTACTACTATTTGCTACTGTACAGTACAGTACAAAGAGGTATGTGTGACTTTGCTTTGTTTTGGCATTATATCACATGCGACCCGTTTCATTAAGCGACATTAAACTATATAACTCGGTGTTTTAATTACATGCCCCTAGATTTGTGAATAGTACTGTAATAAGGCAGTATAAAAACTATCGATGTGTTCGTCCATCAAATTACAAACTTTTTCCCACACTTCTGACGCCTCTTCACTATTCAATCTCCAGATTTTATGAACGAGAACATTTGGAATTCATTTAATCAATATCTAAGTAAGTGTACTATTACTTGCTAAAACAAAAATAATAATTTTCTGATTGGATGTAATGGCTAAACTATATAAATAGAATTCATTGTTTTATTGCCATGTTTTTCCATGGATGCTAAGATAAGTTTTTTTTACAAACGACACTGATGCCAAAAAAATGAAAAAATCTTACAAAATCAATGTATTATTGCGATACTAGCGAGCGAGTCAAAACTACCAACACCAGGTCGCCTCTCCGTAGCTTTCTAGCTACGGCGTAGTATTTTGTACGAACGCGCGAGCTACGCGAGAGGGTGCGAGATACCCCATGCGCTATTTTTAATGTTGTGAAGAGGTGTTTTTAAAGATCTTGCATATTATTCTTTTTTTTTGAATGAGCATAATTCATATTATCATCGCATCACCAAGAAAACACCCTATTTAGTAACTCGTGCCGTGAATGAGAGAGCTGGCAGCCGACCGGTTAGGAACGGACCATGCGCGCCAGTCAGTGTTTCATTCATCCTTACGTCGAAGAATGTAGTACTATTATTTATTCTGTGGTCGAAGAGAGTCCTGCGCCAGTACCATGAGATTACGGCGGCTTTACTCTCTAGCGACGGCGTAACTTTTTGTATGGAAAATTTTAGTTATGCGAGTGACCGCTAGAGGCGCTGTGCAATTTTCCATAGACTTTTTTACGTGGTCGATAGCGAGTAAAACCGCTGTAAATTCATGGTATTGGAGTGTGGACGTGCGTCATTTCTATCGAACTTAGAACTTGTAACGGCTTCAAGTAAATGCTAAAATACACCACGAATCGTTTAAAATCATAATTAAATACTGCTGCTGTGCTTGGAAAAGTGTTCCCATACTGGACACATTCCTGACTTTGGAGTGTAAGGACTATTCACCCGCGGCGGTCGATGCCGGAGAAAGGAGACTAAGAGGCGAAGACTGAATCGCCGCCGGAAAAAGAAGACTGAGAGGCGAAGACTGAAGATGGATGAGTGCTGCAGATGGACTTCAACATGAGCGGAACCTTAGCCTAACGACCCCCCTAAGGCCCGGTTTCCACCAAAGCAGAGAGGAGAGGAGACGGGAGGAGATGTATTTGAATAAATCAATCCGATTTCGTTATTTTCACATCTCTTCTCCCAACTTCCAATAACCTGCCAGCTTTGCAGCACAACTCCTCCCGTCTCCTCTCCTATCCGCTTTGGTGGAAACCGGGCCTTACTTATTTAATTTAATTTTATTTTATTCGGTATCTTTTAATTTATTCCTCTCCTTGATTGTCCACCCTTCTAAAGGGTGACAATACGAATAAGTACTGAATAAGAATGTAGAGAAATAACCACTTTAAGGTCAACTATCGATAGTTTGGCAACACTAGCAAAGAGGTCATCCAAGGAAATGGGGCGTCGTCCGAGATACTGGCACGCTAGCTAAATTTATACTATTGCGCTATGCTAAGACCGAGTAGTATTAAGCCATTTAATAAATTCAAGCACCCGTAGTGATGAAGTGATCTTAATATAAATTTATAAGTAGCGTTATGGCCTTTTACTTTTCATTTTTATTTGTTTAAAAACACATTTAATATATAAGTGTTTTCAGGCGGCAAATAATCAGGAGTCACTTAGTAAGTAAACCAAATTTCGGTTGACAGTCATGCAACGTATACCTATGTTTTATTTTCTGGAACACGGAAATAATAATACACCAAGGTAGATATGCAACTTGCCAATTCATACATTTACGCGGTTACGCCGCGTCGTTAGCACACCAACGCTTTCGCATGCGGCAGCGATACGGCTGAACGATCCCGACTAGGTTGCAACCACTGTCGCAACTATCACGTACAAGTACTAGTTTAACAAAATTAACTGCATTCCTTCTCGGTACCTGTTGCTAAAATACAACAATTTTTTTTGGGATTACGATGTTGGCCCCATACAAAAAGTTATTGTATTTGAGCGTGAGAATTATCCCCAAGAAAAAAATGCAGTTAATTTTGATAGACCCTATATTTATTTCAGTTAGAGCGAGATACAGCTTTATGTGAATTTAGTATGCCGCATGCAAATGACTTGAGTTATAAATTTAAAGCTTCTTGAATAGTATGCTCTATTTAATTCAAAGTTTTAAAATGCCAATATCTTACAATATAAACCCCAGATGTAAGATTGGTGTATTAATACAGCCTAAAACGTTCCAGAGCTTTTAAGCCCCACCGGAGACATTTATATTGGACGGAATCGCAGAAAATCACTTGATTTAGCGGCAAAATTCTTTCGAATAATGATATTATGACAATATGAAGCGAAAGACACCGCTATAGGCTTTTACGTTAGGCAAAACCCGTGGTATACCACGGCTTGTAAAGAAACGGAACTGGATTTGTTGCTTGCGAATATTTTCGCTTCAATACAATTGAAATAATGAAGAGTATGTACATAATGTAAATACCAAAACGATAATTAATTATTCATTCACAAAATAAAATAACTTCAACTTGACTATTATCAAACTGTTTATTTTAGAAACACGTTCGAGAAATCATTCTATGAATATTATTAAAAGCCTAGTTCACAGGGACCTGTCACCGGTTGTCTTCCCAACTTTTTCGATGCAAACAGAGGGTGAACACACCACTTAGACACCAAACAAGGGTGTATTAAGTACGAGTTAAAATTTAAATTGATTCCACCCTCGCTAGAAGATTCAAATAGTGCGCGGTGTGATCTGAAGCGGGTGATTCTGTGTTTGCGGGATTCTTTTCTGCAAATTGGTCGCCTAAGGGCGGTTAGTCACAAAAAGCGGACACACACAAACACACACATACATACACGTGAGCTGACGCCAGAGATTACATGGTTCATTTGTAAGGGAGATAGAGACATGTCTCAAAAAAGTAAAAGCCTAGAGGTTTTCTTTATTTGTTCAGCTTAGTCGTCAAGAAATTAAAGGTTTCATATAAATCGCACTTGTAAAAGGCAACTTTGGCTGTGACAGCCAAAGTTGCCTTTTACAAGTGCGATTGAAGAAGTGCGAAGAATCGAGCCCCGTGTCTTATGCTATCCGGGCGTATGCCTATACCACTCGGCCACGCGTGCAGCGTAGGTTGCGTGACACCATCAATGTTGCGAGCTTGCTCCCACAATATCCGAAGTAAATATTTTTACAAATATTTAATAATCGGTTAAGGTGAAGTCGCTTTCTTCATTTATATTTACATTTTGTTTTAATAGTGTTATGACACTATACAAACTTAAAAATATAAAATTTGAAAAAAGCAACTTTGGCTGTGACAGGCGAGGAATCGAACCCCATGTCGTACGCTATCCGGGCGTATGCCTATACCACTTGGCCACCGTCACATTAGCAATCCTGTTGAATTTTGCAAGCGCTTACTTTAACGCGTAGGCTGCGTGACATTATCGATGTTGTGAGATTGCTCCCACAATACAATTTAAAAACAAAAATGTAATTATAATGGTTTCAGTTTGAATCGGTAGAAAAGCTCTAACAAAATGAAAGATTGAAATCGTTTCACTCTGTGCATAAAAGGCAAGTTAAATAAATGAAAATTATTATAGGAATATTTTAGGATTAGTCAAATACTTCTATGTCATTGGTATCAAGATAACAAGAAGTAAGCAGAAGGATTACATATAATGAAAATCATCGCGCATGTTCTAGTAACTGATGACTTCATGAGTTGGTAGATAAATTCACGAGTCCCATTCCATATTGTGATTTTCATGTGAAGCCTTTTAATAATACATCCTTAGCGCAAACCTACACACACATAGATAGTATACATGCACACGCGTATACAACGACGCGCCGTGATTACACGCTTCATTTGTAAGGGGAAGACATCTGGCTCAAAATGGTGAAAGTTTTCGTGATAGAAAAAAGTGGCCCGCTGAACAGGATGCGCAGGTTTTCACTGAGGTATGATAATATATCTTTGACACAAACACATAACAATCATGTGTTTTTAAACGGATGATTTCGTCTTTTACTGGTACACTGGCTGGCACTGGCTTTAAAAAGAATCAATCATTTTCAAAAATGTACCTGATGATTTTAAAAAAGTTATATTTAAGAATTCCAAAAATGTAGGTACAAGCAGCCGAAAAAAATAACTTCAATTCGTATGATAATAAATTCAATATAACAAAACAATGTTTGCCGTCACAATTAGTCATTTCAACAATTTTAAAGAAAATTCAAATTCCTGTTGCGGATCGTTTACGATTTGTACACAAAAACTCGCTAGAGGCGGATGAGCTGTAATATCATGCAAATTTCCCAAGGTTTAAGTATGAAATTCGTTTTATTTTTTTCCTTTCATTTTCTCCGGGTTTCGGGTCGACTCGTAAAAAGCTTTTACATTCGCGTCGCTTACAAAGTTAACAAAGGCGCGACTATTTTCGTAAGCATGTTTAATTGACAGCGTTTTTCGATCTATTACAGTTAAGTGGAACAAAAGAAAGTAGGTGTTTTCACATTGAATTCAGAACAAGATAAATCTAGTACTCTCTAGAGCTTCATTTTAAATGAGAATAGAAAAAAAATGATAATTTGTTTGAAAAGCAATGAAATAAAGTGGTAAAGAATTTATAAGAAACGGATATATGTGTATATACTCAAAATAATTTTGCATGACATGTTTCACTAAGGATCAATCAGTCGTGTGTAAATTGAGGATTTTGATTACGGTAAAATTAATATTGTTAGTTGAAATAGCTTTCTAAGTTTTCAACATGTAAATAGGTAAGTCAAGAACTTTTCGTTTTTTAAGCATAATGTTCAGTGGGAGGTACATCGGGCCGAACGTAATGGCACATGCATAATCGCATATAGCAAGGTTGTCCCTTTACTTTGGGATGCCCTTCGAACATCTGCCGAAATCAATCTTAAATATTGAATTTGCGTCGTAATCCGATCGAAAGTTTTACGGGAAACGAGTTTCTATTACGATTTAACACAATTTGTTTCGAGTTTTCACCTTCCTCCATTTGTAGGTAGGTACTTCAAACTTATAAGCCGGGAATTTCGGATTTTAATTGCAGACGTGGGCACAAATATAATGTAATTTTGTCTGGTTGTTACTAAATGTATGATAACTTCGGTTTTTGAGAGTTTGAACGTAAATTATTGTAATTTGTTTGAAGCTTACAAAGTATCTACTGTAGCGCGGTAACTTTACGGTGCTTCGCGACTCCTGAATCTGATAATTTTGTTCTCATTAATGAAACCAATAGAAGTACTGCTGGATGGTTTGTTTTTTTAGGTCTATCGATACATCGATTGTCTTGCGCTGTATATGGGACAAAACTATAGATACTCTCGAATGTTATGAGATTAAATAAAAAAACCAAAAGTTCGCGTATAAACAGGATTTGAAACCCCTACCTCTGGCAAACCAGGCCAAAAATACGATTGCAGCAATACTATCGATTCTTATCGATACTTTCGATATGTTATCTATGATGGACTATCGGACTAACGCTAACGTGTATCTGCCATACGTGACGTCTAGGTTAAGAGCAATCTCACTCCAAGCAAAGAGAAAAACAAAATGGTATCGCGTCAAAAAATAAAATAAAACAATTATGCGCAGTGTTTTTGCGTTGCATAATGTTAATCGGATCGCAATAAAGCTTGCCATCATCAATATGTACTGCGCGTACTCACTTGTATTATTTCCCAGATTACTGCTGTTATCCGAATTTTCCACGGTCCATACTGTTTCAGGGTTCAGTTGACGTTGATACAATTATTTACTATTTTGGCAATTAATTTAGGATCATCCGCCCTTAGATCCCTTACAACTGACACTTTTGTCTCTCTATCAGTTAATTGCGTGAGCCGCGATGTTAACGCTCGTTAGCATCGCGACTGTATCGATACAAAAAGTAGCTTAAGTGTGTTTGGTTGATATTTTGCAACTGCGTCGATGCTGCGTCGCGACTGCATCTCTGGTAAAAATCGCAATGTGCAAAGGGTCTCAAATTTAATAACTTTATAAAAAGTAAAAACCGTCTTGAAAACCAAAATGCACTAAAAAGTTTCTAGACCATTCAAAGGAAAGGAAGGTGCCTTTAAAATTTGAGGGTTTCCCTCGATTACACCAAAATTGCATCATCGGATCCGTAATTGGCAACAATGGGACCAACTAGAAGGTATACCCTCTAAGTGGGGGAAAAAATGATCGAATCGGTCCACAAATGACTCAGATATGAGGCAACATGGATACAAAAAAAACATGCAGTCGAATTGATAACCTCCTCCTTTTTTGAAGTCGGTTAAAATGTTATAGTACTTTCTTTACCTACAAATTATCACTCTTTTTTCATTCGTTACTGCCACATTTGATAGGGACACGAAGAGACATAAAGATTTCATTCATTTATTTATTATTTCATTCCAAATATTGCCACAAAATTAGAAGTATATTTAAATTTTTTTAAAGGTATAATTGTAGATGGAATGTTAACAGCTCGAAAATTTATTAAATACTACTGAATGGTACAAAATAAATACGGAACCAACCTATAGCGTTCCGAACGGTCTTTACTATTTTTATAGCCCGCGGAAGGCATTAAGGGCGCTGTGATGGGCGCTACAGAAACTTCGCTGTTAAGCCTTCCTCTTTTAAGTGCCCACCTTATTAATTAATTAATCCGTCTGTAATCAGAAGTTTTAAAGGCAACTTTGTAATTAACAATTTTCTATCGAAAAGTTTTTACTATTGAAACTCCGTTTCGGTGCGTGTACGTGACAAGATTAAATTAAATTTAATAATTAAATAGAACCTAAGTTATTGGTAAGTTAACAAAAATTTACCAGTTCAAAAAACTTTTTTCTGATTATTTTTATCAGCAGCCATCTATAAATATTACATTATATTTATAGATTAAAAAAAAACATTTCGAATAAATCGAACTTATTCTATTACAGAAAACAGATTAGTTACATGAAACTTAATCTCTTGCTCCTGTCTTTGTTATATAAATTAAACATTTTAATGATTAAATTCTTACGGACAAAAATGCAAATATGCAATACAATACTAAACATGTTTAATAACATCTAGTCTTGGAAAATATTATGATATAGTTCATGCAATAAAATTGCAGTCTGGAAGCTTTAAATTCTCGTTACAAAAACAGATATTCCATGCGAGAAATTAAATTCCAGTACTAAATGTATTTCTGCTCGTAATAACTATTTATTCAGCCTTGATTACTATGTTTTTTGGGCTCAATAAATCTCAGAGTTTTTCCCTTTTTTTCCATTAGCTATTAGTGGTTAGCTAAAGTGCTATTTTAAAATCGTTTCCGTCCTTTGGGGACACCGTAACTTTTAAATCAATATTTTTTCAATCTCTAAATGGCACGTTCGTAATACTCAATAAAACCACTTTAAGTAAGTTCAATCATCTAATCAATATCCTTTAACTCATGATTTCCGTTAAGGTAAAATATATATTTTTAAGCAATTTTAGATGACTACTGCGTAGGTTTATAAAACAAACTTTTAAATAATGAATGCATACTAAAATACAGTCGAGCTAAAAACCAGTCAGATGGAAACATAAAAGTAAAACACTCGAATAAAATATCGGAGCACCAAATGCCCTGTCGCCCATAGAATCGTATGGTGTTAATTTTTTGTGTGGCTGAGAGGCTTTTAGGGGACAATGATTAATAGTCAGTGTGAAACACGTATCTCTCTTTCACTACAACCAGAATAACATGACCTTCCCTTACCTCTCCTGTGTATACAAAAGAGTTTGAAGGTAAAGAAGGTAACGTTAAGAGTGATAGGTCAAAGTACTCTGGCGTAAATAATGTTTGAAAAGTGCGTTCAGAACGGAAATGCTCTGAAAGAATTGATCGTGTCATTGACTCGGTATTAGCATTGAGGACAGTTGAAATCAATTTATTCGGTTTCGAGATTCTCAACAAGGAGCTGAATTATTTTTCCTTTTTTAAGTGTAGTGAATTTCGGTCAAATGGGGAAATTACTTTGGACGTTGTTAAGTAATGGTTGATAACTTTGAAGTCTAGATTTAGTACCAGTAGAAGTAGGATTTGAAAACCAACGTAACGCAATCATCACGTACTGTGGCCCTATTTTTGAATCACTTGCTTGGATATGGTGTGTAATTTTCGGTAGAAAAATAATTGATAATCATCGAAAACAGAGCGAAACTCATAAAATGAGGATATTTTTTTCAAGCACTCCTATGTGGAGTTAAACTGATATTTATTCGAAAATAATGAATATAACACGGCATTGGAACGCGAGTGATTCAAATATAAGGTCCTTGATGTGGTTAAAATTAATGATGTTATTTTTAAATTCCAACCTTATAGCCAACGGCGCCGATTTTAATTAAAAATAATTGCATTAAATAATAAATCGAAAGCAAATTGAATACCACAAAAAGCAAAAAATGATCCGATTCCAGAAACAGATATATAAAAAACACCGTTAATGTTCCCTAATAAAAAGGGGCAAAACAGCTTTACTTTCCCGCCCATTAAAACGGGAAGATAAGCTTAGACGCTGTCAACTCATACATCGTTAATTTCGGGAAAACTCCGGTTTTTATTGTCCGTAATTTTTCTTTGCCCACAAAATATATTGTTTCGCCGACATGTGACACAATTTATGCATCTATCTCGAGCGGATAAATACTTTAAAGGCCCATCCACATACAACAGTGCCGACACGTGCCAATCGTGAAAAATGATGGTGGTGTTCAGTGATCATTGTCACTGACGAGTGCGGATAGCGTCGTACAAAATGTATGCTACAATATCATTTTTTACTGACACTGATGGCTACGTTACTGATCGGCACGACTCAGAACTGTGCCGGCACTGTTGTATACGGATCGGCCTTAAGGTGGGTGGTAGTGCAACAAAATGAAGGCCATGAGCATGACTGACCACTTTTTAATAACATTATTGCTTTTTATAAAGATTAAACAAGAAACCAAAAATTTACGCACGGGCAGTACAATTTTTTTTTGGTTTCTTATTTCATATTTATGCATGTAAAATATGACACTGTAAGTGTTAAAAACATTCTAAACCATTACCATTATTGCTGCTTGCAAACTAACATAATAAAGCGAATCGAAATCATTTTAAATTTTGATATTCACATTAATTTGCATCTGTCGTAGCAAAATATTAATTTACCAGCTATCATGAAGTAGAATATTGCTCGTTTTTTTCTACTTTTAAAACACTTATTTGGAAACTATTAAAATGTGGTTTTAAATACTTATTGGCTATTAAATAATGAAATCATCGATTTTATTTACAAAATCATTTCAATACCTATTTTTCTAATTTTATTATCGTATAACAAAGGGAACTGATGATGTCTGAGCCGAACATCATTGGGGAGATAAAGGCCGTTGGCTCGGGCATTTGGAAAGAATGCCGGAAGAAGGGCGGTAAGGAAGGCGTACACATTGGGCAGCCTGTAGGTCGTCGACCGGTCGGCCGACCGCGATACCGGTGGAGAGATGAAGTGGCCAAGGACCTACGCGCCCTGAATGCAGAAAACTGGAAGAAGATCGCTCAAGACAGGGCGAGCTGGCGCCATCTCGTATCGGAGGCCAAGATCCACTTCAGGTCGCTGAGCCAACGGAGTAAGTAAGTATAACATAGGGAAATCCTGCGAAAGATTCTGGGGCCAAGAAATCTGGAAGATGAAAGGTTGCGGAACAGGAAGAACACGGAGATTGGAGACCTAGTGTCCGAACCTAGCATTAACCTAGCATTAGAGACTAAAGCTGCTAGGCTTCGATGGCTCGGCCACTTAGTGGGAATGTAAGGGAGTCATGCCGTGAAGAGAGCGTACTGAGACATCTAAATGGGAGACGCTCGGTTGGACGTCCTAGGTGGCGCTGGAAAGACGTTATAGCTGACCTGCTCAACCTCGGTCATAGCGATTGGCAAGAATTATCGCAAAACCGAGATGCATGGCGTGATCTCGTGTCCGAGGCCAAGACTGACTTTGGGTTGTTAAGTCACCCTAGTAAGTAAGTAAGTAAGTAAAACAAAGTGTTTTAGATCCAAGTAATAAAATGGTTGGAACTTAAACTATCAACAGACATCACTAGTCCTCTTTGAGATGGTTTATCACCTTAGTTATTTATTCTCCGTAATTGATTGGACGAGAGCAAATAAGTCAGTGTCTCCGTAACAATAGAATTGTGTGGTTCTGTGTATCATTTGGCTGTAATAAATGATATTCTCCGTTTAATTACCACTTTTGTGTGAGGCTACGAGCAGAGGTGGAATTGTGTAAAGCAATCGTATTCATTTGACAGTTCAAATCGTACGCTATGATCTGTCAAACGCTTTGTTCTTTGGCATTTGACAGATCATACCGTACGTTTTGAACAATCAAATGAATATGATTGCTTTATACAATTACACTTCAGGTATTTTGTATCTAGTTCCAAATCAGTGAAGGTTGCATAGTAATCATCATTGTTTTGTTTACTTGGTTGTTAAATTAGCTTTTGTGTTTGTAAGTAAAATTATAATGATTTCAATAATATAATCAACGATAAAAGGTTACCTCGTTTTAAGTGATAATATTTAAAGACCCGACTCAGCACAATAAATGATTTATTTTTTGTAGAAAACAATTTGGGTTTTATAGCGTATAAAAAGTTTTTGAGAAATTTTGAGACTAGGGTAATATTTTTCTGCATATATTGTTTGTATCAATTTAGGTTAAGATTAGAGAAAAAAAAGATTGGGCACTGAAATGAGGCGAAGCCGATGACGTTGATAACCTTTTAAATTGTCAGCGTGCGGTTTTCAAAAATGTTTTTTTCTTCGTTAGAGAAAATTATGAGAAAAGAACTCGATTTTCCAAAAAAAAAGGATAGTATCCTGTTTCTTTGCTGTATACAAAGACACAATTAAAATGATTTGATCTGATATTATGTTCAAACTATGTATTATAGGTTAATAGGAATAAAAAACCGATCCACCTCTTTCTTTCATATCCTGGCATTTCTTTAGTTTAGTACAGTCTCTTAAGGACCGAATTCTACGTATACAGGGTGTTGTTTTGGTCAACGACGAGCGACGACAACGATGAGCAAAATTAATTTCTTTTTGCGATACTAGTAAGCGAGTCAAAAATACCAACACCAGGTCGCCTCTTTGTTGTTTACTAGCTACGGCGTAGTATTTCGTGGATACGCGCGAACTCCACGCGAGGGTGCGAGTTTTCCCATTCAATTTGTATTTTTTTTAATGTTGTGAAGAGGTCTTCTTTCATAAGACTTGCATATAATTTAAAGTTTTATTTAAGAATAAGTATAACTCATATTATTATCCGCGAGTTTGATGTCACAGACTAAAACAGCATCCAGTATAAATGTATGTGATAAACTGATGATACCAAAAACGTACTTTCATTTAAACCATAAGATTGCCTCTCGTACCTAATCCATGTGATAAATAAGCTACGAACATATTCATATCGGGCCATTTCCATCTCCTCAAGTGGCTGAAAACAGCTGGCCTAAGTTTTATTGCGTGTCATTATACCCTCCTTAGCTGGAGCGATGTGAAACATTTCTTACCTGGTTCCGATATTGCATCCGTAACGTATGAAGGTTTACATGTATATGGCGTGCTTAGGTTTCCCCTGAAAACTGATCTGGTTACTGATAATTGTACCTTATGATATAAAATTTTGGTATCAAGTTAGGTTGTAGTTATAAGAGATGCGCGCGTCTGTATGTAGCCTTCGATAGAGCCCCCCTCAGTGTGGTCCTAGCCAATGTAGAGGACTGTCGTGTTGGGCGCCGCCCTGCCGAGTTAGACGCGTTTCGTAAGGTTTCATTTACCGGTGTTTGCGAGTGTTGTGCCACTAACTGATTGTGCTTGGACTTGTTTGTTGACATGGATTTGTGAGGTATGTCATACGTTTTTATGCTAATTGGAACGTCTTGTTGGCTTTTTAGAGGAAAAATAGGTAGATGTGTAATTGTTTATGGGCATAATTATACATTAAGTATGAAAAATAGATACCTAAATCATAAAAAAACATACATTTATGAAGGTAAAGTTTATCAAATTATAATTACTTTAAAATAAAATGCGTGATAAAAATTTTCAATGAAAAAATTCGGTATAAATACCCTCCGTTTTTTATTATTTTTCTAATTTAAGAGACGAATTAATTTGAGTCTTTACACTATGTGCGTAAACTGTTGTGTACCTAAGTTTGATATCATTCACCGACTCAAATGAGTTCGTTTTTCTTATATAGAAGACCAAATGTTATTTTAAGCTACTATTGTGATTTTTTCAAAGCAGTTTAATATTTGAAATATATTTTTTTATTTCTTGGTTATTAATTTTGGCTCATACATACAGACATAAAAACTATGAAATTTTGCTTCACAAATTACCATACTCGACTATAATCCAATCCAAATAATTATCCAAATCCAACGATACACTATAAGAATACTGAAATCCTATTTAAAATTGAAAAAAAAAACTGAAACGTATCGATCATTATATGCACACGGCAGCAATGCGTAACAGATTTCAGCTAAGAGATCAAACAAACGGCCGGCAAATACCCTTAATATGTTGACGGCCAGCCATCGTCATCGGTCGGCTGTCGACATGCCGCCATAATATAAATATTGGACACCAATCACATAAATTGCTCTGATGCCAAAGTAAGTAGCATATGCACTTGTGTTATGGCTATCAGACATACTGGTGGTACCAACACCCAGACCCGAGACAATATCGAAAATTTAGATTTCAACATTGACCGGGAATCGAACCCGGAACCTCGGAGCGGCGACGCCTTGAACCCAGCGTGCATAGCCACTACACCACGGAGGTCGTCATCATAATATGAACAACTTAGGGTTTGTCCTACGTAGAGCGAAAAATTTTTTCAACATTAAGGCAATTATAGCTCTTTATAATGCTTTAGTTAGAAGTCAGTTGGAACACAACGCAGTAATCTGGTCTCCACATGAAGCTAAATATAGTATTATGGTGGAGCGTGTGCAAAACAAATTTATCAGATATCTTTATTTAAAACTGTACGGTGTCTACCCGTTCTTTCCTCTGATGTATCCTACCTTGTTTATTCTAGGCATGGTGGGATATAATGAGCTTAAAGTACGAAGGAAATTTGCTCTTACACTTTATATTTACAAAGTTTTGCGTGGTAAGCTGCATAATGCAGCTTTGTTGGAGCGGCTGGGGCTCTGTGTCCCTAACAAATACGTTTGGCGCCGACGTCGCCCCCCGCTGCTGGAGGTGCCGTCGGCAAAAACAAACCTGCTCAAGGAGTCGCCCTTGACGCGCGCACTCCGCACTCTTAATATTATAAACAATAGATTAGATCTGTTTATTTGTACCCTGAGTGAATTCAACAGAGTAGCACTAGCGGTAATTTGTTATAATAATTAATTAAATAGAAACTTTGTGTAATACTTTGTGATTAAATAAGCATATGGCTGTACTGTCGCATTGGGTGATAAATCCTGTAATGATAGTATAAGTTAAATAAATAAATACAAAATACAAATAAATATGCCGCTGATGTGTACAACCACTAATTGTATAAAGGTTGTCATAATCATATTTTACCACAAACCAATTCATAAAACCAATAGCATATTTTCCCCTTCAGGCAAAAAAACGAAACCTTTTTAATATTTGATCAATTACAAGTACGTATCTCTACTCCGCCGAACCTTCATTTCTGAGAATGTCATACGCAACGAACCTAATCAAATAGAAGACAGTTTCGATATCCCAATGGTAGGTAAGCGGCTTGTTATTTTTGTAAGACCAAACAATAACAGGTCATCCCGACAATGTTTTCTCAACATCCCGCTCTTTGTATTTTCCTTGCCCTCATCTAAACCACTTGTATCAACACCGAACACGGAATTTCAAAAAAGGAACATAAATTACACCAACGCTTGTTCCGAGATGTCAAAAATAAAAAACTTTAATGTCAGGAATAAAGTCGTTTAAATCTATTGTCATCTGTGATATCGTTGTTACTACAGTTCCAATACTAACGGAACTGCTAATAAAAATAGTTTTGAATAAGATTGGGCTCTAAGGCCTTGATTTAAAGGTGGTGTGAAGGAAAAGAGTAGAAGATTTATGCTGGTCGAAAATACAAAGCAGTAACGATAAAACAGATAGCAGGAGGCGTTACAAAGGCGCGTGTAACAAAGCCCACACGACACGTTTTGACGGCCTACGTCCGCTAAGATTTTGCTGTTTTCCAATAGAATCTTACGTAGGTTTTAGACATAAAAAAACTGCGCAGGTTTGGACGTAATTTTCTAATAACCTCTGTTTTAAAAATCGTTTAAAATGTGGGCATACGCCTAAAATATCTAACTTTAAAAAATAATACTGACTATTCAAATATTATTGATAGGATTAGAGTTTTACATCAATTTGATTTTGATTATGTATTCAATCATATAAAAACTAAAAATAAAAATCAAAATAACGACAATTGTTTAAGTTGTTTAGTCTGTTTTTTAAAGGTGGTTTATTTTCCAAAGTATTTTTTAATGATTTTAATTTATTATCTATACCTAAAAAACTACTGGACCGATTTTAATGAAACTTACATTGTACCCTAAATTGGAATCTACCTCATTGAAATTAAAGAATCACTTTGCTATGACTTTTCGTTTTCGAATAATCCATGGACAAATGAATAATAAAAGCTTAACTAGATCAACATACTCAAATATTATAAATATACAACGATATCACATACATATTAAATTGATTACCTCCTTTTTGAAGTCGGTAAAAGTTACTTTGATGTAAAATAGTAAGAATATCTTATAAGAAGCGACGCCACTGTGGTAAATGGAATCTTAATCGGATAAATTATCGTATTTTTATGACACTAAATAAATATAAATTGTTTTCAATCCTCGTTTTGCAAGCTGAATGAATTATGAAACCCGTTTCGAAAAGTCACAAAGATACAAATTACAAACCAATAATTGCGTTACAAACAATCGTTGCAAAAACATTCATTTTGCGATAATTTATATCCCACATGGGAAGCAAACAATTGTCCTCATTGGAGTTTCAATTTGGGCTGAATAATCTGAACAATTTATACATTTTATCTTCTGTCACATCAAGCGGGTATCTATTACGGAATTGCAATTTGATAAATCGCCAAACATTATTATGGGCGGCAAAAGAAATGGACGTACTCAACTTGAAACGATACTTTGACTGAACAACCGGACCGAACGAAACCGAACTCTATTTCTTTCAGCCACAGTTCATTTCATGGCTACAAAAACGTTTCAGCCCGTAAAATAAGTATTATTAACCTATAAGGAAACCATAACGACGCGGACACTATGATGAAAGCGAGTCTTTTAGTAAATTGGTCAGACGTTGAATAACATTATTTTTCGGGTAATTTATTACCGCGGTACGATACCTTATTTTGAACGTTCTATTTTAACTTCGATTATAATTATATGAAGCCTCATATCAATTATTTCATACAGACCAGAAACTGTGAATAAGTTAAACCAATGTTGGCGCAAAGAGAAAATTTTGATTTTAAACCAAACACAAAACATAAACAGGCTTTGTATAATATTAATTTTCTCGAACCAGGGGGTCGATTCTCGCGCAAATTCGTATACGAAAAAAGTTCACCGATCGAATTTTCTTTGTCGAAGAAAAAATAGTTTTTGTTTTCTTAGGGTCACGATTTTTAAGGTTCCGTAGCCAAATGGCTAAAAAAACGGAACTCTTATAGTTTCGTCAAGTCTGTCTGTCTGTCAGTCTGTTTTTCTGTCCGTCCGCCATTTTATTCTGTAACTATAAGCACCACACTGTTGAAATTTGGAAGGAAGAAGTCCTGTTAACCGCTTTACGATTCTTATACAAAAATATAAAAACAATGATTTTGAAAAAAAATTGGTTTTAGTTTCATGTATGGGAACCCCCCCCCCCCCTCCATACATGAAACTAAAACAAAAAATTTCTAAAAACTATTTTCTCTAAAAGTCTAACGTTTGCGAGATATACGCTTCTAAAGTGGTAAAATGGGGGTCCGTCCCCCCATTTAACTTCTAAACTAAGCTAGTGTAAATTTTGAAAAATATATATAATGTAGACCTTAACAAATACTTTCAACGAAAATTAGTTTGGACGAGATCAAACTTGTAGTTTTTGAGATATAGCACATTTTAAACAACCGCAAACATAACTTTAGTTTTTATACAAACACTAACAAAAACAAAGTTATATTTGCTGTCAACAAAATATTGTGGTATTTTAGCTTAGTGGAAGTAAGTGGTTGCACGGAACCCTCAGTGGGCGAGTCCGACTCGCACTTAGCCGGTTTTTTATGTATTTAGATTTTGTTTGTGCTATAGTTTTTTTACTTGTTGTTTTAGGTAAAACGGTTAAACTCGCAATCTAATTACCATACGAAAAAAGTTCGATTGCCGCGAGAATCGGCCTCCAGATGTAAAACATTTAAAGTTTCACTTAAACTTAACACTTAATTAGTCAAGTGATGTGTTTCAAAAGCTGATTACATCATCCAAGTATTTTATTGCGCTGTTAATACAGTTGAAACATAAACAGTCAGTATCAAACGTCTATTTACGGAAGACGCATTTCCAAAACAAATAAATCGAGCTCCAATTCTTATATTATTGAAGCGTGGTAGTAAATTACAAGCTCGATTTTCTCCATTTTGCCACCCGTGAGGAGCCATCGCGTGTGTCTGTTCAGCCCTTTGCACGCTATACCTTAATTTTCGAACAAGTTTCCTTTACACCTAACGACAGGTAGAAACTGAATGTAAGAGGTCGGTTAGTTGGAGCTTATTTTAAGCAAAGATACTATTATATACGACATCTATTACGAAATACTGCATGTCTTCAGATGGAAATAGGTGACGTGCTTAAATACAACTCTTTAGTTTTTTTATTTTATTTATATGGAATGTGTCCTTACTACCATTAAAAAAGTAATTAAAAGTAATATTGGACACCAATCACATACATTGCTGTGATCCCAAAGTAAGTAGCTAATGCACTTGTGTTATGAAATCAGACACAACGGTGGTACTACAACACCCAGACCCGAGACAATATCGAAAATTTGGATTTCTATATTGACCCGACCGGGAATCGAACCCGGGACCTCGGAGCGGCGACGCCTTGAAACCAGCGTGATTAACCACTACACCACGGCGGTCGTCGTACCATTTTACCATGAGTGCTAATTCTAAAAAAAATAACTTAAAATATTGACTACTGTAAACTATAATCGTCAACTAGTAACAAGGTTAATATACCCATAAATAGGTTTCCGTACACATGGTAAGAAATCTTTAAGCTTTAGTGCATTTTACGGTTTCAGTTCTACCAAAATCACGATAATCGTTCAAACGATCGCGATCGGAATCGGACGGTCGTAATTTCGGAACGTACTAATCGTTAGGTCTGTTATACACCGCATCCTGCTTACGTAGGCAACATTCACTTTCAGGGCTCACGAAATCTCGTCGTCAGAAGGGCTCGCTCTGAGATTAGCCAGGGTGCGAGATCACGCAATGCGCATGAGATGTTATGTGATGGATGACAGTGTGATACTTACCTTACCTATCTGACGGTGTAATTGTGGCGAAATTATCTTGTCGCATTCAAACGTTATTGGAACAGAAAGTTGTGCCGAAACTTTATATTTACCCGAATATTTATTTATGGATTTAAAGAAAACTATGAAATGTAGTACTAGCAAGAATATCTAGTGTTGAAACCGTTAGGTATGTACCCATCAATGAGCTGAAACGGATTGAATACCAGTCCTTACTATTTATTTAGAATCGTTTTGATGAAATAAGACTATTACCTAACCTAATATCTTAAGTTACAACGTTTGATTCAAACACGTTTGACAGACCAAACAAGATAATAACACGAAAATCGTTTGAGTTGACGAGCGGCCCTTATCTTCTTTACCTTATTGGAAAAACTTTGTAAGTAATTTATTGTACGTGTGTAACTCTAGGGTGCAAGGATCAGGCGATGTGTTAATCCAAGCTGTCATGCGATGAGTAACAACAATGCTCAGACAGTCCCGGGTTTAATTCTCTATTCTGTAAGTCGTGGCAAATTTATGAATGTTGGCGTCTCAGTCTCTCTTAACAAAGTAACAGTGGGTGCGACCGAGTTAGCTAGCGTTGAAAGTATAGATACCGTCGAAAGGAATAGGAGCTCTTTTTGGCTCTGATATAATAGTTTTGGCAAGAAAATTGGCCTGTTGGGGAGCAGACGTCTTTATGTTTAATGGTACTAATATTTTTTTTGGGTAGTGCATTTTGTTTTTGGTACTTATGTTGCTGTTGATGATTGCACGTTTTCCGGGCTCGCATTTTACTTAATATTGTATTATATCAAATTTTTATGTTTCATAAATAATTTTTGTCTTGGTTTAATTGTGATAGTTTATTTCATTTCCTTTAAATGATTTCTGTATTGAAAAATGCCAAATTAAATCTATTCTGTATGTAGAATTTTGATTTAGTTTGAATGTTATGTCAAATAGGTTTGTTATGACAAGGGAAAGATATTATGATTCTGTTTAATTTATGTAAAACACCTCAACCTTTTATGCAAACGGTGTCTTAAACCATTAGTAAAGTTGTCAGTTTGCCGCGCAACAAATCCTGCAATCAGGTGGCTTCAAGTCCTAAGTTTCTAAACTACTGAGACGTGGAATACTCCAAACTTCAGCATCACTTAATGACGACGATTGTCTAAACTCCAACGGGAGGCGACAACTTGGAACATGCGAAATGCATTTACGAAGGTCAAGGCAACCAACTAAACGTGAAAGCGCCAATTAGATTAACAGCGAGAGGATCGTCACGTAAATTGTCCAGAAGGGGGTGCATTCGACCCCTCTTTCCAACGTTTAGTGAGTGAGGGAGATAGACGCTAGTAATTACCCTGCTGTGGTCAGGTTTATGAGGTATCGTAAGACTATGTGGAGCGTAGCGCTCATGCTTTAACGATACCTTGTAAATGTGAAAACTAGATTAAACGATGTTTTTGAGAGTTTTGTAGCCAGTTACGTTTATACTGCTGGCGTAGTTCATGAAATCAAATTGCATATGTAGAAGGATTAAAATAAATACTACCGATTAAGTGACTTATAGTTAATAAAATTTTAAGTCATGCATGAAGCCATAACCTAACACGACTTGTTAGAATACATAATTTCGTAATTTGACATAATGCAACACTTATATAAAACCTCCTACCTGGTGTAACAAAATTTATGAGTGCAATGACAAGGGAGCGCTATCCACCTAATGTTGCAAAAACTGTCCTTTGAATCCACCGGACAATCAATTCGTCTCGTGTCGCGGTAAAAATATTTTGTCCATTCTCGTCAAACCCGAGCCCGCATAGAATTAATATGGCCGTTTAACACCCGTGATGCAGTTTTAAGAACGACCCACTAACAATGGACCAATGATTATGTTACGGCGGCCATAAAGTAATAATGTTGACATTGTACTAGCCACTATTGTTTACTTCAAAGTGGTTAGTGCTTAGCATAACAATCTCGGCAACACCCACGATGAAGTCACTAAAGAACTTACTGCGATGGAAGAGAGTCGAAACTTCAGTGGCGAAAAGAATACAAAGTTGTATAGATTTCAGTTTAGATTTTGGACGTTCGTGGTGCGCGGCCGGTGATTTATATTCGTCTTTTGTTTTTGGCTGTTTAGTAACAGTATCAATAGCACATGCTCTCGGAAGGTCGTTATTCTTGCATTGTGCCACCAGTATTGTCTACAGAACGACATCGTTAGTAAGTTGGCGGGTGGTCGTGCATTGAAATTCTATTGGTGACATGATAAATCTCCAACAGTTCATTCTATTGCCAGAACCCATTCGTGTAATTGTTTCGATTACACATTTTTATGTAAATCGTCAATGTTCATTCGAAGTTGGATTTCTCAGTTGGATTGTAGCCATGAATATTCGATATCATCAGTGTAAGAGCGAGATAAAAATATGTTTACAGCCTTATCTATTGTACGATTTTAACTATTATGTATCTAGTATCGTCGATATAAATCGAAAACTTTCATTGTCGTTGGATATTTTTTAGTGATGTTACAAAATCGATTGTCATCTTTGATATATTGCGTAAAGGACAACAAAGAGAATTCCGTCCGTTTGTCAAAATAAAACGCCATCGACCCACGCGTAACATGGGATATCGTTTTAACACCAGTCAGTGAACACGCGGTGACAATTGAGTCACGAGATCCAGTTTATCTCATTTCTTGCTCACAACATTTTTATACTGTGTCTCTGGGGTTTGGGAAACGTAAAATATTTTCATTGTTACGTTTCTGATCGGGGCCAAAAGCTTATTACAGAACCAAACTATTGTGTTAGGATACTGGTGATCTGTGATGTTTCCCATTGTAATTCTTTGGTTCCGAACAATAAATGACCATTAGAAACAGTCTTTGTTGCTGGCAGCTGTTTTATAGAGGATCTCTATCCAAGCGAGAGGTTTATTATATTTAATAAAGAGGAGCGTAGTTAATGGACATGGATTTATGACAACTGTAATAACGTTTTGATTTATCATCAGTGCTATGTCGCAGCTTTCACAAAGAAACTTACAGAAAATAGTATATTTCCTTCTAAGTGGGAAGAACTCTCTTGAAAATAACAAGTTGTCTCTCATAATACATTTTCCTACAACAGCACTTGTAAAATTCACCATCCTCAAAAATAGTGAACTATGAGACACTTAAAAATATAATGAGCACTGTCTGCCCGATACACATTAGTTGTCAGCCAAATAGCCCTCGGCTTAACGAAGGCCGAAATAAAGGCAGACAAAAAGCCAGCTCTTGAGGTTCAGGGGCATGGCATTAGCACAGGCTTAATGAGGCGTGAGAAAACCTTGGAACCGGTCCAGGTCGCCTTGTAAACAGAGAAATTAAAAGTGAAGCTGCTACAGAAATACCTGACTAGGACTAGGATACCTGTGTTGCAAATTTTAATTAACCTTTGAAGGCGACAAAAGTCAAACCTTGCTAAGACAGTGTTTTGGAAACTGAAACTTTACGGGTAGTCGAATGAAACGAATATCATTCAAAATGAGAAATTAAATAACCGTCCGAATAAAATTAATTAATTACATGAAAGAAAACACATAATGGTATTAGTTACGGCACAATATGAACATCTCATCGCGCTGTCATAAAGAGCATATAGCAGTTGCTGATAAAAATTGACTGCACAATCAAATAATAGAGAACAACATTCTTCATTACTTATCTTTTTATTAATTGAATGAAAGTTATGCCTAAAAAAACAAAGTGTGTTTAAGGTTTTATAATAACTTCTATACAATTCCGTGTTATCATTTATTAGAGATCGTGAACTATCAAATTCACTTGCGAAAGCTATATTTACATAAGAACAACACCATGGTACAGAGTTTGCCAGATTTTCAACATGCAACATGACCTGACTGTTAATGATAGAAGTTTGAAACCTAACTAGTGGATCTCGCATTTGCTTCCTTTTGTGACTTATTGAGATATTTTTTATAATTGCTATCATAATATATATAAATCTCGTGTCACAATGTTTGTCCTCAATGGACTCCTAAACCACTTAACCGATTATAATAAAATTCGCACACCATGTGCAGTTCGATCCAACTTGAGAGATAGGATAGTTTAAATCTCAAATTATAGTCGCTGGTGGCGCCGAAATCAAACCACCACGTGGAGCGGCTGGTTCATTGATGAAAATAATAAAGATTATATTTGTAGTGGACTGTATTTGGATGCGGAAGGCTCCAAATTTGCAACAACACTTAAATTAGGTGCAGACTAGAAAGAAAAAAGGAAAATTAAGGGAGGATGCGCACTCACGGTTCTCCTTATGTTGCGGATTTTCTGGATCTGCTGTGTGTCACTCACTGACACCACAATTGGTGTATTGTTCTGTGTGGAGGCTTAACGTTTAAGTTCTTCGAGGATAATAAATAGTAAAATCACGCACACGCGGTCGGTCACACGCGGCGAGGAGCGTCCTTCGCTGGCCGTCTCAGAAGTTCAACAGGAACGGCGGCAATTCGAAAATGCATTATTTTGAATGAATGCACGAATGATTGACGCCGATGATTAGCGAAACACGGCTATACGAAAGTGTGCGCATAGGACAGGGACGGGAGATAGGATTGAAGTGTTTAGCAATTAAACAGTCCACGCATTCAATTCTATTTATAGAAAAAAATAACTACGAAATCCACCAGTCGCATTGCACCCGTGCGAAGCCGGGGCGGGTCGCTAGTACTTCTATAAAATTTTGATTCAAATTTATAAAAAATATTAAAGTTTATATAAATTCGTTTTTTTATATTCCACTGAAGACTGTATGTTAAAACTTACCGCCCAATAAAAACGGTTATTTGAAGTGATTGATATGCAGATAGATAGTTTGCTATCTGAAGATGAAGATGAAAATCCTTAATATTTGAATGAATGTCGGAACCATCAAGTCTAGACACCATGTTTTAAGACCACGTCGAGTTTTCTGGCAACATTGTATCTTGACGTTAATCTTCACATGAATCTGGCGATATCCTTCTGAACGCGAGACGTTACTGCCTTCATGTTGCTTAGTAGTGTAAATTGTGTGAAATACTACGTGCTTAAGCGCTGAATTAACAACACGGGTAAATTACAGCTTGGTTTTAGCCGGGACTCGAGTAGCTCGCTTAGCTCGGCTTGGCTTATAAGTTTAAGGTCCTACTCTGTACCAAGTTGTCTGTAATCTCCAATCTAGTTCTCCTTGCCGCTCAAGCTGACTTGTTCTTAAGAGTAAAAAGGATGGCTTCATCAAAAGACTGGCGAAATTAAACAGAGTAACTTGAGCCTGAGGCGTTGGACTCGAGCCGTTTTAAGCCACTACCTTGCGTTTGTGACGTCGATTCCGTGACACATGTTTCCTGATGTTTTTTGCGGTTGCATTGAAATAAGTTGAGCTATTTGGATATGCAAACTACGTCAGGTTACTACTACTACATGCAGAGCTGAAAATATTTTTGGTTGAAACTCATCGGAAACCTATCGGCTCATCGGTAGCTCGATTGGAAAAGCGATGGCCCTGTTTAGGCAGAATCCCGCTTTTGCGCAATTTCTGGTTCCTTATTTCATCTTATAAGAATACAAAAATAATAGTGTGAGAATTAAAACATATATTTAGTAATCTTAAGGTTAGGTTCGTAGCCAAAAGTTTTGTTAACCCCAGGAATAAATATCATCACAATACAGTTTTGTTTATGACAATATCACAGAAAATGACAGCAATATACTATTAATCATATGAATAAATATTCTTTATTGCACACAATAAACAAATAATAATTACAGAAAACATTTAAATATAACTGAGAGGTACAATTCAGGCGGTATTATTGCTTGAAGCAATTTCTTCCAAACAACCATTATGCTCTATGCTTATTTTTAATGCGTTTCCTTACCCGAAGTAAGGAAAAGCATAAAGAATGAGAAGTGACATGGCGTTTTTGATGATTTAACACAGAGACAAGTGAATCTAAATATATATTTTGATTTATTTACTTTGTAATATTTTATTGATAACAAACAAGAATAAAAAAACTAAGACATGCATCATAAAAAAAACTTAAAATTTACCTATTCAAAAACGAAACCATTTCCTTGCGGCAAGGAGGCTATGATGCCGCGTGGGATAGCTATGCTAATTCTTTGAGCTAGAAACAAGCCAGCTTTATAGTAGAACTAGCGGTCCCCCGCGACTTCGTCCGCGCGTTTTGAGTTTGCTCCCTCCCCTCCCATCGCAGCGTCATGTTTTATATCCTAAAGCCTTTCTCGATAAATAAGCTATCCAACACAGAAAATTTTTTTCAAATCGGTCCAGCAGTTCCTGAGATAAGCGCGTTCAAACAAACAAACTCTTCAGCTTTATAATATACTAGCGGTCCCCCGCGACTTCGTCCGCGCGTTTTGAGTTTGCTCCCTCCCCTCCCATCGCAGCGTCATGTTTTATAATCTAAAGCCTTTCTCGATAAATAAACTATCCAACACAGAAATATTTTTTCAAATCGGTCCAGCAGTTCCTGAGATAAGCGCGTTCAAACAAACAAACTCTTCAGCTTTATAATATAACTAGCGGTCCCCCGCGACTTCGTCCGCGCGTTTTGAGTTTGCTCCCTCCCCTCCCGTCGCAGCGTCATGTTTTATACCCTAAAGCCTTTCTCGATAAATAAGCTACCCAACACAGAAATATTTTTTCAAATCGGAAAAGCAGTTCCTGAGATAAGCGCGTTTAGCTTTATAATATATTAGCGCAAGCGCACGTTGTACTTAAGCTGCGAACATTATTTTGGTGCGGAGTTATGTTAAAACTGTGATAGCTCCTAAGATATTTATTGAAATCAAATGATATAAAGGGCAACTTGGTTCTAAATGAAATGATCGTGATGATGAATGTATTTATTTTGATAAAAATTAATACCTGTGTGTATAATACACTTCTAAAATAATGCATTATTTTTTTACAAATTTATTAACATAAAAAAGGTTGTAGTAAGTCAACCATAAAAGATAGACATATGCTGTCGCGGACTTTATTATAGAACTTGTAATGCTGAACAATCCTGTCATACATGATTTTTTTGTAACTTAAGCGGTTTCCGCAGCGTATGCAGCGGAAGCTCTCAAAAGGAATATCTTTCTCCCGTTTTCGCAACATTTTTCATTTCTGCTGTAGTCTTATGAGTCGTATCTTTATGTTATATAGCCTAAAGCCTTCCTCGATAAATGGACTATCCAACGTAAAAAAAAAATTCAAATCGGGCCAGTAGTTTTTGAGATTAGCGCGTTCAAACAAACAAACAAACAAACAAACAAACTCTTCAGCTTTATAATATTAATAAGTAATAGTATAGATTAGCGCAAGCGCACGTTGTACTTAAGCTGCGAACATTATTTTGGTCCGGAGTTATGTTTAAACTGTGATAGCTCCTAAGATATTTATTGAAATCAAATGATATAAAGGGCAACTTGGTTCTAAATGAAATGCTCGTGATGATGAATGTATTTATTTTGATAAGAATAAATACCCGTGTGTATAATACACCTCTAAAAATAATGCATTATTTTTTTACAAATTTATGAACATAAAAAAGGTTGTAGTAAGTCAACCATAAAAGATAGACATATGCTGTTGCGGACTTTATTATAGAACTCTTAATGCTGAGCAATCCTGTCATACATGATTTTTGTGTAACTTAAGCGGTTTCCGCAGCGTATGCAGCGGAAGCTCTCAAAAGGAATATCTTTCTCCCGTTTTCGCAACATTTTTCATTGCTGCTGTGGTCTTATGAGTCGTATCTTTATGTTATATAGCCTAAAGCCTTCCTCGATAAATGGACTATCCAACGTAAAAAAAAATCAAATCGGGCCAGTAGTCCCCCTAGCGGTCCCCCGCGACTTCGTCCGCGCGTTTTGAGTTTGCTCCCTCCCCTCCCGTCGCAGCGTCATGTTTTATATCCTAAAGCCTTTCTCGATAAATAAGCTATCCAACACAAAATTATTTTTTTCAAATCAGTCCAGCAGTTCCTGAGATAAGCGCGTTCAAACAAACAAACTCTTCAGCTTTATAATATACTAGCGGTCCCCCGCGACTTCGTCCGCGCGTTTTGAGTTTGCTCCCTCCCCTCCCGTCGCAGATTGATTGATTGATTATATCCTAAAGCCTTTTTCAATAAATAAGCTATCTAACACAGAAATATTTTTTCAAATCAGTTGAGCAGTTCCTGAGATGAGCGCGTTCAAACCAACAAACTCTTCAGCTTTATAATATAATTAGCGCAAGCGCACGTCGTACTTGAGCTGCGAACATTATTTTGGTGCGGAGTTATGTTAAAACTGTGATAGCTCCTAAGATATTTATTGGAATCAAATGATATAAAGGGCAACTTTGTTCTAAATGAAATGCTCGTGATGATGAATGTATTTATTTTGATAAGAATAAATACCTGTGTGTATAATACACCTCTAAAAATGATGCATTATTTTTTTACAAATTTATGAACATAAAAAAGGTTGTAGTAAGTCAACCATAAAAGATAGACATATGCTATCGCGGACTTTATTATAGAACTCTTAATGCTAAATAATCTTGTCATACATGGTTTTTGTGTAACTTTAGCGGTTTCCGCAGCGTACGCAGCGGAAGCTCTCAAAAGGAATATCTTTCTCCCGTTTTCGCAACATTTTTCATTGCTGCTGTGGTCTTGTGAGTCGTATCTTTATGTTATATAGCCTAAAGCCTTCCTCGATAAATGGACTATCCAACGTAAAAATAATTTTTCAAATCGGGCCAGTAGTTTTTGAGATTAGCGCGTTCAAACAAACAAACAAACAAACAAACAAACAAACAAACAAACAAACTCTTCAGCTTTATAATATTAGTATAGATTAGCGCAAGCGCACGTTGTACTTAAGCTGCGAACATTATTTTGGTGCGGAGTTATGTTAAAACTGTGATAGCTCCTAAGATATTTATTGAAATCAAATGATATAAAGGGCAACTTGGTTCTAAATGAAATGATCGTGATGATGAATGTATTTATTTTGATAAGAATAAATACCTGTGTGTATAATACACCTCTAAAAATAATGCATTATTTTTTTACAAATTTATTAACATAAAAAAGGTTGTAGTAAGTCAACCATAAAAGATAGACATATGCTGTCGCGGACTTTATTATAGAACTTTTAATGCTAAACAATCCTGTCATACATAATTTTTGTGTAACTTAAGCGGTTTCCGCAGCGTATGCAGCGGAAGCTCTGAAAAGGAATATCTTTCTCCCGTTTTCGCAACATTTTTCATTGCTGCTGTGGTCTTATGAGTCGTATCTTTATGTTATATAGCCTAAAGCTTTCCTCGATAAATGGACTATCCAACGTAAAAAAAAAAAACAAATCGGGCCAGTAGTTTTTGAGATTAGCGCGTTCAAACAAACAAACAAACAAACAAACAAACTCTTCAGCTTAATATTATATAGTATAGATTCAATTTTAGCGCAATTTTTCTAAACAGCAATTTAGCAGAGGGTCCCCACGGCCCAAACGTTTCAACGCCAAACGGCGAAACACATAATTACTTGCATGTGAGACGTACTTGCGACGCTTGGCGTTTTGAGCCTACTCCGCTGCTGCACCAGCATTAAGGGCTGATTCTCTGAAATGGGAGGGGGCCAGAGTATCGACACAAGCTGCATCCCAAACTAAGGCCAGACCCTGTTCCCAGGGAATAAGCGTGAGGCCATCGAGTCTCTTACCATCATCACGGACCAAACTACGTGGTTCCAACGTGGAAGGAATGTTAATGGTGGCAAGAGCTCTTCTGATGGCATCATTTAGGGTAGCGTGACGGGCTAGACGCCCAGCGTTTTGCTGGCACCAAAGGCAGTGGAGACCAAATTTGTCAAACTTCTTGCCACATGAACACGTAATAGGAATAACCAGGAATTGCAAAAAAGTTAATCATAGAACCGACCACCGAAGTGATGATGTTTAAAACACATATTTCTTTTAAATTACGAGTACCTATAGCTACATAAAACTGTACCTAAACAAACAAAACGCGTTCTTCACTTGCAGTTAACACGGCGCCGCTGGCAAACACTTCACTGTATCTAGTCAGAAGATTTTGTGGGCTTAACTCTGAGATAGGATTAACTGACTTGCTGCGATGCCGCGATGGTTCGACACGAAAACTTTACGATGAACGCCATTCTTAATTTTATATCTTAAAATTATGTGTTCCTGTTTATCGTAAGTTTATAGCAGTTAGGGCACATTACGACAATAATTACAGCGTTACAACAACAAGCAAGTAAGCAATGCTAGGCAGATTAGTTACGGCATAAGTTTGCAGTTAAAAAACTTATATCCGAAGTAATAGGAGAGCCTAAAATGAGGTTAGCAACATATAATTACTCTGGCTTCGTATGTACTTGTTTATGTAAATAATTTATTTGACTGCCTGCCTGTATCTTCCACAGTGTCTTTTATAATGACTGCTAAGCATGTATTGACTAAATTCTTTGATAGGTAACTAATGAAAAATAGATAAAATATAGGTGTTTGTTTTTGGGAGTGTAAAAGTATAAAATAACTGGTGGTTCTTTAGTAATGTCATAAACCAGAATCATGAGATGGGGTTAGTATCGCTACGCCATAGCTCCGAAAGCTTACATGTGCTTTATCATTCGCATACAATTATTCAGTGCCACTTGTAAACTGAGTCTGTATTAAAATTGCATGTCACGAGAGCATCAATTTGTCATTTCACCCGCATCTTTTGTTTCAAAGATAAATGAAGATTAAATTAACCATACGGATGTCTTAATATCGGATTAGATCTGTAAGCAGCCATGAATAATCTCAGTGTTTTAGAGGTCAGCATGACACGTTATAAATGTAACGGCCTGTTTCACCATCGACAAATAAGCACTAACCAGCGAATAACTCAAGTACTCAATAACTCTTATAAGGACATTGTAAAACAGACCGAAAATCATTCCAATCCTAATCCGTTACATTTATTGCAATTTCAATCTTAAAAATCAAAAACATACGTCATATTCTTGAACTCTGGTGACGCTTTTCGCAATAAGTTCACCTTTTAAAGACCGGCCGCTCAAGAAATGCTTTTAATAAGTTTTTATTATGACAGAAAATGTAAAGGAAAATAAACGAAATCAGAAGTTTGACATTGTTTACATATATTTTCGGTAAAAAAATAATGATAGCATTATTTTAGCTAATCTAATCTATCGTTTTTTAAGCAGATCAAAGCATTAAAGAATCACACGCATCGCACTCTAACGCATCATCAAACGTTACATCATTAGGTAAAAATAATTGAAACAATTAAACTACCTTCAAAACTGATTAAAAAGCTTGAAATATTCAGTTCATTAGGCATTCGTCTGTTACTGAGGTGAAACAAATCTTAAACGAGGAGTTTTTTTGAAGGTGATTTGTTTTTATTTTTATTTCATGATTTTTGATATTGACTCGTATCTCAAAAAATACTGGACCGATTTTTACGAAACTTTCATTGTACCCTACGTTGAACTATATCTAATTCAAGTGAAAAAGGATTTTTTCGCTACGACTTCTCGTTTTCGAGAAATATTGAGACAAACATACATACACTTACGAAATTTTGCACAGGTGTTAGGAAGCCTTATCACATACATACAAGTTGCATAGATTAACTCCTTTTTAGGGTTCCGTAGCCGAATGGCAAAAAACGGAACCCTTATAGTTTCGTCAAGTCTGTCTGTCTGTCTGTCTATCTGTCTGTCTGTCTGTCTGTCTGTCTGTCCGTCCGTATGTCACACCCAATTTATTCTGAAACTATAAGCATCACACTATTGAAATTTGGTAGGGAGATGAATCCTGTTAACCGCTTTACGATTCTCATACAAAAAATAAAAAATAATGATATTTAAGGGGGGGCTTCCATACATGAAACTAAAACCGAAAAAAATTTTTTTTGTCAAACCTATGCGTGTGGGATGTCTATGGATAGGTCTTTAAAAATGGAATAGAGGTTCCTAAAACCGTTTTCTTTTAAAGTCTAACGTTTCTTAGCTAGACGCTTCCAAAGTGGAAAAATGGGCGTCCTCCCCCATCTAACTTCTAAACTAAGCGAGTGTAATTTTTTAAAAAAAATATGTAATGTAGATCATAACATATACTTTCAACGAAAATTGGTTCGAACGGGATCGAACGAGAAGTTTTTGAGATATAGCACTTTTTCAACAACCGCAAACATAACTTTGTTCTTCATACAAACACTATGAAAAACAAAGTTATATTTGTTGTCAACAAAATATTGTGGTATTTTACCAAGTGGAAGTAAGTGGATTGCCTAATCCAATTAACGTTGGCACGGAACCCTCACTGCGCGAGTCCGACTCGCACTTGGCCAGTTTTTTTTTTAAGCCGTTAAAATGACATTATAGGCTAAAAGAAGCGTTTATTGATTTGACAACTAATCTGAAAGTATCAATTATGTTTGTAAATGTATAGAGTCGATTATAGCTAAATATCATCCCAATTAAGATTTATTTACCTGTGTTGCGCAATCCCGTAAAGTGCTCCTGCAGGTAACGTAGCTAAATTTAACCTAGATCAATATGGATTATTCTCGGCCGGCTTGCTTTGGATGAATACACATATTTATAGATATCTGTGGCATTAATAACGAATTATACATTGATCTCATTGTTATTTAAGTCAAGGACTCCAAATTGTAAAAAGTATACCCGTTAGAAGATAAATGTGCTTATTTTATGGACTCTTAAAATTGTTGTAGATTAATTCAGTGTAATCTTAATACATTTTTTTACCATATACTATCTCGGCCATATAAAAATCTCGTTTTAGGTAAACGACATTACTGAAAATGTCAATTTATTATTTAATGACAAGCGTTACAGCGTGAAATTATCAACCGCTGTAATAAGCGAAACCATTTTATTCCGGCCCTAAGGCAACCGTAGAGATTAGTGATTCAATATCTGAAAAGGCAAATTAGGTAGACTTTCGGTTAAAAGGCCAAAGTTACAGAAAAGTTCCACCTTAGGACCGTTTGAGAAGTTGAACCGTCTTAATTAACCAGCTTTTGTTTTTTTTTGCAAGTAAAGAACAGTTAGTTGATGTTTGAGGCTTGGTCACATTTTGGCCGGGGTGCCCGGGGTTGGTTATCCCTGCCCCGCGCGATTTAACCCCGAATATGGCGGCTAGACGGCCGGCCAGACTTACGGCAGTTGAGTTTGAACGTTAGCGCGGGACGGGCGTGTTGAGTTCCGAACGGTTGGCGCGAATTTCAAACAGTTGACGTGCGCGCGTAATCTGTGACTGGCAAGTGGAGTTTTGTGTGTTGTGACTGTTTTTGGACTAGATAATTTGTCGAATACACATGGATTGGTTGTTGTAAGTATGTTATACTTAATCAGCACGCTTTTATTTCTTTTGATTTAATTTTGCCAACAAATGCTAAAGGAAATTATTCTGCCACTGCTCTATCTTAAATTTTGATTTAATTTTTCTATAACTATCAAAACTTGATGATAATAATTTGCGTATATACGCCGATATTACTTACTCTCGTAATGGTTCCAGTCAAAATATGTAAATAACATAAAAACAATTATGGAATAAAAATTGAATAATAGATTATTTAGGAAGAACACTATTTTAAAAGTACGACAAAGTGACATACCACCAAAATAAGTCATTTGGTCTATCTTATTAAAAATTAGAGTATAAGATAATTATATCAATGTAAATGTAATATTTTTTTTAAATGCTCACATATTTAATTCTTTTATTTTGTTAAATAGCCTTAAGCTGAAATAAGGAAGTAAACAAAAATAATAATAAACCAACAAAAAGTACGGTAAATGGCAATATGAATCCTGAAATGGCCACCCGAAAAATAGAAACATCGAAAAATGTCTAATAAAAGTTAATCAGAAAAACTATTACTTTACTTAATATACGTAAGCATATTGCGAAACTGTAGAGTACTAAGCTTCTTGTTATTAAATATGTTTATTCAAAAATCGCGGAAGTTATAACAAGGGATGGCGTAAGTGCGTTTTAAGTGCAGGCCATTGTAAAAAAAACTCGCAAAGGGATGTCAAAACGTACTTCGAAGGGAAAAGTCTTTTTCGAAGACATTTCGCAAACTCTCGAGAGTCTAGAGATGAAAAAAAAACAGTTAAGGGCGAGTCGGGCTGGACTTTCATGATTCTAATTAATTTGGTTTACTTTGAATATAACGAAAAGTAATTTATTATTTTGTTGTTGGTAACTCCTTTCGTGCAGCCATCAGCACGCTTTGTGTCGACCACTCGGGCCCGAGTGTGCATATTTTTAAAACAGTAACACCGCAACTATTAAATCGATTTTTTATTAAATTACGAGTAAAAATTGCGATTTCATGGGCTATTATTCGTATTTTTTAAAGGCAGTCAAGGGGTTTAAGTTGTAGACATGCTAGCATTGATTTTCCTTTATTTGTTTTTATCTTCGAGTAAATATAATAAAACATGCGAAAAGCAACATGTATAAGTAAACAATAAATAGACCATAGATAATGCCTAAAGTACTTAAGTGCGCACGAGAAACTAATCTGTTTTAATTCACTTTAAAGTCCGTATCTTTTTGCTTGGCGAATATTGTAAACAAACTTGACAATCCTTTTTACTGAAGTAATTCATTTTAGAATAAGATAAACTCAAAACTCACCAACTACAAAGGTAATTTATCGTTAAAAATTAAGATCTATTTAAACAAGTAGTAAATGGATAATTATTCACTGATATTATTTTAAAATTTATAAAAATATTGTTTAGATTTGACTTGCAAAGAAAAACGGACTTTACACATCAAATATCTTTTTCTAGAGATGTTTATAATATGAAGCTTGTCAATTTATAATTTTGCAACAGTATTGCATAAGTTAGTCTTAATTATTATTCGACTTACCACTTTTTTTTAACACAAACACTATTATCAATTCCATATTATTTAATAATTTACATATCATACAATACATAAAATATCTTTACGTAATAAAATAATACTTCTTATATTTGCGGATCTCTAAAACGGAGAAAAAACGCTGGTTCCGGGCCTACCGGCACTTATCGTCGCCAGCTCAAGTGATGAATTAGCGAATGCTCTTTAGCTAAGGCGGGCAGCCTCGTGGTTTTTTAATTTTATGACTTAACTTTGCTGACAGAGAACTTTTTTTCGCAGTACGAGCATTGTTTTCGATGTAAGTTGAAGTAGAACGCTTTATTTAATAGTTTATGGTAATTTTATTAGACTATATGTTTTAAAATAGAAAGTAAAAAGTACATGAATTACACCTAATAAATATACACTTTTTAATCAAATTGAGTCTCACCCGGAATTAACACTATCCGTTTCGAAGTGTAAAAAGCCGGAAATTGTGTTTCAAATTGTGACTTAAATGGACACATTCGTTCTCAGTACAGCGTTACTCGATATGCGGCACTGATGCATTGCGTTACTTAGCGTGTGTCAGAAAATACGATGTCTTTTAGACAACCTAAAATATGTTTTTTTTCTTTGAAACGTTATAACAGTTTAAAGGAAGGAGGGTTAAAAACTGCCAGTTATGCTATGACGAAACATTTAGGCTTGTCAAATGCAAAACTGTGGATTACAAAATTCGTGGACGCCACATATATTTGTGGATCTTCCTCCTTTCACAATAGATGTCATTTTCGAACGCATCCAGAAATGAAAGAGGTGATCGAATGTTCTAATGCTTTAGATCCTGTCGCGCAGTCGACAGAGGTCATCGGTTACTGAACGGATGCGTCCCATCTCATACAGTTTGTTAGTTGCTTAACATACAATATAGAAATATGCGCATAATTTTAATATACATACATAACCGAACCATACTTAGGTATTCCGAGCTTACGAATAACCCACGTTCGTTGCTCTTCGCTTGCAAAATGAACGGAAAATTAAAAAGTTTAAAATCTATATCCGCTACGTTTTCATGAATATTTATAATCTTTAATGTACTCACATGCTGCACAGCGTTTACTCATCCTTGCAGAATCATTACAGCTTTCTTTAACACCGTTGCTAATTTTCAAAGGCATTGAATGATTCATTATGTTCATTGTTTCACGATTTTAATTTTACGGTGTCTTAAAATATTAAAAATACTTACAAATTGTTCGTACAAAATGACTCATAAATTAGCATTTTTGTATCCTAATGCTACTTCTTCTTAGCTACATTTAATTTATGGGCATCATCAAATATTTATTTAGTATCGCTGTCTATAAATACTTATTTTTATTCACTGATAGAGCTATAAAATACTTCAAAGACTTCATCTGTACTTATAAAGTTCAAAGTAATAAAATCAATCCGTACCTTATCTGTCCCTGTCATCTGAAACTCTAGAAATACTTTCCGGATTAATTCACGAAACTTGATATACCTAAGGACTTTAAAACTTTCGAATTGATAGATCAATGGGACTCTAGGATCCCACTCAGAGAGGTCACGTAATTATCACCCCCCACTCTCTATCAGCCCCTTCCAGTTTAAAAGCCTATTCTTGTTACCGATAAAGCAAAGATATCTTGTGACCTCGGAATATCTTTGGGCTCCAGGATAAGAGAAACAATGAATTTTAATTCAGTGAACGCCAGCGGGTGCCATAAATAAGTCCCTTATCGAAAAGGTAATTGGGGATATGGGCTATCGCTCCCAAAACTAAAGGATGCGGCCGGTTACAGATTACGAGACGATAAATTGAATCACTCATACTAAGGGATCTAAATAGAATTGAAAATTGAACTCATTCTGCAACTCTATTGAGAATGTTTGATTGATACTCATAAATTCGATAAGTGATAAATAAATATGAATCGTATTGTTTTTGGTATTACTTCTTCGTTGTGTAATTACTTATCATGAACTTGTTTATGAAAGGACACAATATAAATTTACTGACCTTTAAAATAGCCCAAAAATATTCTTAAAAGAACATGACACTAGCTTAAGACGTCAAGTCCAAATAAACAAAGGTTGTTTTTTAATCTTTCGACTCTGAGTAAGGAGTTGACAGACAGCTACTTACTTGTTTGGATTTTAATAAAAGCTTATCTGTGTTAAACAAATATCGGAAAGCTTCTTCAGTAGTCCCTGAGGCGTACTACTTTCCACTTATGAAGATAACGTCAGTTAGAAAATGTAATAAAGTTTTAATCATTAAATACACATTAAAAAGTTCAGCTTGGGGGATGTTACTACTGTTTTATGTGATTTTTTACGGCGCGGGTAACTTTTTATTTTGAACTTTTCATTACCACCATGACAATATTTCAACAGCTTTATGATCATCGAATGGCATGCTAACGCAACGTTACGTTTTAAGTAGTAGTTTAAAATAGTTTTTTTTACATTTTCATAAATAGCAACTTTTTCCTTACAAACAAATATTGACACCTTACAATGCAAAGTGAAATTATAGGTAAGTGTTAACAAATATTGACTCTCTAAAAAGAGATAATACTTGCAGTTCAAAATCATTATATACTCAGTCGTTGGCAGGTCGAGTGAAAAGGATGGGGACAATACTCGCTAGCGACAGCGGGTCTAAATCCGCCATCAAGTCTATCAAAATCGAATAAAGTACAATTTTCCCCCATTACCGCCCTTCATATCTTGCGCGTTACGTATCGCTTCCGAGCGAAAGAGGGTTAGCAAAGATGAAAATCATAAATCCATATCGAATATGCTCGAGTGAAGCCGATGAAAAAATCCTCACGCGAAATATGATTCAGCCGTGAAATCTCCCGATCCATCACCAATTAAATGTTGTACCGCTGCCGATACAGTATCAGACTGGTCTTTGATTGATGATGCCGATGCCATGAAACCATACGATCCGCCCATTGGCTTCTACTCTGCAGAGGCCACTGTCAAGAGTGACCGATTACCGCTCCGTACTCATTGCCATTCAATTCACTTATACAGTAATCAAATACACGCCGCAAACCAGCGCTACACCCTAAATTACATAAAGATTACACCGTTCTTGAACTTGAATTGATTGTATTAATTTCCCACACCAAGGGAGCTGTGAAATTCGAGCAATAAATTTCCATGAGCGTAGATAATAACAACCAAACAATGTGCACCTGATATTAAACGTTTAGAATATACCAGTTTAATCACGGTCCGGAACACGAGCTTAATTATTCTATCCGTCAGATAATTAATTAAACAAAAGGGGCCAGGTAAGTATTGAAGTTGACTCTATTGTTGGGTATAGCAGAGAAAATCAGAAAAATCCTCGTTGCTTCCGCGTCCTGGCTGGCACGGCGTCTTATTGTTCCTTCCCTCTTTGCGTAGTTGTATCGCGTGACTGGCGCATTTATCATTTGAGAAATTTGCCCCTATAAATTGTTTATTGAACTGGCGTTTCTAATCGGAGGCGGATCGGCTATAGCGATGTCTTTTGATTCGGATTTGAGTCGATACGACAGATTTGTAGGCATTTAGCGTGGTGGGGTCGCGCGTTCCCATGGCGTCGGGTGTAACGCTATTTTAGTGTCGTCGCTTGTAATTTATGAGTGTGCATTGCACGCAGCTTTTAGGGAGATGGCATGGAGTAACGATTTTTGTGAGTTTACGCCGCTTTAAAGATGATATGTGAGTTCTAATACGGATTTATGCCTTTTTAACACGGCTTTTACACTAACGAAATGCATTTGTGTAACGATGTTTACGAAGTTAAGCGGTATCACTTAATGGCCATTCATTAAAACGTACTTAATAATGCTACAACAACGGTAATAAAAAACTGAACTTGTTTTAGAAAACCAACACTAAAGTAGCCTTTTATATACATTCAATTATTTATATGTAGGTAAGCATGGGAATTTACAAACGTTTCTCAAATAAGGAAGATGTGTTTATTTTGAAATAAACATTCCTTATGCTATTTATCATTTACTAGCAGTCCCCCGCGACTTCGTCCGCGCGTTTTGAGTTTGCTCCCTGCCCTCCCGTCGCAGCGTCATGTTTTATATCCTAAAGCCTTTCTCGATAAATAAGCTACCCAACACAGAAATATTTTTTCAAATCGGTCCAGCAGTTCCTGCGATAAGCGCGTTCAAACAAACAAACTCTTCAGCTTTATAATATACTAGCGGTCCCCCGCGACTTCGTCCGCGCGTTTTAAGTTTGCTCCCTCCCCTCCCGTCGCAGCGTCATGTTTTATATCCTAAAGCCTTTCTCGATAAATAAGCTATCCAACACAAAAATTTTTTTTTCAAATCGGTCCAGCAGTTCCTGAGATAAGCGCGTTCAAACAAACAAACTCTTCAGCTTTACAATATACTAGCGGTCCCCCGCGACTTCGTCCGCGCGTTTTGAGTTTGCTCCCTCCCCTCCCGTCGCTGCGTCATGTTTTATATCTTAAAGCCTTTCTCGATAAATAAGCTATCCAACACAGAAATATTTTTTCAAATCGGTCCAGCAGTTCCTGAGATAAGCGCGTTCAAACAAACAAACTCTTCAGCTTTATAATATATTAGCGCAAGCGCACGTTGTACTTAAGCTGCGAACATTATTTTGGTGCGGAGTTATGTTATAACTGTGATAGCTCCTAAGATATTTATTGAAATCAAATGATATAAAGGACAATTTGGTTTTAAATGAAATGTTCGTGATGATGAATGATTTATTTTGATAAGAATGAATACCTGTGTGTATAATACACCTCTAAAAATAATGCATTATTTTTTTACAAATTTATTAACATAAAAAAGGTTGTAGTAAGTCAACCATAAAAGATAGACATTTGCTGTCGCGGACTTTTTTATAGAACTCTTAATGCTGAACAATCCTGTCATACATGATTTTTGTGTAACTTAAGCGGTTTTCGCAGCGTACGCAGCGGAAGCTCTCAAAAGGAATATCTTTCTCCCGTTTTCGCAACATTTTTCATTGCTGCTGTGGTCTTATGAGTTGTATCTTTATGTTATATAGCCTAAAGCCTTCCTCGATAAATGGACTATCCAACGTAAAAAAAATTTTCAAATCGGGCCAGTAGTTTTTGAGATTAGCGCGTTCAAACAAACAAACAAACAAACAAACAAACAAACAAACTCGTCAGCTTTATAATATTAGTATAGATTAGCGCAAGCGCACGTTGTACTTAAGCTGCGAACATTATTTTGGTGCGGAGTTATGTTAAAACTGTGATAGCTCCTTAGATATTAATTGAAATCAAATGATATAAAGGGCAACTTGGTTCTAAATGAAATGCTCGTGATGATGAATGTATTTATTTTGATAAGAATTAATACCTGTGTGTATAATACACCACTAAAAATAATGCATTATTTTTTTACAAATTTATTAACATAAAAAAGGTTGTAGTAAGTCAACCATAAAAGATAGACATATGCTGTTGCGGACTTTATTATAGAACTCTTAATGCTGAACAATCTTGTCATACATAATTTTTGTGTAACTTAAGCGGTTTCCGCAGCGTATGCAGCGGAAGCTCTCAAAAGGAATATCTTTCTCCCGTTTTCGCAACATTTTTCATTCCTGCTGTGGTCTTATGAGTCGTATCTTTATGTTATATAGCCTAAAGCCTTCCTCGATAAATGGACTATCCAACGTAAAAATAATTTTTCAAATCGGGCCAGTAGTTTTTGAGATTAGCGCGTTCAAACAAACAAACAAACAAACTCTTCAGCTTTATAATATTAGTATAGAGTATAGATTAGCGCAAGCGCACGTTGTACTTAAGCTGCGAACATTATTTTGGTGCGGAGTTATGTTAAAACTGTGATAGCTCCTAAGATATTTATTCAAATCAAATGATATAAAAGACAACTTGGTTCTAAATGAAATGCTCGTGATGATGAATGTATTTATTTTGATAAGAATAAATACCTGTGTGTATAATACACCTCTAAATGTAATGCATTATTTTTTTACCAATTTATTAACATAAAAAAGGTTGTAGTAAGTCAACCATAAAAGATAAACATATGCTGTCGCGGACTTAATTATAGAACTCTTAATGCTGAACAATCCTGTCATACATGATTTTTGTGTAACTTAAGCGGTTTCCGCAGCGTATGCAGCGGAAGCTCTCAAAAGGAATATCTTTCTCCCGTTTTCGCAACATTTTTCATTGCTGCTGTGGTCTTATGAGTCGTATCTTTATGTTATATAGCCTAAAGCCTTCCTCGATAAATGGACTATCCAACGTAAAAAAAATTTTTCAAATCGGGCCCGTAGTTTTTGAGATTAGCGCGTTCAAACAAACAAACAAACAAACTCTTCAGCTTTATAATATTAGTATAGATAATGTATAAGTCACTTTTATAATATTTTTGTCTAACAACTTTAAAACTATGACTACTTTCATGAACTGTATTCACCTACTGACTACGCATAAACAAAACTAATAAACATCTTCATCTGCAAGAGGTTGAAGTGTAAAATGAAACCTAAATGAGCCCAACTTTTACCACCACTTTAAATTTTATTGTAAGTTGTCCCCGATTGTGGCACGCTAAACATCTGAAGACTTAACAAGCCCATTACCGGGTGAGTTGTTGGACCAATTTGTACTGAAATTATTTGTCAAGAGTCCATTCCGAAAATTGTTTCCAGATTTAGCAGCGAAGGGGTTCGAATATGCTTCCCATGTTACGGCTTGAGACAAAGTCGATTGTTCATTGTCTTTAGATCTGCTAGACACGGTTATCATAAAATAATTGTAAATTGTTGGCGACTATTAACGTTGTCTGCTTTACCTATTGTGCTTGCCCTGCGCACTGTGAGCTCCTTTTTTAGAATCGTCTTTTTGAAAAATATTCTGCGTGTTGATTTAGTAAGTGCTAACATTGCCAGTTTTAGTTACTATTAACCTTAATTTAAAATGTTTCATTGTATAAAAATATTACGATTTAAACGAATTCCTTATAAATCTTAAGCTGCAGACGCAACTGCATATGGATCGTCATAAATCAAACGTTAGATACTCTAACATTATTGCAAAACTCAATATCTTTTATGGCATCGCGCAATGTCACGGAAAAAGCAATGAGGTGTAAGCGCCGCGCAGCTGCCGGCATTATGTTCGATAATGACACTGTTTGTTGCATAGATGGTTTTAGCCAGATTTATGCGCCACTCCGACGTGAACTGTCGTCGGAATTAATTGAATTAGTAACCTAAAGCGCTAACACCAAGCGAAAATTTAATGCGGAATGTCAAGCGCATGACGTCCCATAACATGTGGGCCTGAACCACGTTTTATATCATCTGACGTTGTGAGCATAATGTTTCGGATTTTGCAGGATGTAAATAAGATATGAACTCAATGCTGATGACTAAAAAAAACTATTTTTTTGTCGTACCCACCATGGGAATATGTGAATATATCCATGGACGGAAACAAAAACTTTACACAAAGATCAAGAAAATAAATAAATCATTTCATTAAACTAGACTATCTAGGCCAACTAGACATGACACGGCAGACGTCAAAAATGCTTTCGGCTTTTCATATAACTTTTTCTCGTCATGTCTAAATATCACTTCGTCTATGACCATCCCTCCGGGAATAGAACAGTAAGTTGAGTATATAAATTAGCTGTCAGGGCGCTAATCGCTCCGACAGGCTGCGATGAAATTTTAACGTCGATCAGTGGTTGTGAAAGAACAAGAATAGATACACAATAACGTTACTTAATTTGTTATTTTCTTGCCCTTAGCTATTTTTGACGTACTGCAATAGCAATGCTGGCTTAAGGATTCATCGGTGTTGGACCACCAATGAGTAAGATGAGTTAGTCGACTGGATTACTGGGATGAATTGATTTTGTTTTTGTAGAAAGCTATATGTAACACATATTATGATTTCATGACTATGTAATACGGTAAGAGAAGTTCGAACAACTTCATCCTACACTTCTTGGAAAATACAGTGTAAGTCTTCATAAAAATACATATAAATTTATTTTTGAGCAAACACATTTTATATATTTTCTGTCGATGATTTTATTAAGCATTTAATATGTGCACTTTATAAAGACTCACACTGAACATGTACGTATAATAATGTAAGTTATATTAAAGGTTTGGATCATATTATCATCTTTGTTGATTAATTGTACAGTGGCCAGCACATCAGGTTACCCACATTTCTTGCAAACTAGCCCTTACTACCAGTGAATAAGATACTGCTGTGTTTACCATGACATGCTGTTGTCCTTACCACTTTTACCCCTCGCTGCAATCTAGACTCATAGAAAAAGAGGCACGCGTTACCGTTCCAGTTTTAGAAAAATAATTTATTTTCCACCCCTCAGTAGTGTCATAGTGAAACCATTGGCGAGTTCACGCAAATTACATCCCCTCGTCCCAGATTCACACGGCTCAGAAAAACGGAGGCGACACAATAGGGACAATTACAGCGGTCTACGTAATGAGCGGGAATGAGATAGCAATAAAATTTCGCCTCACAATACGACCATAATTAGAATTAACTGTCTCGTTCCTCCCACATCCGATGGCCCGTCTCTATTTTGCACCATTGACACTGGCCAGACTTTTCTCGATGCCATTTAGACACAGACCATTCCGTACACAAAGTCAGATGAAGATACTACATGTTCCGATGCTAGACAAAAATCAACCCTATTAGAAATTGATTAAGATCATGATTTGGTATCGCAATAGCTACTCTGCGATATTTCGTATCCAGATCTATAACCATTGGTTTTCTTCGATGCCCCTCAGCGTCGTTAACGTCTTAATGGAGACATATTGTCTTTTCATTGCGTTTATGTCTGTTAATCTTATCAATTTATGAAATCTGTTTATCTTTGTATTGGATCATTCATAAAAGTAAATCGTCTTTAAAATTTTAGCTTTGTCATGTTGACAAACAATTAAGTGAGGAAATGGAAAATGAACTCAAGAATTGTATATTGTACTGCTTTGTTTCTTACACTGCGGGCATTAATTGAAATACATGAATGTAAATAAATAAGTAAATATGAGCCAGATAACATTGCCGTGGTTTCGAAGTAAGGAATTTTCTTCCTTGTGTTACGAATACCAGACAACGATTATGAAATACATATGAAATATCCATGACTCAGGTACAAATATTCGTGCTCATCACACAAACATTTTCCCCTTGCGGGATTCAAACCCGCGACGGCCGGTGTAATAGTCAGGAGCTCTACTAACCAATACACCAAACGAATACATAATAACAATGACAATTAATGCCTTAAAGTCATTGAGCATACAATCTAATCGTTATACTTGTAATTACGAAACCAATGAACAATAAAGTAAAACAAGACATTCAAATTCAAGTGAAAGTTGTTCCAATAAAACAATTGCGATATTTTCTAACAATGCGTCTTTGTGAATAGTTTGAAGCTTCTCAAGAAGTTTTTGTTTATCCAATTAGTACAATAAGATCTGAGGGATCCTTCATTGGCACTCAGACGTCCCATAATTTGGAGGGTTTAGTGCGTATTACCAGAGGATTGAAGGAACACAGACCCATTGTGCAGTTTTAAAAACAATACGCCATTGTGATTTGGGCTGTTGTGTTAAATGTAGTAGTTGGGTTAACAAATTCGGAGCTGTAACTTGGTAAATTTACACCTTCGGAAAAATGTGGTTCATTGTTCATATGTCAAGTATATTTTTAGTAGTACTTACGTTAAGTTGGTTTTGCTGGGTTTTCTCAGCTAGCAATTTTTATTTTGCCTTTCGATTTGGCAATTGTGCGTGTAAAGCTTAAATATTTTAGCCATGTTCTGTACCATTGCTTCACATTTTTAAGTAGCTTTGTTGTTATTTCGTTTAACATCTTCATCTTACGTTTTGAGCCTTCGTCGTCTGGAAAATAAATACTGAGGCATGCTCCCATAAAAATTAAAGCAGAATCTGTTCATCTTTAATTTTCTGCTGCAATTCATAAATGGGGAGCTACAACACTATTTTTATATCTTTCTTTATCGCCTGTTCCTTGTGTTTACTGCGTGTAGCTTCAAAGAAACACTTGTCAAATTGGATTAACATTTTCATTCCCGTTGCGGTGAGTTGCAACAACGACCTCTTTATTAGATAGTTATGGTCGGTTATTTTCGTTTTCTGCCTTTCGTGTTCCCTCTAGTTTTTTCTTTTTCGTTTTTACAGCATTCGGTCGCGACGGTAGTGTTATTTTTTACCAGTTGCGATGTCTGGTGAATTTTAAAAAGATATTTCAGACTGTGTTTCTAGTACAAATTATTATCATTAATGGCTGCATAGAATATTGAGCAAAAAGCACCCACATAAAAAGAATCACACAAAATTAACAATATTTTTGCTAAAATCGATAAACACGTAGATAAACAAATGTTAATAGAACTGCCCAAAATAAATAAAGTCTTAATTATTGGCGCTAAAACGCAGTAATTTGGTTCATCGAAAAGTTTACACAATAAGCCCTGAAGGCACACCAAAATATCGCGTCCGTTAAAACAAACACTAAAATGCAAATGCTTTGTAATTAGTTGTGGTCATAAATATCATGGCTTCGATTCCGGGTCACCATAAATAACTGAACGGAATCTCTCAAACTAAATTCATACACCGTTGGTCAATCGATGCTGCGTGTTTTGTGTATCGATTTTGACGCAATAGCTCTAGTTTTTTTGTAACGATTGACGATATTGATATTTTTGTAATGTGAATCCCTTGTCATCTGATTTTATTGATAGATCTATTATCACTGACTAACACGCAAAAAATCTTACGCTTCTTTCACTTTCAATTACCCAAATCGTTATGGCCTATTATACATTGTAATAAATATAGATTTTTACATGTAAAACATTATCACAAACACTATAAGTAACCCAAAGCTATCAATCAAACCGCTCGAAATTCAATCTGTGCTTTTAGACCCTCCAATTAAGCATAATTTGAGATAAGCCTTTAATTTTTACGTCACGGGTGGCCCCAAGAAAGTGTAAGCCGGTCATTAGCCACTTTTTGAGTCGAGTTTTATACCTTTTTGTCTTAAAGCACATCATATTTCTCGAACATAATCCATAATACATGAGATACCGCGCTCTTCATAGCAATTATGTGTAATAAATCTCAAGTTAGATCAACAGCTGATGCCTAAATTTATTTCACCGCGTAATACAATCGGCCACTCTCGGTCGCTCTGAAAATATTCAGTCAATTTCAGGGATTATAAAATCAAATTTGGTTTTCGATGGAGTGGCACTTCGCTGACCCAAAAACACTCAGCTCCCTGTGACTGGCGTTATCTTCGAAAATAAATGACCAATTAAATAATCTAATTCATTTCGGTCGGGTCCCACTCCTCGACAGGGTGGAAGCATAAATCAACATGCCGTCGAGTGGCGATAAACATTTTGTGACTTCCAAACCAGGTGATAAAAAAGTGTCCTCTTTTTTGGACACTGCACCCGTAAAGAGCTATTCAAAGGGTGACATTTTTTAACTCTAACGGCTCCTTAATTGTTAACGTGGCCACCCTTTACGTCCAAACGCGTCCTGTCCAACAAAAAACGGACCTAAATAAATGATTTTAACGAGCCGATTTGGCCAGGGCAAAAAACTACTAGGTAGCTCGTAGTAATTGGTCATAATGTGTCGGCTTGGTAAGGTGAAATTCTTAACTTTGGGTTTTCGACGCCACTTGTCTAAATATTTTCTTGCATTCGCCAGCGCATTAAGTGCTAGCTAATGTGGTGAGTAAATAAAAAGGTGCACACTTGCGAGTATTAAAGCACCACAATGCAACCTCGATGCGGATAAGAGGGTCAATATTTTGATAGCGCGCGTGGTGCGATGCTTGAAACATGTGGTCAAACATTGTGCAATGGCGATGGGTGTTTAATCGCCGTGGTATTTCTAACGGGTCGGGTGGGCAAAACAAATGTAACCGCACTTTCATTCCGGGCCAGCGTCTCAGGATTAGACTTGGGCGCTGAAAATAGCCCGCTATGAATCAGCCAGCCGCTGACTTGAGAAAATCCACATCAAAGACGACACTTTCGCGGAAAGGATATTAGATACACACCTACATATCTCCTGCCTTTAAAAGAAATTTGGATTACCATCAAAGCATTAATTCTGTTGTAGCTGCGCTAAAACAAGTACGACCTATATCTCTTTTAACGTGATTTTATGGTAAGGCTTATCTTTAGTTTAAATCAGCTCAATAGTGTGTGTTTTATTTGCATTTTCTTTATCTCGACAAAATTTAACAACGTTTGAGCAACTCACATCTTCAAAACCTATTAATTTCATTGGTTCATAATGGTAGCTAATTTTCGAAAAAAGTTGAAGAACCTTAATTTTTCCCCAAAGATTTACGATCAGCGGTGGTTGAATATAAAAGATTGTTATTTGACAATCAAATCTGATAGTTAAAGGGCTGTCTAATGACGTGTAAAATTTGACACTCTGTCCGCGGGGATTGGCAAATTATTCGGGTTTATTGACCTCGGGAATTTGCCAGCCGTGTCGGGAAATCTGACGAATCCTTTCGATGGCAACATCATTGGCACTTCGGACTTATTGAGAGTGGGAGGATTTTAAAATCTAAATAGCATTTTAGTAGCAACCAACTTTGTCGAATTGATAAACTTCCAATTTCCGGTTTCAAAAAAATCATCATTTTATTCATCTAATAAGCTCAATATATATTTAATAATATGTCGTTTGAGTACCGTAAAATACTTATAAAAACCTACCTTATTCAATAGATACTAAAGTTTGTAAAATGTTCTCCCATTTATCAGACTGCGATAAAGCGATAAATAGAGTTATAAGTAAATTGGCAAAAGCATTCTCAACGAAAAGAAATCAAGAATTGAATTCGTTTCCGATAATCGTGGCGAAGGTTATCAGAAAGTTTGTAATGCACCAAGTTTATCTGACTTATAACAAAGTTTCATTGTCCTGAAGCTATTCGTGAGGCGTGAATCAACTAACTTCGACCGCAAACAGTAATTGGTTTGTTTGATATCTTTGAAATAACTTTAAACTATTCCGTATGCGATAAGGTGAGAACTTAGAGCCGTTATTTTGTTAAATGCTTGTTTGTGTCTCTAATGCCCAGTTAGTAATAAAGATGAAGTCATATTCATGATGCTTTGTTGTTACAAGAGTTTATTGTTGTTATTATTCTGCATAATAATCACACTTAGTTATGAGTACTTCATACATTTAACTCTGAGAGTATACACTGTGGTCAGTGGCTTTAATATACCTGATTAGAGTTAGATTTGGACAGCTACGTTTATTATTTAATTAACAGCCACCATTTATTTACTAACCTTTCATGCACGCCCGTTCAAACATTGTAAGGTATTTTTAATTGTTCTTTCGTCTAGCTTCTATGAATTTTAATAATTTACATTCAAAAACAAATATTTTGCCCTTTATAGCGGCATAAAATCAAAAGAGTACATCTTATAAGGTAAAGAAGTAGTTGGCTACATCAACCCACATAAAACTCAGTATCGGGACTCTAAAAAATAAAATAAATAAACTTCCAGACTTGTTAATTGAATCGTAAATATATTTTTATGGTATGTAGGACCGAGGCGCCAAACTTTAGTCGGCCGCGTAAACACAACTTTGCTCTTTTGATCGTTTTGACAACTCTATTTCCAACTTCAAAGTTGGCATGCATTATTTATGAGTTCTCGTCTGCATTGGAAATATTGGAAAATTCGATTGCACAGAATAAAACATTTTATCCAACCGTATTGTTTTATAAAGTTTACGAGAACGCAATATGTTTTATTTCCCTTACTGTTTGTGTGTAATGAACGTCAATTTTCACGATTTATAGGATGTTTCTTTGGATATTTAAGTTTTCTTTGAATATTTCTTTAAGTAGGTGGTTTAAGGAGCAGTTGGTGAATTGAGACAGGAGACGTAGCTTAAAAAAAACGTTGACTATACAAATATTTATTAAAATAAATCTGTTTCTAATACAGTGACCAGGGAATAAGAGCTATTGTGAAAACTAAATAGCTTCGTCTCTATGAGCCGCTGCGAAATTATTTTAGTTATGTCAAAAGCTTAGCGCAATCGCGTGTAAAAGTCCCACAGAATGGTCGTATGCAGTAAAAGTAATAATGGCGTTGTCAGAGGCTCTAAATATCACAACAGTCCCAGGTGTGACATACACCTCGAACAGTTCATTTTTATTTCAACAATTCATTCCGTGCGAACCTCCTTTATTGTCACGATAAATCGGGAGTGTTAACGTGGATACCGCCTTTTATGCCTGTTCCTTTTTTCCCCGGCTTTAATCCTTTTTTTATGACATTTATCTCAGTATTTTACACAAGTGATAATGCAACGCAAACAAAAAGCTGGGGCCGAGAAGTTGGATGGTTTCTAAAAGCTACACTGTACTTACTTATGTCATGCCCAATGTGTCTATCAGAAATAGATATATTAGATTTAAGAATATATCCTGCTTCATGTGCTACGTTTGATTATTATTTTACCTTTGATATCACTACATACTATAAAACAAAGTCGCTTCCCGTTGTCTGTATGTATGTATGCTTAAATCTTTAATACTACTCAACGGAGTACAACGCGGTTTTCTTTACTAGATAAAGTGATTCAATAGGAAGTTTTATATGTATTAAAACATTGCGCCCGTGCGAAGCTGGGGCAGGTCGCTAGTTTTATTATAAACGCTTAATAGAAGTCATACTATTCTAAATATAGGAACGAAATAAGGGGGGATTATTTCTTAATTGCGAAATAAAAAGACTGCAGCCTATCAACCGCTCAAAATATTATATTTCAAATCAGATCACTCACAAGCTTCCAAAATTCATCAAATCAGATCATTCACAAGCTTCCAAAATTCAGTGAACAATACCTAATCTCTTGGTCGCTTTGTGGCACCGCTTCCGCTGCGGACAATAGATGCATGCAAACTTAGCGAAATGGGTAAAAATAATCCTCCTACCCGGGCCCAATACATCACGCGAACTGTCAGTCGAGACCGCACGAACAAAAATACACCATTGTGAACGACGAGCGATGCTTTGTAGGGAACTTTCCTAAAAACTTGTGCAATTCCGGCATACACGCACAGACAGAAAAAAGACGATCGCCGTTATCCTCCTGTCAATCGCATTTGGACACGTAACGTAACGTCTATCTCCCACCACTCCCCCGCCTTTTCATCACCGTAAATCAATGTTGACGAACGATTAATGAAACTAGCGATTAAAAACTCGCTTGCCGATGACAAATAAGCATGCGAGCCTCTTAAATTGAACTCGCACTTCAAATAACCAACTCATAATTAATCAATTCTGTAAGTAGAGCGCGTTCATATTTTACGAGAGCCGAGCGATCAATCCCTCTTTGTGTGGGTCTAGTTGTCGACACACGTTTTTCAAGCGAGTTTATACAAATATAGTAGCTCAGTCATAACAAACATTATTCAAAAGCCATGTTTTTCATTTATTTTTGTAAAAGCACCCACGACTTAGAAGCCGCCGCGTGTGATCCTGTCGAGCAGGGTTCGTGAGACTTTTCTATAATCTTGTAGGACTCTTCATATGTTTGTCATAATCGCCATGGCTGTTGATGGTAGCTTACTTTGTGAGTAAACAAACTGACAGAATATGTAACACCTCCGAAAATCCAGCATGTGACAATTCACATTCCGAGAATCTAGTACTACCGCGCGCCAAATGAGAAGACGTCTAGAATAACAATAGAATTAAACAGTTGTGTCGACAATCTTCAAACGTTAATAAAATATGTTGACGAACTGTATGTGAAAAATAAACATCATGAAGCGGTACGCTTAGTGCGTTTGCTAAAGTTATCTTTCAAACGAGCCTCGAAAGTAAAGAGTCAACAGTCGCATTATGAGTTCGAGTGTTACATTACTAACGAGGTTTGTGTTGTCACAAGGTGTTAAGTATTTAAAATGTGATAGTGAAAGCTAAGCCTTATTCTATCATCAAGGTGTACGTTCACAGGAACGCATGATGTAAGCTGATGCGATGTTTTGATAGCAACTTTCAAATTTATGGAAACGTTATTGAAAGTTGGATGCGATGAAAAAACTGTGCTCCACTTTTGTCGTCCGGTTCAATTAGGTTTCGCTTTGTGTGCTTGCTTGTGCAACGGCTCTTGCATCGAAAAAGTCCATTGTTTATAAAAGGCGATACAATTTTCGAGTAACTACAGCCCTGTCGTCGCTAAGTGGTTGTAGGTTGTATATTATAAACTTAACCTTGGCCACGTTTGTTTTGGTTATGGTTAACCGTTTCTTAGACGCATGTGCTTATCGTGAGAACCCTTTTAATGTTGAGTAGGTTAGTTTATGAACCCTGTTCTTTTGTTTATACTCCCATAAAGATCGGTGACGTATGTTTTAATTTTCCAAAGGTTATCAAGGGTCGTGTGTCGAAAGCACAGCTAAAATCAACGTCAATAATCTCTAATTTCATGAATTCAATAATTCATTCGATTTTGAAAACGATTTCCGTTTCGCATCGGAGCTCATTAACATTATCCAGCATAATAGCCAGTTAATAATGCAGATTAAACTGAAAATTGCCCGTGAAGCTGGAACTGTTTACCTATTTCGACATCATTAAGTTTATAGTACGGTAACAATATCCCTTTGCGACATTTTGTGTCATAAAACAGCATGACATCCGTTATCATTGCGGCATTTTTGGTTGGTATATTAGGTGTCCTGTAATCCGTTGATGTTTATAACTCCAGTTGAGGATATCTTATCACTTGCGGTAGCTATAGTAGCCGAAACATCTTTCAACAAAACAGATTAATCAGCTTCATAAATAACTTATGTTAAACGGCTTCCTATTTTTTTTTTAATTTGATAGCGTTTACTGACCTCACTATTGAGAAGTGGCGATGTTACTCTATCAACCCTTTCATAAACATTAATCAAACAAATTTGGTTAAGGACCGAATAATCCTATAAGCAGTACCATCATCGTAACCCACTCGACATCACGGAAGTTCGTGTCAAGAGCATTTCAAATAAACAATTTCGAGCTAGCCAAATCAGGGTTACACTCATGCGATCACAAGCCAATGTTCTCTGTGGGCAAAGGTTACTATCGAGAACGGACAGCGGCATTGTAAAACAAAATAGTCCTTGTCTAGTCGTAATAAAGAATAATAATGTGTGTAATTATGTAGGCTATTCAGCAACACTATAAATATTTCCAATATGTATCTGTCTCGCAAAATAAGACCCACAGTATCCTTCGCTTTTCAATTATGAACAACATATCCCTGATAGATCAATAGAGATTTTGACAGCTGTGATTGAAATATCCTCTTCAAAGATCCTCGTCAAAGGACCCGTCAATCTTAATTGTTAATTTGGAACACTAACACTATACATGAATACATTTTGAAGCGAAATTCAGCCTAATTTTACCGCCCGCGTAAAATTAAACTTTTCGTCCGACAGAATCACTCTCCTGATTTCATAAACATCATATTTTACTTGCGTCTTCATATTTTTTATTCTCGTTTCATGAATTTTGTAGTAAAACGATGAGTTGATAAGCGTTATTATTTCTCAGGCTTAAAGTTTCAAATTGGGTTGGCGACAAATTCTTATATTTACATCATAACACGTCTGAGTTAAGAGATTCAAATCTTAGATTGACAGATGTTTACGGTGTTCTTGATAATCCAAATATTGTGGAGTTGTTTATATTAATGCAACTCCGGGAAGCGGTGCGTAGGCGCCGTTATTCAGTGGCAGTTTATTTATTTGGTCAATTCCATTTCAAAGCCCTTCAATTTATACGTGTTAACCGAGATGTTACGAAATACACAGTGACATTTCTTGAGAACTAAAAAATATGTCTTGTGTAAATATTTTTTTCTTATCCATGTCCCGTTTGGGCTTATAAAAATGAACAGTAATCCTTATTGTCTACATTATGAATGATAAATGCTACTATAAGTACTAAAGTACATTTCTTCCCGAATGTTTAGTAACAGCCCGACTGTTGGGATGTCATTTCTGTCCCTTACGGTGTGATTTCAAGGGTCCCAGGCCCTCGTTACGTCGTTATGTATTATTGAATAAGGGAAAAGGGTTTTATGAAATTCTACGTAAAACGAAAACTAAATTACGGCGGCCATTGAGTAAGTAAGTTTAACGAGATCGTTCCGAGTTCACTAGGGCAAACGTTGTGTTGGCTTAATGTGTTATTGGTCCTAAATTTAACAATATTTGTTTCAACTCCGAAACAGGTAACAATTGTTTGGTTATATATAAGTAAGTGCCTCGTGTGTTCATACGTTTTAAGTGAAATAAAAGTTGCATAACTTTTCAAATAACTGTCATATATTTCTTAATTTACAGAAATCATTATGTTGATAATAATCAACAATGAATGTTTTTATTCGAACATAAGTTATAGATCACATTACGGTGATGATAAAATTACCGCGGTATTTTTATAAGTACAAAGTTTGTCTCAAAACTATATTTTCTTAGATTATTATAGTTTTATGAATAAGAAATATTATTATGTTTCGAGATATAAGATTATAAGCAACTGTATGAAGAACGTACCTACATAATACTAGCCGCGGCAAATCTATTCCGAGTGGTTATGTACGAACATCAAAAAAGTTTGCGATAACTATTATTTGTATTGTCCAAGGATTTAAAATTGTTTTCCTTGTCAACAGATGAAAGAGACAACGGGAGTACAATGCGAGACACCGTCGAAGTTCGGTTTTTACAAAAAGTGTGCTAAAATGTGGTAGTGCCCTGAAAGATGGATACCTTCGCCGTGGTGACGTCGCTTATTGGGCTCTTCTGCTTATATCCAGGTAAGAGTTCTCTTTTATATGTTTAGTTCAGTTTTTCACTGACTTCAATTGTATTCTAATTTAATAATGGTTCTGATAAAATAATGTAAGTAAGTAGTAGTTAACATAAAAACAAAACAAAAACAATCATTTTAATATCACCGAAAATGTAACAATACTCACCTCAATAGCAAAAAATAACTTTAAGAAACATATACAGGTAATGCGTCTTGTCAATCGCGAATTAAAACTTGGTAATGTCAAACATAATCCTCAAAGACAAACTTTCAACCCACGGGCCCAATCTTGTTACCTACTAACATGTCTGCTAGGAAATCACGATCGTTGCAATGAAAAGTGACAATAAGTGCCGCAGTCAAAGTTCAAACAGCGCTAATAGCTAACATCCACCCTCAGGGGTGAAATTCCCCCACACTATTTGATATTTAGTGCCTTGCTGTACCATCTTAGATTCGTGGCCACTTACCGACTCCGAAAATAACCGTATCATCCGAATGTCGAGTTAATTGTCATTGTAATAAAACGAAATTGCCGCAGAATCAATTTGGTTATCTGATAACCGATTTTCGTGGGTTTAATCGGAGTTTGTTTTACTTTTTTACGGAATCAACCACAAAACGATTTATTTCCGTCTTTAGGCAAATTGTTCATTGTGGTTGTGAAACAACAAATTAATTAGTTGGAGCGATGATTACTGCGGTTTTTTGTTAACATAATAATTATTACCATTTGGTATTTGAAAAGAAAAAATATAAAAAGTGCAATGGTAAATAATTGTTTACTAATTGATGCATGATTAAAGCAGATAGGCACTCGTTTTTACTAGATTATTACACTGTATTATTACTGTTAGAAGGTTTTTTCTGTTAGAAGTTTGCTCATAATATGGTAAAAATCGATTCTTAACTAAAAACACAGTTTTACGACACTCTGGGGATAAGCAGAGGAAAGCGTAACTTATTGACAGAACTCATTAGGATAACAAAACACACATGCGTGAATCCAGGGCCCACATCTGTCAATTGCATATTTCACAATTAACTTTACACAGAACAGCCTATAAAAATTCCAACCTTGAACATCTTCCGTCCCCCAGCAAACATTGTCACACTGATTGAATTATTTTACTCTGTGGTGCGTCGATACATAAAAAGCGGCACCCCAGGCGGTTATCAAAGCGTAAAGAAGTTAAGCTAATGTTAAACGACGCCTATCTTTTGTGTCTAATGCGTGATGGATGCTGCGTAAAATGTAGTAAAAGGGAATAATAAAAATAAACCGAGTCAATCGCTCGGGGCGGTTTACAATGGACACATATCATAGCCCAAGAGCTCGAGTCATTGTGAGGAATTGAAAAATGGTTCCTATCTCTGATCGTATCTTAAACAAAACTCTGACTTTTATGAATATTGACGTGTGTGACCTCTGGTGCCTGCAGACGTTATGCCTTTGAAATATAATGCGTTTAATATCGACAAAGAAGCGGAAGTTTCGAAAGGAGTAAAATAGGTACCAGTATACGATTAGACGGTTCTCTAAGCGACAGATTTAAATCGAGATTGTCTGCACTAAATATAGTTGTCGTTGGCTTAATCAGCCGCTTTATCGCAAAGGGACATCAGCAAAGCTTTTTTGTATGCTGGAAAACACTCTCAAAAGAGCTCCGATCAGATAGTATACAGTTTGCAGACTTCTTTTTATTTGTTTAGTTGCGATCGCGACTGTGTGCAGTGATACATACGTCTGTTTAAGGATGTAAGCATAATAATTTACTTAAGTTATTAGTAACTTCAATAGCAACTTATTTATTTTCATGTATTATGTATATTCACGATCGATCAGTATAGGGCGAGCATTAAGATTCTTTAAAAAAATTGCGTACCTAATACAATGTTATTTTTCCTTTTTAGGTATTATGATACAATATTCTAAATCACAAGACAACCGTTACATTTGCCGTGCCCAAACATACCTTAGATCATCCAAGTTGTTATTCCATCTGCCCATGCGCCAGTCTCAACAACAAACCAACAGAAGAACCGTCACAACTGTCGCCGACGGTTTCCGTAAACTCCGCCAAAGAAATGGCTACAACTTCCATGCCCAAGTAAACTTTGCCCTTCCGAGATTCAATTTCAAATATCACCCTTCCTATCTCCACGACTTAAGATCAAAATTCAAACCTAAACGTTTTTCAACCGGCAGGAGCATAACTCATATGGATATATGTAGCTCTGCCCTCATTTCTTGCAGGTACGTCGGACCCTATGAAAGATGACACTGTGTCAACAATTTGTCCCTTCGTGCATTAGCAGAGCGTCTTACAAGACAAACACTGTAAACTCACGAAATTCATATTAAACTAATCCGTCCGTCCGTTTGTGAGCCGGCTAATTCTGAACACATGTGCGTTCTGAAGTTTTTGCGCCGTAAATTTAAGTGCTATTTCATTAACCGTGACATTTGTTTGCCTGTTTGTATGTTTTCTCGTGAGCTCCGTTTATTATGAGGCGTCATTTTCATATGCGAGTGTGAAATATTTTGTCACGGTCAAAAAACTAAAATAAATACTCTCTTATGTATACACTACGTTCGTTTTTTCTTTGAACTTATCCGTATTGATTATATTTTTTGCAAGATTACGGCCAATTAGGCAAAAATGTCTAAAACTAGACAGTGTAATGACTTCACCAGTTTCGAATGGCAAAGAGGGTTGCAAAATTGAACACGTGTTCAAAATTCCGAATATCATGATTGCCTCCTTAGGGAGCCAATCACTGCTATTAGAATTAGATATTCGCAATTTAGATTTATATCGGGTTTCAGGGGGTGACAGTTATGAGCATGAACTAAATGTGATTTTATATAAATTAGAGATTAAATGTAACAAATCTGTCTGATATTTTTACATTGATTGCTTACGATACATGACTGTAAATCAAATTGCATGATTGGTTTTAGTAGTTTAATCAAAACAAAATTGAAAAACCGATTATGTCGAATGATCAAAGCATCTGATGCAACTTATTCGTTTGAAGATATAACGGCACGAAATATCGATTTTGAGAGAAAATAAACTAAAAAAAACATATCAAAGGGAGCTACCACTTAACACGGCAATAAACCTAAATTCTGCCGAATCGAGTGCAGTCACATGTTCTTCGAGTGTTACTGACTTGAGAGCTATCAATTTCAAACCGACAAAAAATATACATGGGTTCAAACGGACTTAGAAACATTCGGTGGCCGTTTCTGCAATCTTAAATGCGAAACTCGTGTCGCCATGACCGATTTTTTATTTATTTTTTCTTGCGACGCGTGTCAACATGTGCCAGAAGTATAAATTAGCAGGGGACAGCACCCTCGCAAACTTTTTTTTAACAAAGATTCTCGAACAATAGAGCTAACTACTCCTCGACTCTCACGAGTGAGTTGAAAATCACTCCCTTCGGGCGACACACGAGCACAGAATAGATGCTCTCGATATTGCAAAGCTTGCAATTCGTCATCGTCATTAAGCTTGATTAATATTTCCATTCCATGCTAATAAATAACAGAACGCGCTGCTAAGTTCGATCTCAGCGTTTAATATTCCCAATTACGAGTATGAGACCAATAGAATACATTAGTAACTGGCTTAAATAAGTATTTTGGTTTCTGCCTCTTATCCATTTTTTGGTATTTCATAGTCTTATGTACCTAATAGGTATACAATAATGTTATAGTAAATCGAGTCTCGTACAACTATGCAATAAACTTAGTTTATGCCCAATAAAGTAACGTATCGAGATCAACATAAACAATATTTTATGTGTCTCGCAATCTGCGAAATCTTATTTTTATATCCTCTTGCTGTATATATTTGATCGTCATGCTATTTCTTTATGAGGATGACACCAAATTTATTACAGTCCCAAAGTGTATGGTCAATATTTTTTGCTTTTCCATTCGTAAGGATTCATTCATTCATTTATCCCGGTATCTCTGGATATCTATGGATGGCATCCATTTGTTATTGAAATATATAGTGTGAGAAATCTTAGGAATATTTTGTTTATTGCTTGGATATTAATATTTTTTATAGAACTTTTTTATTTGAATAGATATCGGGTTAGTTTAAAAATCGGCCTTGTTGTACCATTATTATCTGTAACGAATGTTAAACAACTGTCTAACATCATAATTAAAAAAAAATAGTTTCAGTTATAGTTATGGTTAAAGTGAGAATTGTGTTACGGAGCCTACAGCTGAGCATGGAAGATACTTTTGAAACAATAAAACACCCAAATTATAACTTCGAATTAAAGTTCACAAAATATGGGATACACATAAAAACAGGGGTTTGAGCTCAAAAATCGAACGATAGCAAATCGAATGGAGATTCAATTATAGATTAGCCCTTGTATCGTACCGCATTCACATCCCTGGGACACGTGAATAAATAAACACAATTACTCTGCACAAAAGAGTAATCCCTATTGATTTTGTTAGAAAAAGTCCTTGTTTCCAAACCGAGTCGCAGACGTGGAGGTTCATTTTGCCAAAAATCGGACACCGAATCAATTTTTTTTCGCTGATCGATTTTTACGTCGCTATAATAATAGCGAGGCCCAACAATAGACATACATCAATTCAAGTGTCAAAAACTAACATCTGCGCGTTTCGCTGTAAACACAGTAAAATAGCACAGGGGGCCCAAACAGCATCCTTGGGGGACCCTGGTTTCGGGAAGCCTGTGTTTACGGCTCATTATTATTGTGCGCCGCTTTAGAGTAGCTGCAAATGACATACTCAACGTATTATTAAAATAAACCGTACCGAAGTCTTTTGTCGGGTTTTAAAATAAAGCTTGAACAGGAAATTACAGTGGGTGGGACCATGCAAGTCCGAGCGTCGCCTTTCATTAGACGTGGGTTCTAGCACGCTAACTGCAGTGGCCACTCGAAGTGCGAGTGTTTGCATGGTAATCAATACTTCGCTAGGGTCGATAGAATAAGCACTGGTGTATTGTCAACAGGTCCTGTGAAGGGTGGAATAAGCGATGACTACGTTGGTAGTGGAGAAGCGCCGTACATCATCGAGCAGCCTTTGGACGTCACCGTGGCGCGTCATCAGCCAGCGACACTCAACTGTCGTGCAGGGGGGTCACCAACTCCTACCATCAAGTGGTACAAGGGCGGGGTGCTGGTGGTATCTGATACGCACAGAAGTCTGTTGCCTGCTGGAGGATTGTTCTTCCTAAGAGCGACGCATGGAAGAGCTCATTCTGATGCGGGGGTGTATTGGTGTGAAGCGACCAATCCTTTTGGGACAGCTAGAAGTAGAAATGCAACATTACACGTTGCTGGTAAGATTTTTGCATAAAGAAACCTATTTAAGATAATAAAACGCATTCGAGTGCTAATATATATTTTCTTTTGTAGTGCTTCGTGAGGAATTTAGACTGGAGCCAGTGTCAACTCAAACGGCACAGGGCGAGACTGTGATATTAGAATGCTCGCCACCTCGAGGTTCTCCAGAACCATTAGTGTATTGGAAGAAGAATGGTCAAACTTTACATTTCGATGGAGATTCTAGGTTAGTGTTTAGCTAAGTTAAACATGATACCTAAATTTTAATAGGTTTTCAAAACAGCATTCAAAATTTCTAAATCATTGTAATTATTTATTATAATTATTATTCCACATAACACATATGACTGGTAGAGTATACCACCTTTAGTCCGCCAATAGTGCAACTTACAGTGCAATAAATAAAATAACTTTTTAAAATGTTCAATTACTAAACAGTTTACTTTGTCGTGCAATTTGTGTTCGCAATTGTACAAGAAAAACGTCTAATAAAAGCCGTTGTTAAAGAAAATTCTAGGGTAGCTACCAGTTGAGTGCTCTCATGTACGAAGTGGCATTCTAGAAACATGATAGCACAGTGAATCGGTGCTCCGCACCCTTTGATATAAGACACGTATAAATGTGGATATCAACGGTACGCTTTTTCATTGCGTGTAGCTACTGTACTGTACTCAACAAAATAATGACGTGACACTTATTTCATTTTATAAAAAATCATGATCAGCTGATAGTCATACCCTCATTTGAGCATTCCTTTTACGCCCCGCTTATAAATAGAATCAAAATTTTACATTTTAATTAAATACTATACACAGAGATTAATAAAATTGTTTTGATAGCCTGATTATCTAAGTAAATGGAATTTTAACATTGTCAGTTTTGTCAGGCAATGTTATTTTTAAATAAGACGAGGATCCAACAAGTACCTAACTTTCCCATAAGATTTTTGTTTGCAAGATCAACAATGGTGACGTGGGTGTCAAAATTGAATTCCGCTTAAAAGTTTTATTGGCAATTTATTTCAGTTGGTACTCTATGAATTTTTATGAGCTTCAAGTTACTACATCTTGAGGGCGCACGTTGTTACGTATGGTGAAGCATAAAAATAATTAACAGTAGGGAGAGTACATCAAAGTTATAAGAGAGAGGGGATATTTGAAGAGCTCGGCAAGCAATCAAGCAAAAATCTGAATAGTTCTGATTCACCGGGCCCCTTATAAAATGTTAATTTCCTATTGAATTATTCCGCCCTACATTTGAATGACTTTGTTGCACTGCACTTTGTTGAAAGTAATGAAATTCTTTATCAATATTCTGCAATATTATATTATTTTAATCGCGAGCACTAAACTGTTTGTTAGAGATTTAGCTATTGATTTATATTTTCTTAAACAATACAGTTTTAACTAAGATACTGACATCGACAATAGTTGTTCATATGATGATGCACATGCCATTCCAAGTAACCATAGAATTTCGTCAATTCTCCTGTAGAATGCACTTGGTAGACGGCGGCAGTCTTGTGATTCAAGACGCGAGACAAACCGACGCAGGCCGGTACCAATGCATCGCGCGGAATGCGGCGGGTACCAGGGAATCTGCCATCGCAACGCTCAAAATACACAGTGAGTTTCCATCCGCATGGATGCCTTCATATGCTGAATTCTAATCTGTTGGTCGCCAGTAATCGGCTAGCTTGACGTCGAAATTTAAGCCGGGTGGTTCTTTTGTTGTGTAATTTGGTACCGTTTCTCTGCACAGTTAAGCCGTATTTAATCACGGGCCCGGAGGACGTAGTTGCGGAGACCGGCGGCAGCGTGACGTTCCAGTGCCGAGTGGGGGGTGACCCCCTCCCCGATGTGTTGTGGAGGCGTACCGCCGGCGGAGGAAACATGCCTCTTGGCCGCGTCAAGGTACTCGATGACAGAAGCCTGAGATTAGACGACGTGATTCTGGCTGATGAGGGCGAGTACACATGCGAAGCTGACAACTCCGTCGGTGCTGTTAGTGCTAGTGGCTATTTAACTGTATACGGTGAGTAGCTTGGGATATGATAACGCGTTTCTTACATAGTGGCACTTACCCTTTATGTTTTGTTAGAAACAACTTCTAGTTCTTACTATTTTAAGACATTGCCATATATTCCTATCTCTTATATATTTTTTTTGTTTTTAGATCCTCCATCAATTAGTTTACAACCAACTTCGGTAACAGTTGAAAGTGGTTCACCGGCCACATTTACCTGCACATCGTCAGGCAGGCCTGAGCCAACTATGTTCTGGAGTTTAGAAGGGAACCGCACAATCGTTTTCCCCGGCACAACGAGAGGCAAATATCACGCGTCAATGGTGCTCGATGGCGTCACAACACTCACAATCAACGACACAAACAAAAATGATACTGGAAACACGATAGTTTGTTCGGCAGTCAACT